>CM060703.1:247309590-247844590 GCA_030686995.1 Artemisia argyi | reverse complement strand
ATGTGTAATAGGTTATTAAATTTATACAAGTATTTTAATGTTATATATATGCTCATAAATTAAAACTTCGAAAACGCCCCCTAAATGTATAGATAAAACTTCAAAAACGCCCTTCAAATGCCATTGAACACATTTTTATCATAAAAATGTGTTCAATGGCATTTGAAGGGGCGTTCACTAGCTTCGAAATTATACTATATTTTTGAAAGATTGTCATTCTATGAGTACTTAATAAAATCTTAGATGAGGTTTTCGTGTTTAAGGGTTGAGTATCACGTACTTTGTAATGTGTAGTAGTTTATTACAATTATACAAGTATTTTAATACTATATACGTGCTCATAGATGACTAAATCTTTAAAAAAACGCATGGTGTTATGCCCCTAAAATGATTATAACACTAAATTTAGGTATATTAAAGGCTAAACCTTAAAGCATAAACAACAAATACTATAAAATGACAACATCGAAAACGGCCCTTAAATGTATAGCTAAAAACATGTTCAATGACATTTGAGGGGGCGTTTGCTAGCATCGAAATTTTACTATATTTTTGTAAGATTGCCATTCTATAAGTACTTAATAACATCTTAGATGAGGTTTTCACGTTTAAGGGTTGATCATCACGTACTTTGTGATGTGTAATAGTTTATTACATTTATACCAATATTTTAATGCTATATACGTGCTCATAGATGACTAAATCTTTTGAAAATGGTTGGTGTTTTGCCCCTAAAACGATTATTACACCATATTTGGGTATAATAAAGGCTAAACCATAAAGTATAAACACCAGATACTACAGAAATTACAACTTTGAAAACGCCCCCTAAATGTATAGCTAAAAATGTGTTTAAGGACATTTGAAGGGGCGTTTTACTAGCATCGAAATTATACTATATTTTTGTAAGATTGTCCTTCTATAAGTACTTAATAACATCTTAGATGAGGTTTTCTTGTTTAAGGGTTGAGTATCACGTACTTTGTGATGTGTAATAGGTTATTACATTTATACAAGTATTTTAATGTCATATATACGCTCATAGATAACTAAATCTTTTAAGAATGGTTGGTGTTATGCACCTAAAATGATTATCACACTACATTTGGGTATATTAAAGACTAAACCTTAAATAATAAACACCAAATATTATAGAAATTACAACTTGGAAAATGCCCCCTAAATGAATAGCTAAAAACGTGTTCAATGACATTTGAGGGGGCGTTTACTAGCATCAAAATTATACTATATTTTTGTAAGATTGTCATTCTGTAAGTACTTAATAACATCTTATATGAGGTTTTCACGTTTAAGGGTTGAGCATCACGTACTTTCTGATGTGTAATAGTTTATTACATTTATACCAATATTTTAATGCTATATACGTGCTCATAGATGACTAAATCTTTTGAAAATGTTTGGTGTTATGCCCCTAAAATGATTATTACACCATATTTGGGTATATTAAAGGCTAAACCATAAGGTATAAACACCAGATACTACAGAAATTACAACTTTGAAAATGCCTCTTAATTGTATAGCTAAAAATGTGTTTAAGGACATTTGAGGGGGCGTTTTACTAGCATCGAAATTATACTATATTTTTGTAAGATTGTCATTCTATTAGTACTTAATAACATCTTAGATGAGGTTTTCTTGTTTAAGGGTTGAGTATCACGTACTTTGTGATGTGTAATAGGTTATTACATTTATACAAGTATTTTAATGTCATATATACGCTCATAGATAACTAAATCTTTTAAGAATGGTTGGTGTTATGCACCTAAAATGATTATCACACTACATTTGGGTATATTAAAGGCTAAACCATAAAGCATAAACACCAAATACTATAGAAATTACAACTTGGAAAATGCCCCCTAAATGAATAGCTAAAATCGTGTTCAATGACATTTGAGGGGGCGTTTACTAGCATCAAAATTATACTATATTTTTGTAAGATTGTCATTCTATAAGTACTTAATAACATCTTAGATGAGGTTTTCACGTTTAAGGGTTGAGCATCACGTACTTTGTGATGTGTAATAGTTTATTACATTTATAACAATATTTTAATGATATATACGTGCTCATAGATGACTATATCTTTTAAAAATGGTTGTTGTTATGCCCCTAAAACGATTATTACACTATATTCGGGTATACTAAAGACTAAACCATAAAGCATAAACACCAGATACTACAGAAATTACAACTTTGAAAACGCCCCCTAAATGTATAGCTAAAAATGTGTTTAAGGACATTTGAGGGGGCGTTTTACTAGCATCGAAATTATACTATATTTTTGTAAGATTGTCATTCTATAATTACTTAATTACATCTTAGATGAGGTTTTCTTGTTTAAGGGTTGAGTATCACGTACTTTGTGATGTGTAATAGGTAATTACATTTATACAAGTATTTTAATGTCATATATACGCTCATAGATAACTAAATCTTTTAAGAATGGTTGGTGTTATGCACCTAAAATGATTATCACACTACATTTGGGTATATTAAAGGCTAAACCTTAAAGCATAAACACCAAATACTATAGAAATTACAACTTGGAAAATTCCCCCTAAATGAATAGCTAAAAACGTGTTCAATGACATTTGAGGGGGCGTTTACTAGCATCAAAATTATACTATATTTTTGTAAGATTGCCATTCTATAAGTACTTAATAACATCTTAGATGAGGTTTTCACGTTTAGGGGTTGAGCATCACGTACTTTGTGATGTGTAATAGTGTATTACATTTATACCAATATTTTAATGTTATATACGTGCTCATAGATGACTAAATCTTTTGAAAATGGTTGGTGTTATGCCCCTAAAATGATTATTACACCATATTTGGGTATATTAAAGGCTAAACCATAAAGTATAAACACCAGATACTACAGAAATTACAACTTTGAAAACGCCTCTTAAATGTATAGCTAAAAATGTGTATAAGGACATTTGAGGGGGCATTTTACTAGCATCGAAATTATACTATATTTTTGTAATATTGTCATTCTATTAGTACTTAATAACATCTTAGATGAGGTTTTCTTGTTTAAGGGTTGAGTATCACGTACTTTGTGATGTGTAATAGGTTATTACATTTATACAAGTATTTTAATGTCATATATACGCTCATAGATAACTAAATCTTTTAAGAATGGTTGGTGTTATGCACCTAAAATGATTATCACACTACATTTGGGTATATTAAAGGCTAAACCATAAAGCATAAACACCAAATACTATAGAAATTACAACTTGGAAAATGCCCCCTAAATAAATAGCTAAAAATGTGTTCAATGACATTTGAGGGGGCGTTTACTACCATCAAAATTATACTATATTTTTTTAAGATTGTCATTCTATAAGTACTTAATAACATCTTAGATGAGGTTTTCACGTTTAAGGGTTGAGCATCACGTACTTTGTGATGTATAATAGTTTATTACATTTATACCAATATTTTAATGGTATATACGTGCTCATAGATGACTAAATCTTTTAAAAATGGTTGGTGTTATGCCCCTAAAACGATTATTACACTATATTCGGGTATATTATAGGCTAAACCATAAAGCATAAACACCAGATACTACAGAAATTAGAACTTTGAAAACGCCCCCTAAATGTATAGCTAAAAATGTGTTTAAGGACAGTTGAGGGGGCGTTTTATTAGCATCGAAATTATACTATATTTTTGTAAGATTTTCATTCTATAATTACTTAATTACATCTTAGATGACGTTTTCTTGTTTAAGGGTTGAGTATCACGTACGTTGTGATGTGTAATAAGTTATTACATTTATACAAGTATTTTAATGTCATATATACGCTCATAGATAACTAAATCTTTTAAGAATGGTTGGTGTTATGCACCTAAAATGATTATCACACTACATTTGGGTATATTAAAGGCTAAACCATAAAGCATAATCACCAAATACTATAGAAATTACAACTTGGAAAATTCCCCTAAATAAATAGCTAAAAATGTGTTCAATGACATTTGAGGGGGCGTTTACTAGCATCAAAATTATACTATATTTTTTTAAGATTGTCATTCTATAAGTACTTAATAACATCTTAGATGAGTTTTTCACGTTTAAGGGTTAAGCATCACGTACTTTGTGATGTGTAATAGTTTATTACATTTATACCAATATTTTAATGCTATATACGTGCTCATAGATGACTAAATCTTTTAAAAATGGTTGGTGTTATTCCCCTAAAACGATTATTACACTATTTTAATGTTATTCCCCTAAAACGATTATAAACAATAGAAATATGATTTTCTCTCATTTTAGGACAATTCCAAAAGTTTTGGAATTTTACCTTTTTCAGTTCAGCGTTTTACGCGAATTACGCGTTTTAGACCCGTGTTTCCAGTTTTTAGCAGGGTTTTAGCACCCGATAGAACCTACCACTCATTTTATATTTTATTATGGACTATATTGACATGTTTAACGATACTTTCAAGTTTCATATTTTTACGATACCCGGTTTTACGTTTTGAGGCTTAATCATTTACGGTTAGCATTTCACGGAGTCAAAACTAACCAAGTATCTAGGATATTATCATCCAAAGACCACCTCACCCCCCTTATCCATTCCAAACCGCCAATAGGGGGGGGAGTCACCTTGGTGTGGCTTGATCTTGACCATTGATCCTTTAGATCATTACAAGTGTCTTAACTAACCATGGTTAAATTCTAACCCAATATATGGTTAACTATTTTTCCTACCCTATAAATACCAAGCTAAAAACACATAGAAAACTTGCACCACACCTTCTTATAACCTTCAAGTCCTAAAACCTAAGGCACTTTTCTTATATTTTGTAAGAAAGTTAACTAGTTTTTGAAAGAAAACTAGTGTTTGATCTTCAATCTTGGAAATTTTCTAAGAAAAGTTGTTATAACTCTAAAGTCTCCAAATAGACGTAGTTATAATCTTCAAATAGCTTTGGACTTTCAAGAAGGCGTCTTTATAATCTTCGAATAACCTCGGTTTATCATAGATTGCAAATAGTGAAGCTTAAGTCTATCAAAGCCCGTACCTTACTAGTTACTTACCTTTCTTTTAGAAAGCCTCAAGTTGTAAGTAAACCCTAACATACTCCTTGCTTAAATATCATTTACATGCTATTTATATTTCATTCTTACTATATATTGTCTTGTTATTATGTTCATGATATATAAAAATTGGTAAAACAAGTTATGATATATATATGTTAACTTATGATCTTTAAACAAGTAAACTAATGACTTTTATGGAGAACCACGACCAAAATAGTACAACTATGATATTTGACACTTACTTACTGTTAAATAGGACTTAACAACGAAAACATAGCAATTTGAATCACCCAAAATGAGTACCCGAGTCAAAAGTTATGACCATTTGAAGTTAGCGAAACCAAAACGGCAAAACTGCCTATACCTACTGTTTTTGCATTCTGCCATTTTGAAAGTCACCCTTCTGCTCCGATTCATCAAAAAGTTAAAACACGAAAGTTGTCCGGAACGACGTTTTCGTTCAAGGATAATGAAGCTGGAGCCCTGAAAACGCTTTTCGAGTGATAATTTTCATCAAATTCTTAACAGCCCATTTTAGACCAATGTCACTATATTATAGTTATGATTTACTAAGACCAAGAGGTCTAATGACCTAAAGCCAAGACCACAACCATGGCTAAAGCCAAGGTTGAGTCTCAAGACCATGGAAAAATTACCAAGGTCACGGCGAAGCAATGACTAAATGACCATATAAACTTACTTAGGCGAAAACATGAAACAAGAAGTTGACGATAACTTGAACAAACAATTTGGATCTACTTCATCTAAAAGAACCATGAGATATTACAAAGAAATTGTCATACAAGACTTATGAAACTTACCCTAATAACAATCTTCATGTAAAAATGGACTTTCCTAAGTTTATTCAAATATTGGACATGTAACTTTTCGGATCAAAACTTATATATTTGTTCTCAAATACTACAATAGTAGGGAGCCTCATGTGAGGAGTTCATTAAGTAAGCCGTCGAGATGAGTTGTGGATTTACGAATTAAAGTGTCCTGGCTCCTCGAACGTTTACTCCATGACTTCTGAATTATGTCGGCCCGAACGGTAGTAAGAGATATACAACCTATACATGTTTCATAAACCATTTATATTCAAAGACTTACACTATATACTAAGTACTACATCATGAACATTATGCAAGACATATATAGGCAATTCTTCGTATTCTTAGACGTTACTCCAAACCTAAGTCGCAACGTTCTATTATAGGCTGTTCTTAGAGACTTTCGAGATTCAACTACCACTTTCATTTCACATCACTTAAGCTTAAGGTGAGTCATAGCCCCTACTCTTTTCATACTTGTTTTAACTCTTTGGGGGAGATACATGCACAACTACTTACTTACTTGTACAAATACTCAAAACATTTATACTTGATTGTCTTATGCTTGATCACATTATACTTGATTTCATATATACATGATTGCGTTATACTTAATTGTGAAACTTCCAGTGGCTCCAAATTAAGTTGTTGGATGACCATTGAGACTTCCGATGGCTCCAAATTAAGTTGTTGGATGACCATTGAGGCTTTGATACATCTTAACATTTGTGAATGTTGGATACATCATAAACGTGAGGTCTTCGGAGATGAAGTGTAGACTCACGACTAATTGCTAAACTGTTTTGATGAACTTATACATGTCTTTATTATACCATATATATTAGCAGTGGGTTGTGAACACACAGGTTGCAAGTCTCTTATGGCGGGACTTGCAACTGAGTGGATTCTCAATGCCTTTGCTGTGTGAACATTCTTTTGAGGCTTTTTCAACTGTTTTAAGACAAACTCTATGAACTCAGCAACCATTGTGTTGACACTTTAGCATGTTTATCTCAGGTCTGTAAGGTGATAGCTGTTGCATGGAGCATAAAGTCGCTTGGCATGTTTTGAAGACTTATGCTTTTATCTTTACCATTCGATATGTCTTAAAACTCTTATGTATTGTATTATGGAACTCAAGTTTGTAACTCAGAATTTATTAATCGAATGGTAACTTTTCAAAACGTCTCATTTAGAGTTCGTTTTCTATACCTTGTACTTTGTATTATAAAGTAGCACCCCTATGACACAGTCTTCCGCTGCGGTATTTTGGGGGTGTTACAGATTGGTACCAGAGCCTTGGTTATAGAGAACTAGGTTGCATATACTACCTAGACTATAACTGCTATAAACATTAAGACTCTCCTCTTTATTTTGCCTTACACACACTTCATGCGCATATGCTTATTGCTAATTGTTTGTTTAGGAGAAACCCCAGACAATAGTCAAGACATCAAAAATTTAGAGCTAAGTAATAATTGTTTAATTAACTTAATCTTGTGACAGTTCTTGTTTGATAAGACATAAGATTAAGTTAAATAAAGGTTATTAGTTTCCTGTAGAGATTTGATGATTTGCCTTATACTTACTTTATATGATTCTAATACCTAGAAATGGTTCATATGTCCTAGTACGACACTCAAACCTTTATACAAGCGCGACTAGTCCATTTTGTCATATCACCTTCTCTAGATACCCACACTACGTTACCCTTTCACAACTTAAGAACGGATGATAGAAAGTCTACCCAATTATGTAGTACCAATTGTTGAGTTATGTGTGCCTGGTAAATATGTATACGTGTGAAAGGAAGCAATTATAATTATGGTGGCCAACATAATTATAAATGCGTCACGACTCATGTAGACATATGTGACCATGCTTACATTAATCAACGTTGAATCAAATTGACAAGATTTAAGACTAAGTAGTCTAGGAATATCACCTCATAACTGACGTTGACAAAATGTCCCTCCTTGTAGATATCATGGCACCAAAGAGAGTAACTCGTAGCACTAGCCGAGGTGGTGCAACACCAAGAGGTGGAAGAACTGGTGGTCGTGGAGGTAGAGGAGCTGCTCACGACACTAGTAACCCTAGTAATGATAGTGGAAGAACTGGTGGACGTGGAGGTAGAGGAGATGCTCACGACACTAGTAACCCTAGTAACGATGATGGAAATCTGGATGTCTCCACCATTATTGCCCAACAACTACAAAACCTACTTCCCACTATAGTCACACAAGTTGGCAATCACATGAACAATTCGGGAAACCACGGAAGCATAAATGACGCTACAAATGATGGAGGAAGGAATGGTAATAACAACAACAACAACAACAACAACAACAACAACCATAGGACTGGATGTACGTATAAGGAATTTACGTCATGCAAGCCAATTGAGTTTAATGGTAAAGGAGGTGCATTGGCATATACACGATGGGTCGAGAAGATGGAGTCAGTGATTGATATCAGTAACTGTGCAATCCACCAGAGAGTGAAATATTCTGCATGCTTGCTATCAGAAAAGGCATTGACATGGTGGAACATGCAGATTCAAGCAAGGAGTAGAGAAGCAGCTGTAGGCATGACATGGGACGACTTTAAGGGACTACTGAAGGAAGAGTACTGCCCGGTTAATGAAATGCAAAAACTAGAGGACGAGTTTTGGCATCACTCTATGGTAGGGGCTGGTCATGCAACCTACACAGATCGGTTTCATGAACTAGCTAAATTAGTTCGTCATCTGGTTACCCCTGAATCCAAAAGGATTGAGAGGTACATCTATGGCCTTGTTCCTGAGATTCGTGGGACGGTAAAAACAACCAAACCTCCCACAATTCAAAGTGCAATATTAAGAGCAGGGACCCTAACAGATGAGATGGTTAGGAATGGAACTTTGAAGAATAGTGATAAAAGGAAGGGAGCAGGGGAATCGAGCGAGCAAATGGGTACAATGGTTGATAATAAGAGAGCAAGAGGATTTGCGGCAACAGTTTATGATCAGGGAAAGTATGAAGGTCCACATCCTAAGTGTAATAAATGTGCTTATCATCATCAGAGGTCTGAGCCCTGTCGAATGTGTACTAATTGCAATCAGAAGAGCCATTTTACAAATCAGTGTAAAGCAACGGCAAGGCAAGTAACATCGGTGAATGCGGGCAATATAAGAAACAACCAAAAGACATGCTAAGAGTGCAACAGCCCAAACCACTTCCGAGATACTTGTCCTAAGTTAAATAGGGCACAGAGACAAGTGCTAGATAACCCAACTCTAGCCGTAATGCTTGAAGAAAATAACCCAAACCATGGATACAATGTTAGTCCAGGTACGTACCTTATCCTACCATAATATTCTATTCTAAATCTAGCTTTATTATGCCGCTATTAAGATAAGAGACCTAGACACACTAAACTTCGGGACGAAGTTTCCTGAAGGGGTAGAGACTGTAACAATTCGCATTTTCGGATTACTATTCATTTCTACTATTCACTTTCACTATTCATCTCAGAAATTTTTATTTCATATTCTCGTAAGTTAAACTATTTTAACGATAATCCGAGAGTTTGACGCTCGTCGGATCATTTCTGCAAAAATCACAAAGCCGTGTCCGAGATTTACTTTTAGGTAAAAACGTCATTCCAGCATCCCGATATGTCCATAAAACATTATAAACAATAGAAATATGATTTTCTCTCATTTTAGGACAATTCCAAAAGTTTTGGAATTTTACGTTTTTCAGTTCAGCGTTTTACGCGAATTACGCGTTTTAGACCCGTGTTTCCAGTTTTTAGCAGGGTTTTAGCACCCGATAGAACCTACCACTCATTTTATATTTTATTATGGACTATATTGACATGTTTAACGATACTTTCAAGTTTCATATTTTTACGATACCCGGTTTTACGTTTTGAGGCTTAATCATTTACGGTTAGCATTTCACGGAGTCAAAACTAACCAAGTATCTAGGATATTATCATCCAAAGACAACCTCACCCCCCTTATCCATTCCAAACCACCAATAGGGGGGGGGGAGTCACCTTGGTGTGGCTTGATCTTGACCATTGATCCTTTAGATCATTACAAGTGTCTTAACTAACCATGGTTAAATTCTAACCCAATATATGGTTAACTATTTTTCCTACCCTATAAATACCAAGCTAAAAACACATAGAAAACTTGCACCACACCTTCTTATAACCTTCAAGTCCTAAAACCTAAGGCACTTTTCTTATATTTTGTAAGAAAGTTAACTAGTTTTTGAAAGAAAACTAGTGTTTGATCTTCAATCTTGGAAATTTTCTAAGAAAAGTTGTTATAACTCTAAAGTCTCCAAAAAGACGTAGTTATAATCTTCAAATAGCTTTGGACTTTCAAGAAGGCGTTGTTATAATCTTCGAATAACCTCGGTTTATCATAGATTGCAAATAGTGAAGCTTAAGTCTATCAAAGCCCGTACCTTACTAGTTACTTATCTTTATTTTAGAAAGCCTCAAGTTGTAAGCAAACCCTAACATACTCCTTGCTTAAATATCATTTACATGCTATTTATATTTCATTCTTACTATATATTGTCTTGTTATTATGTTCATGATATATAAAAATTGGTAAAACAAGTTATGATATATATATGTTAACTTATGATCTTTAAACAAGTAAACTAATGACTTTTATGGAGAACCACGACCAAAATAGTACAACTATGATATTTGACACTTACTTACTGTTAAAGAGGACTTAACAAGGAAAACATAGCAATTTGAATCACCCAAAACGAGTACCCGAGTCAAAAGTTATGACCATTTGAAGTTACCGAAACCAAAACGGCAAAACTGCCTATACCTACTGTTTTTGCATTCTGCCATTTTGAAAGTCACCCTTCTGGTTCGATTCATCAAAACGTTAAAACATGAAAGTTGTCCGGAACAACGTTTTCGTTCAGGAACAAAGAAGCTCGAGCCCTGAAAACGCTTTTCGAGTGATAATTTTCTTCAAATTCTTAACAGCCCATTTTAGACCAAAGTCACTATATTATAGTTATGATTTACTAAGACCAAGAGGTCTAATGACCTAAAGCCAAGACCACAACCATGGCTAAAGCCAAGGTTGAGTCTCAAGACCATGGAAAAATGACCAAGGTCACGGCGAAGCCATGACTAAATGACCATATAAACTTACTTAGGCAAAAACATGAAACAAGAAGTTGACGATAACTTGAACAAACAATTTGGATCTACTTCATCTAAAAGAACCATGAGATATTACAAAGAAATTGTCATACAAGACTTATGAAACTTACCCTAATAACAATCTTCATGTAAAAATGGACTTTCCTAAGTTTATTCAAACATTGGACATGTAACTTTTCGGATCAAAACTTATATATTTGTTATCAAATACTACAATAGTAGGGAGCCTCATGTGAGGAGTTCATTAAGTAAGCCGTCGAGATGAGTTGTGGATTTACGAATTAAAGTGTCCTGGCTCCTCGAACGTTTACTCCATGACTTCTGAATTATGTCGGCCCGAACGGTAGTAAGAGATATACAACCTATACATGTTTCATAAACCATTTATATTCAAAGACTTACACTATATACTAAGTACTACATCATGAACATTATGCAAGACATATATAGGCAATTCTTCGTATTCTTAGACGTTACTCCAAACCTAAGTCGCAATGTTCTATTATAGGCTGTTCTTAGAGACTTTCGAGATTCAACTACCACTTTCATTTCACATCACTTAAGCTTAAGGTGAGTCATAGCCCCTACTCTTTTCATACTTGTTTTAACTCTTTGGGGGAGATACATGCACAACTACTTGCTTACTTGTACAAATACTCAAAACATTTATACTTGATTGTCTTATGCTTGATCGCATTATACTTGATTTCATATATACATGATTGCGTTATACTTAATTGTGAAACTTCCAGTGGCTCCAAATTAAGTTGTTGGATGACCATTGAGACTTCCGATGGCTCCAAATTAAGTTGTTGGATAACCATTGAGGCTTTGATACATCCTAACATTTGCGAATGTTGGATACATCATAAACGTGAGGTCTTCGGAGATGAAGTGTAGACTCACGACTAATTGCTAAACTATTTTGATGAACTTATACATGTCTTTATTATACCATATATATTAGCAGTGGGTTGTGAACACACAAGTTGCAAGTCTCTTATGGCGGGACTTGCAACTGAGTGGATTCTCAATGCCTTTGTTGTGTGAACATTCTTTTGAGGCTTTTTCAACTGTTTTAAGACAAACTCTATGAACTCACCAACCATTGTGTTGACACTTTAGCATGTTTATCTCAGGTCTGTAAGGTGATAGCTGTTGCATGGAGCATAGAGTCGCTTGGCATGTTTTGAAGACTTATGCTTTTATCTTTACCATTCGATATGTCTTAAAACTCTTATATATTGTATTATGGAACTCAAGTTTGTAACTCGGAATTTATTAATCGAATGGTAACTTTTCAAAACGTCTCATTTAGAGTTCGTTTTCTATACCTTGTACTTTGTATTATGAAGTAGCACCCCTATGACACAGTCTTCCGCTACGGTATTTTGGGGGTGTGATTCGCCTCAAACGGTCAGATAATTATTGGTCAACCACTTGTGAATGGTCAAGTATAATAGTTAAACAGCTGAGGCAAATGCTTCCGTGAAATACAGTGTTTTCCCGGGTCGTAATGTCCCAACGAGGTTGTGATGGTATTAAAAACGAATCTGTGATTAGTGAAAGTGAACAGGAAAGGTATAAAAGTGTGTGTGTGTGTGATTACACTAGGGTTTTATAAAATAAAATGACTATTATAAACTATCTTAACGATTACGTGAAACCTAGGTATTTAAAAACGTTTAAACGTAGACCAATTTAAAAATCAGACGCGACTGCGTACTGAGAAAAAGGTGAGTTTTAAGAAAAATAAACTACAAGGGGTTAAAAATAAAAATTCTATAAACTTAAACTTAAAATAAAATTTAATTAAAAATAAAACTATTTTTTAGATTATTATATTATTTATTATTAATTATTTAATTAAAAACTTATTTAACTATTTAATTAAAACTATCTTAAATAAAAACTAAAAATGATTAATACTACAAATTAAACTAAAAACTTATAAAAATAATTTCTAAACATAAAATTGAACTTGAAGAAAGTATAAAAAATAAAAATAAAACTTTTTGTCTTTTTATGAACTTTTTATTAATTAAAAACTATTAATATTAATTATACTAATTAAATTATTTTAAATTACAAATAATACTAAACTAACTTAGAAAATTATGGAAAAAATTATAAAACTATTTTATGACTTATAAAAGCTATAAAAAATATAAAAACTAGGTGTTGCTATATAAAAATTAATTATGCTATTTATAACTTAATTATTTATTAATTATTATTAAAACTATTTTTAATTCTAATTAATACTAAAAGACAAAATTAAATTCTGAGAAAATTATTATAATTACTTTAACCTAACATGAAATTAATAAAATTATAAAAACACAACTTACTTAATAAAAATGTAAAAATGAAAATTAAAATTAAATTATATTAAATAGAAACTATCACTTATTTTTATATTGTTTTTTCTTGATTTTTATTTTACAAAACTATATTATATATAAAAATAGACAACTTTAATAAAGACAATTATTTTATAAGCTAATAATAAGCTGTGTGTAAGCTTATTAGTATGACAGTTGACCACAGTTGACTAAAGAAGCTAATAAGCTAAAACTGACTTATGTGGGGTCCACAAGAGTAAAATCTAGTTCAACTTAGTTAATTAAACCTATATAAGCTAGAAAAAGTTCAAGTGGAACACTGAATAAGCCAATAAGCCACAATAAGCAATTGCTTATTGTGGACTGACACAGAAAAATGGGACAAAGATCAAGGCTTATTCCAGGTGGGTCCACTGGGTTTCAGGTCAAACAAGTGGTCAATATAGATAGCCTACTAGGAGGGGGGTTGTAAGGAACTAATATTATGGTGTGGGGCCCACTGTGGTGGTCACAAAACCACCACAAAGTGGAGGTTGTGGCCTGATATCTGATGCACAGGGGATGAGTAATCCCTGCAGCTGGCTTTCTAGGCTTGGTGAGGGCAAGGGAAAATTCACAAAAATAAAACAAAAGTTGATTCTTAAAGTTAAGCTGAGGCACTTCAATGTGTGAAAAGCACAAAGCTCAATTCCAAACACAAAATTCAAGAATAATCTCTCAAAATTTGAGTTTCTGCATGATGATACTAATTTGACTTTTGTAATGAACTTCTGGTTTGACTTTGGTGAAGTTTTAATGATCCCTAATGACTTATATTGATGTAATAAACTATCCTAAGACTGGTTTAAGTTGTTTTAACAACTTGTGAACAGATTTGAGTGATTAAGAAATTCATAATTTCAACAGTTGAACTAGTATCAAAGGTTTCAATGAATTTTTGACTTCTAACACATCACTACTGATTTTAATGGTACATTTGAACTATTTGAACCTAAAGAACCATGCACAAAACATAAACAACCAATGAATCACACTGGAATACAGTGTGATCAGCAAATCCAAACACCCCTTTAGTATTTAGTTTTACTTAGGATAATGATGAATTAAACTTCCACTTACTATTTTTGGATTGTACTGATTTAATTAGCTAAAAATTAACATAAGTAACTGATCTAAACTAACTTTTATCATTTATCACTAAGGAATCTAACCTATGCAGATTGTACTAACTTTGAACAGTGGAAATTGAAATGTGAACTAAAACATATTACAGCTAAACATAAACTCTTAAATAACTATAAAAAAACAGTAACAAGCTTAGATAAGCAGATTCTAAGAAGGACTACAGTAGAAAACAAGGAGATGAAAGATTTACTCACCACTTGATCCTGTGAGTTCCAAACCAAGAACTAAAGAACCACTCCTGGCCTAACACCCCATGGAGTTCAAATTCAACCATCAATCCAAAATGTATCCTGCTACACTGTTCATTCTTCCTCCAAACTAATTTTTTCTTTCACCCTATGTTTTTGTATTTTTGAGTTATTAAACTGAAATTTGTTCAAGTGATTTTTTAAACTTATGAAAGCTTTTAGACTACTTAAGTGAGCTTAATTGAGCAGTAAACTACCAACATTAACAAGTTTAAGTGAATTTGTCAATTTCACCTTAAATTGCCAAAAATGAAATCCTTGAATGTAACTTGAAATCTATTGCAAAGTTAACTTAAATTACATAAATTAAACTGAGTACAACATGTTTAAACTTAAAAATTACAACTGAAATGTAAATTTTACTACCTACGATTAAGCTATATTAAAACTAATCTAATATCTCTCTATCTCTGCTTCTCCTTTGCTTATATATGACTTTTGAGGTTCCCACTAGGTTCCTGAGCAAATCCCATCAGTTTTAATGGCCATAGGATGTCTGAAAATCATCTGAGCCTTTGAATTCCACTTTGGCGCCAAAAGTCTTGGTGATAATTGTGGGTTGAGTGTGAGGGTTTTCAGGCATTTATTGGTGTTTGGAGGTTTGTAAGAGGTGGAGAGACATGGTGTGAAAGGTGGGTGTGAGGTGGAAGCCAGGTGTGGGTGGTATTGGGAAACCAGTGAGGTGGAGAAGAAGAGAGGGAGATGAACAGTGGGATGGTTTTTATTTAAAAAGGGGTGGTATTTGTGGGTTGACCGGGTCAACACCAGGGAGTGTGGGATGGGCTTAGTTTATTTTGGGCTTGGGTTTAAAATAAAAAGGAAGTGGGCTGTTGGCAGGTTTGTGTTGGATTAGGTTTTAGGTTTAGTAATATAAATAAGGGTCCGTTTGTATTAATAAAAATAGGGACCAAAAGTGTAATTTGGTGAATTTTAAAGGTTTGAATTTGTGATTTTTCCAAAGTTGATCAAGGGACCAAACTTACCATATCTCAATAGTACAAGGGTATATTTGATTTTTTTCATTATTTAAAATACCCGGGGACTATAATTGACAAAACTGAAACTCCAGGGACTTAACATGTAATTTCTCCAAACTTTTCATCCAGGGACTAATAGTGACAATTATGAATTTTCCCATTTTGAACACCCAGGGACTAAAACTGTCAAGTTTGAAACTTTGAGGGACCTGTTTTGCCAAACTGTGAAACTTTAGGGACCAATCATGTAAATTCACCAAACTTATCACCCAAGGACCATTCCTGCAAAATATTATTAGTACAAGGACCAAAATTGATTTTCTCAAAGTTTTTACATCCCATGGACCATTTCTGTCAATTTGCAAAGTACAGGGACTAAACTTGTAAATTTGTGAAACTTTGCACCAAAGGACTAAATATGTAACTTTATGATTAAAAAGGACCTTTGGTGACTTTTTCAAGTTTTTAGAATAACCAGGGACTAGTTTTGCCAATTTATGAAACTTGAGGGACTGAAACTGCCAATTATGCAAACTTTGTACGTTTTTCATTTGTTTTTGCATATTTTGTATTTGAAACATATAAAACACACTTGTAAGATATTTTAAGTATTTTGATGCATATTTGAGTGTTTTTGGATATTTTGGCAGTTCAGATTAGTATAAA
Organism: Artemisia argyi; assembly: GCA_030686995.1. Taxonomy (NCBI): domain Eukaryota; kingdom Viridiplantae; phylum Streptophyta; class Magnoliopsida; order Asterales; family Asteraceae; genus Artemisia; species Artemisia argyi. Next base: position 247,828,055 of record CM060703.1, on the reverse strand, counting down.
ATGATGAGTATTTAGAAACTTATCAATCCCCCACACTAAACTATTGCTAGTCCCTAGCAATCTTTTGAGAAAAACTTAATGGATTTTATCTCTTTACCAAAAGTCATCACTTCTGGAGTAGCCAGGTGTAAGAACTGTGGCACACCTGATAACCGTGTGATTTTGAGCAAATCACCAGCTGTCAACGGATTTGATTAGTCTTTACCAAAAGCCGTTTGCTTCTGGACTAGCCAACTCTTGATGGAATAGTCAACATCTTGGTGAGCTGATTACCAATTATGGTTTTTCCACGGCCTTTACCACAAGCCATAATCTTGCGGGCTAGCCAACTCATTAGCTTTTGAGGATAATGGGGAGTTGAGGAACCATACAATTTTTGGCAAATTGCAAGCCATAAACGGGTTTGAGTTATCTTTACCAAGAACCGTTTGCTCCTGGATTAGCCAATCCTGTTGTGGGTTAGACATGGAGGATTGATACCATTTATTGCGTTCTAAGTGAGAAAAAATTTTAAAATTTTGGCTAAAATGGGGGTTCTTGATGGAACATGTGTTTAAATTCGTTAGAATAACGAATCTCCCCCCACACTTAGAACTGAATATTGTCCTCAATATTCAAAATACCGGGTGTTAAACCGACACTTAGAACGTAAGAAGAAAATATTACTAGCCATTTATTTTATGTGTATATACATACAATTATTTTTTAAGATAAAACTTCTTAAATAGAAGCTATCACTATATTTACATTTTTTTTTTCATATATACAACATGTGGGGCATCTCCCCCACACTAGGGTGTTACACACGGGTGACAAGCCCATGTTTTTGCTAATGTTTTTGATTCCCGAGTCACTAGCTTGACTCGACCCCGTATTTGATTCCTTTTCTCCCAAACTGTCAGGTTTATCACGCAAGCTAACCGCTTGTGAACGGTTAACTGTAATAAAGAGGTCCTGAACAGACCGGGAGAAAAAGAAATTTAAAAATCTATGGGGAAGTAAGTGGAAGAGACAATCTCAATCGGACTTTCATTCAAGATGTTCGGATAAAGATTTGAAGCACGTGAAAGTTCCACACCGATGAGATAAGTAACCGGCTCATAATTTATAAATGAGAATGCCGGGATCAAAGATAATGTCTTCACTCCCGAAAGAGTGAAGAATAGGATAAGCCACGGGATATATGAAGAAAAGAAAGAAAGTCATGATGAAAATCAAGATTAACTCCTCATCTTCAATAGGAGAATTCATTGTTTCATGAATCTCCTCATTTAAGCTCGTTTGATCAAGACATATTATGGGTATGTCTAGATCAAAATAGAAATTATCATACTCCGGTAGAGATATGATATGAGTGAGTTCACAGGAGAACTCCTCAAAGGTGAATGATTCGTATTCAGAATTGAATTGAGTGAGTTCATTGGGGAACTCCTCAATAGTAAATGATTCATAAATGGTAAGAGAATTATAAGAATGAGAAGTGGTGATACCACTTATCTTCTCTCCCGAAAGATCAAAATGGAACGTTTGCAATTCAGGAATAGAATCATTGATCAAAACCTCACTATCCTTGACGGGGATAGGAGATGAAATAGGCTTTTCATTAAAAGCCTCGATTCTAGAAATGAGAAGATTAGCATTTAATAATGTAAGACGAAGAGATTCGTCTTGGATTATTTCTTCATCATTCTCTTCTTCTGAGTTGACAAGCTCAGAAGGTAATTCCCCCACATAACTTATGTCTCCACAAGATAAAGAATAGTTCTCATCAGAATCAGAGAACATCTCAGTATGATTATTTGGAAAGACAAGAGGGGGAGGGATATCACACATATGTTCAAGAATTCCCTGTGACTCACTTGGGATTGAGACAAGGTTCTCAACAATAGACTTTATGAATTCGTCAGATTCCTTTGCAGGAATTGTGTCAAGATGCTCGTCCCCCATGTTCAGAGAGTGAGTGGGAACCTCGGGTGTGATAACATCATACTCAGGGAGATGAGAAGGACTAGCAGTAATGGAGTCTACAAGTTCCATTATTTATACTGCTGGTGATTCAGTTATATTCTTTTCTCCCTGTATATGCATGGAAGGAGTCTCAACTGATGAACATGATGAGGTATTATCACTTTCATCATCCTCATCGAGAAAAACAGCATTTTGAAATTTGGTACGTGTTATAGCTGCTTGTTCTAAGACTAGTAATTCTTCCATGCTTCTTTCGTCCCTAGCAGCATGTTTTTCAGCAAGTAATTCCGTGATAGATTTATCACGAGAATATTGAGTGAGTGGAGACTGTGGGGGTGTGGATGTGTCAAACCCGGAAGGTTGACATTGATCATCATTATGAGGACCCCCACAATATACACAAGAAAAACTTGGTGCATTGTGAGACGACATATTAGCCAACTCCTCCTTAAGATCTTTGAGTTTCTCAAGAACCTCTATATAAGGGTCTTGCTGGATGTGAGGAATAGCTTGAATTATTTGGCACTGTGGAGGTGGGTCTTGAAACGAATAGTCGTAATTGTTACAAGGAAATGGATTCCTTGTTTGACAATCAGAACTAAAGTGTGGACCTCCACAGTACTCACAACAGTTGAACTGATGTGGCTGTGAGTCGTATGTGTTTGAGTCATAATTGTTATTAGGAACCTGCTCATAGACAAGCGTGTCTCCTGATTGACTATCAGAACTGTAGTGTGCACCACCACAATACTCACAACAGTTAAACTGCTGAGTCTGGCTTGGTGTATTTTGATACGAAGCATCATTGAGATTTGGATAATATGATTCTTGCTCGTATGAATGTGATGGGTAGTTGGAAAATTTTGAGGAGTTGTTGAATGAGTTTTGATTAGGATCATAAGCAAATGAATTACTCGATCCACAAAACAAACAACTCCCATCTCGAATATCATTACCACATTGTTCACATGTACACCAACGACATGGAAAACCGAAAAGTGGCTCACCACAACCGACACAAGGAACAAAATCTGGAGGTGGGACAAGTGGTGTGCTCTGAGAGCTAGGAATTTCTAGCACTTCCGTTATGGTCTCGGGTTTTGGTTCTTGATAAACGTGAAGATTGGGTAAATCGTTCTTTTCAGTCACTACCCTAAGCTCTGTACGTTTGCTTGACAAACTTTTAACCGTAAACCGTGAAAGATCAGGTTTGATTCTTGAAGGTTTAGGAGCATTTGTGAGCTCAGGGTTTTGGACAACCGTGGTTTGGACGTATTTAGCACCTCCATCGTCAGAGGAAAGTACAAGGTCCTTTGTCACCTTGGTTTCATGATCTCTTTCCCTCACCGGAGAGGGAATAGGAATCGAAGGTCCATCATAATCAACATGACATCTCGACATTTTTGACAAGGCCATAAGTTTTTCAACTTCGCTTTTAAAGGCCCTTTGTTTAAAGAAATCGTTATCGAGAGATGCCATTAGAATTAATTATGGGACAAGTGGAAGAAAGTAGAATCAAAGGGTTTTGGGGATGAGAAATGAAGAATCAAATAGGTAGGGGTGTAAAGGTGAATATTTTTGTGTTTTGTTTTATAAAAATATGGATAAAATATGGTAAATATACAATGGATGTATATCCAGATTCACTAATACGCAAAAATCATTAGAATAAGCGCACAACCTCCCCGGCAGCGGCGCCAAATTTTGATTCGCCTCAAACGGTCAGATAATTATTGGTCAACCACTTGTGAATGGTCAAGTATAATAGTCAAACAGCTGAGGCAAATGCTTCCGTGAAATACAGTGTTTTCCCGGGTCGTAATGTCCCAACGAGGTTGTGATGGTATTAAAAACGAATCTGTGATTAGTGAAAGTGAACAGGAAAGGTATAAAAGTGTGTGTGTGTGATTACACTAGGGTTTTATAAAATAAAATGACTATTATAAACTATCTTAACGATTACGTGAAACCTAGGTATTTAAAAACGTTTAAACGTACACCAATTTAAAAATCAGACGCGACTGCGTACTGAGAAAAAGGTGAGTTTTAAGAAAAATAAACTACAAGGGGTTAAAAATAAAAATTCTATAAACTTAAACTTAAAATAAAATTTAATTAAAAATAAAACTATTTTTTAGATTATTATATTATTTATTATTAATTATTTAATTAAAAACTTATTTAACTATTTAATTAAAACTATCTTAAATAAAAACTAAAAATGATTAATACTACAAATTAAACTAAAAACTTATAAAAATAATTTCTAAACTTAAAATTGAACTTGAAGAAAGTATAAAAAATAAAAATAAATCTTTTTATCTTTTTATGAATTTTTTATTAATTAAAAACTATTAATATTAATTATATTAATTAAACTATTTTAAATTACAAATAATACTAAACTAACTTAGAAAATTATGGAAAAAATTATAAAACTATTTTATGACTTATAAAAGCTATAAAAAAATATAAAAACTAGGTGTTGCTATATAAAAATTAATTATGCTATTTATAACTTAATTATTTATTAATTATTAATAAAACTATTTTTAATTCTAATTAATACTAAAAGACAAAATTAAATTCTGAGAAAATTATTATAATTACTTTAACCTAACATGAAATTAATAAAATTATAAAAACACAACTTACTTAATAAAAATGTAAAAATGAAAATTAAAATTAAATTATATTAAATAGAAACTATCACTTATTTTTATATTGTTTTTTCTTGATTTTTATTTTACAAAACTATATTATATATAAAAATAGACAACTTTAATAAAGACAATTATTTTATAAGCTAATAATAAGCTGTGTGTAAGCTTATTAGTATGACAGTTGACCATAGTTGACTAAAGAAGCTAATAAGCTAAAACTGACTTATGTGGGGTCCACAAGAGTAAAATCTAGTTCAACTTAGTTAATTAAACCTATATAAGCTAGAAAAAGTTCAAGTGGAACAATGAATAAGCCAATAAGCCACAATAAGCAATTGCTTATTGTGGACTGAGACAGAAAAATGGGACAAAGATCAAGGCTTATTCCAGGTGGGTCCACTGGGTTTCAGGTCAAACAAGTGGTCAATATAGATAGCCTACTAGGAGGGGGGTTGTAAGGAACTAATATTATGGTGTGGGGCCCACTGTGGTGGTCACAAAACCACCACAAAGTGGAGGTTGTGGCCTGATATCTGATGCACAGGGGATGAGTAATCCCTGCAGCTGGCTTTCTAGGCTTGGTGAGGGCAAGGGAAAATTCACAAAAATAAAACAAAAGTTGATTCTTAAAGTTAAGCTGAGGCACTTCAATGTGTGAAAAGCACAAAGCTCAATTCCAAACACAAAATTCAAGAATAATCTCTCAAAATTTGAGTTTCTGCATGATGATACTAATTTGACTTTTGTAATGAACTTCTGGTTTGACTTTGGTGAAGTTTTAATGATCCCTAATGACTTAAATTGATGTAATAAACTATCCTAAGACTGGTTTAAGTTGTTTTAACAACTTGTGAACAGATTTGAGTGATTAAGAAATTCATAATTTCAACAGTTGAACTAGTATCAAAGGTTTCAATGAATTTTTGACTTCTAACACATCACTACTGATTTTAATGGTACATTTGAACTATTTGAACCTAAAGAACCATGCACAAAACATAAACAACCAATGAATCACACTGGAATACAGTGTGATCAGCAAATCCAAACACCCCTTTAGTATTTAGTTTTACTTAGGATAATGATGAATTAAACTTCCACTTACTATTTTTGGATTGTACTGATTTAATTAGCTAAAAATTAACATAAGTAACTGATCTAAACTAACTTTTATCATTTATCACTAAGGAATCTAACCTATGCAGATTGTACTAAATTTGAACAGTGGAAATTGAAATGTGAACTAAAACATATTACAGCTAAACATAAACTCTTAAATAACTATAAAAAAAACAGTAACAAGCTTAGATAAGCAGATTCTAAGAAGGACTACAGTAGAAAACAAGGAGATGAAAGATTTACTCACCACTTGATCCTGTGAGTTCCAAACCAAGAACTAAAGAACCACTCCTGGCCTAACACCCCATGGAGTTCAAATTCAACCATCAATCCAAAATGTATCCTGCTACACTGTTCATTCTTCCTCCAAACTAATTTTTTCTTTCACCCTATGTTTTTGTATTTTTGAGTTATTAAACTGAAATTTGTTCAAGTGATTTTTTAAACTTATGAAAGCTTTTAGACTACTTAAGTGAGCTTAATTGAGCAGTAAACTACCAACATTAACAAGTTTAAGTGAATTTGTCAATTTCACCTTAAATTGCCAAAAATGAAATCCTTGAATGTAACTTGAAATCTATTGCAAAGTTAACTTAAATTACATAAATTAAACTGAGTACAACATGTTTAAACTTAAAAATTACAACTGAAATGTAAATTTTACTACCTACGATTAAGCTATATTAAAACTAATCTAATATCTCTCTATCTCTGCTTCTCCTTTGCTTATATATGACTTTTGAGGTTCCCACTAGGTTCCTGAGCAAATCCCATCAGTTTTAATGGCCATAGGATGTCTGAAAATCATCTGAGCCTTTGAATTCCACTTTGGCGCCAAAAGTCTTGGTGATAATTGTGGGTTGAGTGTGAGGGTTTTCAGGCATTTATTGGTGTTTGGAGGTTTGTAAGAGGTGGAGAGACATGGTGTGAAAGGTGGGTGTGAGGTGGAAGCCAGGTGTGGGTGGTATTGGGAAACCAGTGAGGTGGAGAAGAAGAGAGGGAGATGAACAGTGGGATGGTTTTTATTTAAAAAGGGGTGGTATTTGTGGGTTGACCGGGTCAACACCAGGGAGTGTGGGATGGGCTTAGTTTATTTTGGGCTTGGGTTTAAAATAAAAAGGAAGTGGGCTGTTGGCAGGTTTGTGTTGGATTAGGTTTTAGGTTTAGTAATATAAATAAGGGTCCGTTTGTATTAATAAAAATAGGGACCAAAAGTGTAATTTGGTGAATTTTAAAGGTTTGAATTTGTGATTTTTCCAAAGTTGATCAAGGGACCAAACTTACCATATCTCAATAGTACAAGGGTATATTTGATTTTTTTCATTATTTAAAATACCCGGGGACTATAATTGACAAAACTGAAACTCCAGGGACTTAACATGTAATTTCTCCAAACTTTTCATCCAGGGACTAATAGTGACAATTATGAATTCCCTAGGACCCTTAATGATAATTTTCCCATTTTGAACACCCAGGGACTAAAACTGTCAAGTTTGAAACTTTGAAGGACCTGTTTTGCCAAACTGTGAAACTTCAGGGACCAATCATGTAAATTCACCAAACTTATCACCCAAGGACCATTCCTGCAAAAGATTATTAGTACAAGGACCAAAATTGATTTTCTCAAAGTTTTTACATCCTAGGGACCATTTCTGTCAATTTGCAAAGTACAGGGACTAAACTTGTAAATTTGTGAAACTTTGCACCAAAGGACTAAATATGTAACTTTATGATTAAAAAGGACCTTTGGTGACTTTTTCAAGTTTTTAGAATAACCAGGGACTAGTTTTGCCAATTTATGAAACTTGAAGGACTGAAACTGCCAATTATGCAAACTTTGTACGTTTTTCATTTGTTTTTGCATATTTTGTATTTGAAACATATAAAACACACTTGTAAGATATTTTAAGTATTTTGATGCATATTTGAGTGTTTTTGGATGTTTTGGCAGTTCAGATTAGTATAAAATGATGAGTATTTAGATACTCATCAGGGTGTTACACCCCAAACCCCAAACCCCAAACCCCAAATCCCAAACCCCAAACCCGAAACCCGAAACCCAAAACCCGAAACCCGAAACCCCAAACCCCAAACCGGAAACCAGAAACCCCAAACCCCAAACCACAAACCCCAAACCCCAAACCCCAAACACAAACCCTAAACCCCAAACCAAAAACCCGAATCCCCATACCACAAACCCCAAACCCAAAACCCCAAACCCCAAACCCCAAAACCTAAACCCGAAAGCCCGAACCCCAAACCCGAAACTACCTCAAACCCGAAACCACCTCAAACCCGAAATCCATAACCCGAAACCCAAAACCTGAAACCCGAAACCCGAAACCCGAATACCGAGACCCCCAAACCCCAAAACCCATAACCCGAAACCTAAAACCTGAAACCCCAAACCCCAAACCTCAAACCCCAAACCCTAAATATAATTTGCTTAAACGGTGCAATGCTTATAAAACGGCTAATGAATTCTATTAAAGAGGGTACAATATTGGTTTTTCGGTGTGTTCATAAAATTAAATTACGTCTTAGTTTTTGAGAATTGATTCTTAATATAATTGACTTTATACATCCGATAATAGGATGCTAAAAAATTTACTTAGATCTATTAGGCTTATGTTTGTGTTATAGTAATGTAGTGGGTTTACATATATAGCTTAGTTTCTTCATGAAGTTATTTTCAACCTTCAAAAATGACACCCGTGAGCCACAATAGTTATCTTTTTCGGTCATGTGTTGTTGCGGTGTTGCAGTCTCTCCTTATTTTTGTTTAATATGTTTGGTTTGAGATAAGAAAGATGATATTTGTGTCTTCTATTGTAGGACCTTAAATATATCAACTTTAATCACAATATAAGCACTAGATGAAGTAAAGATGGTGACTTGTATGAATATGTATGGCGTGAGTATATGAAAAAGAGAGATAAAGATGAGGAGACCTTTTATTAAAAACACACACAAGCACACCTTACAAATGAGAGGTAAGGTGCCTTTTATAGTTCCATACATAGGCTTTCAATGGGCTTGGGCTTGGACTTGGTTTACATGAATTATAAAGGCTTATGAAACATAACTAATAACATATTAGCTTGCCAAGTCCAAGGCCCAATGACTAAACTATTACTAATCTTAACAAACGACACAAAGTTATATTATGAGAATGACCATCACTTATATATATATTTTTTTAATGCTAACAATCTCCCCCTAAGGGGTGGTCATTCGAATGATGCTCCACGTGAGTGGTTCTTCCGTGTTCTTTGTCTTTAACTTTGTGTGTCGTTGTAGAATAGTCTTTAGTCTTTGTTCCTTCATGCTTTGTGATCTTTGATAACTGATTTTTCATCGTTGTTTGTTCCTTTGTGATGTGGAGTTATCTGCCTTTCGTCACTTCTGCGTCTGTGGTGGTTGTTTTCCATTCCAACATTCTCATACATCTTTGGACTTTGATATTCATATGCACGTAGTTCCCTTTCTTCCACTTTGATCTTTAGTCTTTATACTTTGTAGATTCTTCTTTTTGGCGTAGAATCTTTCTTTGAACTTTGTGTTGTATAGATCTTTGAGGGAGCTTTCTTTAACTTCCAGATGTATGTATGAGCATGCGGAATCCTTCGCCATGGAGATGATGTATAGCTGCATGAAGACAGTTAGCAATAAATCAACCGGTACTTACAGGTTTGAATTAGAGATCGTCAACAGCATAGTGTGAAGACTCCTTCTAACCCTTACCAAGGCCGTTCCCATGTCAGATACTCCCGAGGGAGCTTACAAGACCTACTTAGTAGCTCAATGACTGGGTGAGTCGCTGGGGATCACTCCATGACTGTAGACCATTTGAAACCACCACGAACACTAAGCATAACCCATAAAGAATTACCGAAGTGACCTGCTGTCAGGGCTGTTTGATGTTGACCTTGGCAGGAATTTCCATTCAATCATTGAGAATCACAAATGTGAATCCTCTCATAAATGTTCTGGCAGATTGCTAAGATCTGCGTAGGACTCTAAAGTTTACATCTGGCGTCCTTATTGATGAACAACCAGTGTAGAAATATCATGTGTTCCTATGAGATCTTTTGATGAATCTCGGGGCTCTAGACTCGATAAGTGCACATTTGGTTTCCTATGCGGAGATTAGGGAGAGGTCTCCTGCTTCGATATCAACCATCTCTAAGAGACAGGTCGATAGATTACACTAGTTCCTCGTGAGAATGAAACAAGCTCTTTTAAGAGAACTTGAGTGGCTAGAAGGTTTAGTGCAGTGCGTCACTGGGTCCATGACATCTTTATCTTCAATACCGGTGTCACCTTAGTAACAACCAGTAGCATATGAATTGAACCCGGTGTCTGACCTAAGGTTGAACATATGGAGGGCTATTTCTTTTCACCCTTTTTCATAACTTTTCTTTTTAATTCTTCAACCCCTTCTTTCTCCTTTCTCATTTTCTCATTTTTTCAATCATACCTAAGGACTTCTAATTCTAATCTATTGGAATTGTCCTTGGGTAGATCCCTCCGGTTCTGGCGGATCATAGGATGGTTTTCCCTAACCTTAGTCACCTTATAACTCCATGAATCCTATAATTGCCATGAAACCTTTGATTGAAAATCTCTCAAAGTGTTTATGAATATAAACACATTTTTATTGACACTTTGAGAGTTTTTGTTTCTTTTGAAGGACTCCCCCTTCACATGTGCTCATGAATTTTTTAAGAAATTTGCACATGCGTGAGGAGTTTGCACTTTTTGAATTGATCCACTTTCAGTGAACATGACCGATTTGAGACATGCTTACATCACTAGTTAGACTAGCTTGAAGTTATTACCCGTCCTGGTTAAGTCCAAAGAAAGTCTCTCGATATGGTACATTCTACTCAGACAAGTCCTATTCGAGACACGCTTACATCACTAGTTAGACTAGCTTGAAATTATTACCCGTCCAGGACAAGTCCTTTCGATTACTGACATTTTAAGCTTCGTCAATTCATTGGTACTTACTGAGTCGAGCTCTTCTGAGATTCAGTCACAAACTTTAAACATCTTTGATCACATTTTACTCATGTCTTCTCCCCCTCAAAAATAACATATCGTGATATTTTTGATATCAACTGAGTAAAAAAGCTTTTTGGAGAGAAAGACAGATTTCATTTTGCATGAATACGGAACATTTTTGTTTTTGTACTCTGTAACACCCCCAAAAGTCGTTAATAACAGCGGAAGACTTTCGGGGTATTACTTCAAGGATCTTTGTCACAATCATAGTAGACAACACAAAGTGAAGTATTAAAGTTTAATTTATTTCAAAATACCAAATATCTGGGATACAAGACATTATTAAGTTAAGAACGTGTTTTATTCTGAAGAAAATAAGTAGTTTATTATGATTCTTGTCATGCTTTTGCCCACTCCGTGCCATCCAGATCCGTCTTGTTTAGTTACCTGAGATAAACATGCTAAAGTCAACATAAAGTTGAGTGATATTCATAGGTTTGAGTTTAAGAGTTTGAATCACAAGTTAAGAATGTATTGTAATCACATACAATCAATATGTAAAAAAAAATTCAATGTTCCTGTTATTGCCTTAAGCTCATGATACTCAACGATTAACAGCCAATCATAAATGTGAATTATGATGGTAAGTAATAGGCCCCCAAAGATAGGTATTTGTCAATAACCTATTTATAAGAACAATAAAGTGCGCCTGGTGTTTTCTCCAACAACCAAACGAGGATTGTCAATCACTAATAGTACTATCCACAATTATTTACGTTCACCCTTCAAGTGATTAAGGTTCATGATCGAGGGACTTCTGACAATAGTAACTTAAGCAAATAACATTGGCCTGACGGTATCTCAATACCCGGTATAAAAGACTTGTGTTCGAGTTTTAAGCATGTATCCCCCCCACGGGAAAATAGTTAAAGAGTGGGCTATGAACTCACCTTAGTAGTACAGTGGTATCGTAGTCTCAACAAAGCAAGGAAACGGCTTCACACACAACCTAAAAGACATGGCACGTTTTAGTTCTTAAGTCTCGTTTTTATTGCGAATGTTTATTATTAATTATAAAGAATTGATAAAGTGCATACGTGACGTGTTGCGTCGTATAAAAATGAATAATGGTTACGTATTGTTTTATTCGTATTATATATATAATAAGTTACGTTTTATTATTTATCATTTTAATATATAATCAAATATATATATATATAATAAATATAGAATTATTATTAAAAGTAATTATTTCAATTCGATCCCTAAAGTTTTCTCAATTTTACACTTTTTACCCTTAACGGGAAAAATATTTACGCCGTTAGTCCAAAAGTTATATATATTTACATTTTTAGTCCAAAATTCAAATATATACATTTAAAATCCTTAAGTTTCAATATTTACAGTTTATACCCCTTAGAAAACAGTTTTTATACTTTTCACTAAAGTTTACCAATTTGGCAAATTTAGTCCTTATCCTTCGTATATTTGCAAAAATAGTCCCAACTTTACCAAATTCAAAACTTAACATTTTTATTATTTCATTAAGCTCAAAACATTTAGAAAAGCTTATTTTCACAGCTTATTAGCTTATACTCCTCTTATTTCGTTTAGTGGGCTTAATGATCCAATATTAAAGGCCCGTTAAGATTTTATGATCCAAAGGGTTTTGGGGATCATTGGGTTAGTCAAAATCCATCATTTTAAGTTATAACAACATTTCGAAACAGCTTATGCACTCAGCTTATCACAATAAGCCAAAACGAACTTATTGGGCTTAGACGGCCCAAAGCTTATTTAAGTTTCTGAAAAACTGGTTTCATGGCGTTTTACTTTAGGCCTCGTTAAGTGATAAAATCAAATCGTTAGGTCAATTAATTTACCATTCTCGTTAGTGTACCAAGTACATAATTAGATCGTGTAAAAATACTTAGGGGTTGTGTGTCGATTTTTGAAATGGCGAAGTCATAGTGTGTGGTCAAAACTCATATCGTAAAACAATATAAGTTGGAAAAATAAACTAAGTGTTATAGTATGTTTCGTGCATGTTCAATACAACATAGCAACGTGTGATTTCTAGGGTGTATACGTTATTATTAGTTCCATATTATTCTAGATACTCGTTAATGACTTAGTAAACATACAATACGACATATAATATGTGCATGTTACGTTTTAGTTTCTTATTTTATTTGTACGAAGTGTTTGTGCAAAATAAATAATACGTATATAAATATGTAATAAAATAGCGATTAGAAGGTCTCACCTCACCTTAAAAGGTGGGGATAATGGTACGTATGGTTCGAGTTGGATCAAAGGATCATTGGTACAATGGTTCACTCCTAGCAAGGTTCAAGACGAGCTACTTGGTTCCTCCTTGGATCACTTGTGCACTTCGTACTCCTCGCCAACTTCTTGTCCCAAACTCAACGATATAACTTCACGTAAATTTTATTATGGTATGTTTGAGGGTGTGTGTTGAACTGGGATGCATGGGATGTTTATATAGTGAGTTTTGAGAGTGAAGATAAGTACAAGGAGTTTACAAACGCTTGTGTTGGCTCGTTTGCATGGGGTGGCACCTCAATCTTTGTCCAATCGAGACTTGGCAACAAAAGGAATGTTTACTATGCATCCCTGAAATCCTACAGTGTATCCATGTTAGTTTAGAAGTGATTGGGTAAATGGGGTGGTGTCTAGGAATGTTTGTACATGATTTTGTCATTTTCGGTCACATGAATTGGAGGTTTTACTTTGATCAAATTTGAAGTGGTAAACGATTGAGATCTTGTATAAAATTTATCATTCGTGAATATTTGTTAGGTTGTGAATCGAGATGTGTAAAAACTTGATAGGGTTGTGTGTCGAATTCGTAAGTAAACGAGGGCGTTTGTGGCTGTTCGCGACCAGGACAAAGAAAGAAAACAAAAAAAATATATATATATATAAGGAGGTGGGCTGGGCTTGTTCAGTCGGCCCATCAGGAAAAGAAGAAAAAAAATAAAAGGGTCCGGTTGGTTTGTTAAGTGGATTAAGTGGCCCAATTGGTGTGTTTTGAGAGTCGGGTTACGATCAAATAATATTAATGAGTGATCTCGAGAATTTTCGTAGGCTCCGGGAATATATAAATATTGTACCTTAAATATACGAAACGTATATATAAAAAAAATATAAAAGTTTAAAATATATATTCGCGATAATTTAGACTATCTAGGTTTGTGTGCAAGCAACGTTTCTAAGCAAAAGATAAATCACCATTTACTGTTGTGATTTATATATCAAGTCTAATATATAAATTTTTTTTTTGTCATACGTAAAAGTGGGTATTTAAATAACGTAATAACTTGTAAGTATCTACTAACCGTTGGGAAAATTACGAGAGGCTACATACTCCCCCTTAATGATAGCACATTTTAAATCAATTAAGGGTTTTGAGGGGGTTATCTTGAGCACTCGTTTGAAAGATTATGAGAAATCTTTTGAACAATCTTGAAAAAGTGCTCAAGAATTGTATTTAGAAAAACGAGTTTATGTTTGAAATCCTTTTCGTTTGTTTATACTCGAACTTTTGAAAATGAGTTCGTCATTGAACGTACGAGTCCTTGATTTGAAAATAATCAGAAGTCATTGTTCGGGTCCGGGTTTCGTACTGATGTATACGAAAGCCATTGTGAAGAAACTTTTGAGAAACGACATGTTTTAGAAAAACATTTAAAGAACTCCCGCTCAAGCATCTGTACATATCCGTATCATTGTTGAATGACATTTCTAGACACGTACAGAATATTGATTTATACGAGAGACATGTCGTGAGAAGAATATTTTTGGATTTTTTGATTTTATATTGTTTTTGTATTTTTTGAAAATTTTATATTTTTGTATTTTGTTTTTGTTGGTTTTTCAAATTTTGTATTTTGTTTTTTCAAAAATATTTACAGCGAAGCGATTTTGAAAACTTTTTCAAGAAGATTCGAGAAGACGTTCTAGCTCCTCAGGAGTTAGGCTTCGCATGCCAATTCGTCGAACTAAATAATCAAACCTTTCTTTTGGAAGGGCTTTAGTAAACAGATCGGCGAGTTGGTAATCAGTCTTAACGAAAAATAATTCAACAGTACCCTCTTCCACGTGTTCTTTGATGAAATGGTAGCGGACTTTGATATGCTTCGTCTTAGAGTGATGTACGGGATTGCACGAGATGGCTATGGCACTTTTTGAGTCACAATACATAGGTATTCTGTCAAAAGTAAAGCCATAATCTGTGAGCTGTGTCCACATCCAAAGAACTTGGGCACAACACGCAGATAGAGACACATACTCGGCTTTGGCGGTTGATAGTGCAGTACAATCCTGTTTCTTTGACGACCAACTTACAAGCTTTTCACCCAAAAATTGTGCTCCACCTGATGTACTCTTTGCTGTAACTTGGTCACCGGCATGGTCTGCATCTGAAAATGCTGTAAGATTAAACCCCGAATCCTTCGGATACCAAAGTCCCATGTTAATGATGCTTCGTAGGTACCGAAAGATCCGTTTAACCTCATTGAGGTGAAGTTCGGTTGGCTTTGCCTGAAACCGTGCTAACAAACAAACAACAAATTGAATATCGGGTCGGCTAGCAGTTAGGTACATGAGAGAACCGATCATGCTCCGATATTTTTTCGGATCGATGGGTTTCCCAAACAAATCAGCACCTATTTTTGGTGAAGTGATCATTGGTGTACCAACAGAATCGCAGTTTTCCATTCCATGTTTTTTCAAAATCTCTATTGTATATTTAGCTTGATTGATAAAAATACCACGAGGGGATTGATGTATTTGTAAACCAAGAAAGAATTTTAGTTCCCCCATCATGGACATTTCAAATTTGCTTTTCATGAGATTTTCAAAATGTTTTGAATGATTCGGATTAGTGGACCCAAAGATAATGTCGTCCACGTAAATCTGAACAATCAAAATGTCATCTTTGAATTTTTTGATAAACAAGGTGTCATAAATGTTCCTTTGGTGAAATTGTTATTGAGCAAGAAAGATGAGAGTTCGTCATACCACGCTCTTGGAGCTTGTTTTAAACCATAAATGGCCTTTTTAAGCTTGTAGACGTAGTCTGGATGTTCCTTATCAACGAATCCTTCTGGCTGACTCACATACACTTCTTCTTTCAGATTTCCATTCAAGAAAGCTGTCTTAATGTCCATCTGATAGACTGTGATGTTTTTGTGAGCTGCTGTCACACCCCCAAAATCGGGTCCAGCGGAATCATACATGTAGCTGGGGTGTAACTCAATTGGTATCTCGACACAAGTTCAAAAATGGTTTGCACTTGAATCATTTTGAATAAAATAGTTAAATCAAAATGTTGAATTTACATTGTTAAAAGTAATGCGGAAGTAGGCCCTTAAAATAGTTTAAAACGGTCCCCAAATGAATAATCAGAGTCTTCTATGACCATGCCATGCCCTGCCAAAACCTCCTGTAGCGTGCCATTGGTTATAACCTGAAAATACATGCTAAAGTGTCAACACAATGGTTGGTGAGTTCATAGAGTCTTGTGAAAAAGAATGTAATGCATATGGATGAAGTTGTCCCAGCAAAGGCATCGTAAATCCACTCAGTTCCAAGTCCCGCCATAAGAGACTTGTAACCTGTGTGTTTACAACCCACTGCTAACATATATAGTATGAGTAAAACATGTATAAGTTCATCACAACAGTTAAGCAATTAGTCGTGAGTCTACACTTCATCTCCGAAGACCTCACGTTTGTATGTATGTCTCAATGGTCATCCAGCAACTTAATCTGGAGCCACTGGCAGTCTCAATGGTCATCCAGCAACTTAATCTGGAGCCACTGGAAGTTTCACAATCATGTATGTATGATTACTGGGTGCCATTTCCCAAAGTATAAAAGTTTAAACGTTTCAAGTATCAAGTAAGTATGTGTGCATGTATCAATCATGTATGCATGAAATCAAGTATAATGCAATCATGTATAAGTGTTATCAAGTGTAAATGAAATCAAGTATAAATGTTTCGAGTATCTGTACAAGTAAGCAAGTAGTTGAGCATGTATCTCCCCCAAAAAGTTAAAACAAGTATAGAAAGAGTAGGGGCTATGACTCACCTGATGCAACAGCTACGATGACAAAAGTGTATACACAGAAATGAGGTTCGATCTCTAACCGCAACCTAATATGAATGATGAACGATCTACTTTAGATCATGAAATGATGTTGAAATTGTCCATGCACATGTTACCTATACCACTCATAACTTGAAAATATACTAGTTATAGGCTTATGAAAATACATTCCATACATGAGAAAAATAATAAGTCTTAACTAGCCTTGTGTAAACTTGTCGTAATATATATATGTATAGAAAGTTAGTGTTATATACTTCGTCTTGAAAACCTTGAAGTAACATCTAATGGTCGTAAAAATAAGCTCATAAGCATAAGTACTTCGTTAGTTATAAATTTCGACAATTTGGTAGTATTTCTAGAAAATCTAGAATTTAGTACGTAGAAGTAGTATTATTATTATTTCTATTAAAAGCTGCCAATTATAGTGAGTTTTTGTCGATATTGAAACGTGAATATCTTTGTCGTTATAAGCCCGTTTTACTTGTTCTTTATATCTACGGTTACGTCTTAGTATGTAGTAATATATTTTGGAAAGCTAGACTCCTCCGGGTTACGTCTAAAGCCTCGTTTTGTCCGACGAAAAACGTCCAACAGCAACAATTTTCAGAAAAATAGTTTTCGTCAATAAACTTGCAAAAATCATATCTCCTTCGTTATAAACTCGTTTTAACCCGTTCTTTCGCCTACGGCTTCGTTTTTGAAAGTATTTTCTAAATCTTTGGTTGAAAAGTTCCCCTGAGTTACTGAGTTTTCTGTATTTTCATTTTTGGGACAGTAGGTATAAATATATGTTCCAAAACCATTTCCAAGGTTCTAAACTAGTTTCTAACATCACCAAATCTCTTGCAAACGCCATAAAGCTAGTCTAATCTTACCATACACCTTATTAGGGTGCCATGGGTTCCTAATCACTAGTAATCAAGTTAATTTAACAAAGGAACACCTAAATCACAATCTAGGGTTTGTATGTTCAAAAAGTTAACAAAAATAATGTGGTATATCTAACATGTACATGAAATTAAGCATGAATACTATAAGATACATATGTTAATTAGATGAAAACATGAAAATAAATTTGATAACTCACTTTGAAATAATAGGTGGTGAGATGATGAGAAACCTTGGATTACTTGTGTTTTTGTGGTATGATTCTTGATTATGATGATGAAATGAACAACTTTGATGCTTTGATCTTTGAAAATTAATGGATTTTGGTTATTGATCTTGGTTGGGTCGTGGTCTAGGGAGGAAGACAAGAGAAAACCTCACTTTGATTCTTGAAAACAAAAATGAATATGTTAAAGGTGTTTTTGTATGAAAAATCTTATCCAATGGTATTTTTGTAAATAATTGGTCAAGTTGACTAGATATTTTGAAGGGGGGGGGGGGGGCTGCACATGGTGGATGAGTATGTAGGAAACTTGTTAATATCTAGTTCACGGAGTCGGTTTTGGTTCCGTTAATCGCAAACCGTAAAGTTTTAAATCGCGAAACGTAAATCCGGGTATCGTAAAAATATGAAACTTGAAAGAATGACTAAACTTGTCAAAATACTCCATAATAAAATATAAAATGAATGGTAAGTTCCATCGGGTTGCTTAAACGCTGTTAAAACTGGAAACACGGGTTAAAAACGCGTAATTTGCGTAAAACGCTGAACTGAAAAATGTAAAATTTTAAAACTTTTAGAATTGTCGTAGAATGAGAGAAAATCATATTTCTATCGTTTATATTGTTTTATAGACATATCGGGATGCCGGAAGGACGTTTAAACCTAAAAGTAAATCTCGGACACGGCTTCGTGAATTTTGCAAAAATGATCCGACGAGCGTCAAACTCTCGGATTATCGTTAAAATACCTCAACTTACGAGAATATGAAATAAAATTTTTTGAGATGAATAGTGAAAGTGAATAGTAAAAGTGAATAGTAAAAATGAATAGTAATCCGAAAATGCGAATTGTTACAGTCTCTACCCCTTAAGGGAACTTCGTCCCGAAGTTCAGTTTATGTTAATCAGTTAAGTGTGTGTTTAAGAAAATGTGTCAAAGCTTATGTATGTGGGATTCCTATCCAACTAGGTACGTTCTTGTGGTCAGACTTGATGAGGCAAACCTTCCCAATCCCGAGCATAGCCCTCAAAAGACCTCCTTTAGGTTAATCCTTTAGGTAACCGATTTTCACTTAATCCCACAACTCATCAAACAAGAACTGTCATGAGATTAGGCTAAATCGGTTTGAGTGATGACTTTAACTTTTAGCTTGATTTTCGCAACCCAATCAAACAAGAACAGTCACTAGAACCAAGCTAAAAATCAAGGTCTGGATTCAACATCCTTGAAAAAGGTCTTTTGAAAGATTGGCTCGACTTTGGAATTGCTTACACACAATCCAGGCAAAATATCATTATAACTATTCTCAGTGTTGCAAAATTCATTTCTGAGTCGGATATAGGTGGTCAGCCTATGTCCTACTATCCCGGGTTGAATATAAATGACCAGTCTATATTCCACCGAGGTTCCATGAATTTTGAAATACTCAGCTCAGTTATACTAATACTATGTCCTTCACAAATACTAAGGTGTTTAGAAAGACTAAGGCAGGTGACCAAACTCGAGGTCAAATGATGAAACTATGCAAAGAAAAACATAACGCTGTGATATATATGATACGTCAACATGCATATATGAAAGACAATTATAGTAATCAACTATAATAAATGAATATAATATATCAGATAATGAGACACAAATCTCATCACCTATGTCAGCAACTAACCACAAATGAGGCTTCAGCTTGGCAGGCAGGCACGTGACGGTCATAGGGTTAAGTTTTTGTAAAAGTAGCTATAGTCTAGGTTTTAAAAACACTCAGTTCGCTATAGCCAAGGCTCTGATACCAATCTGTCACACCCCCAAAATCGGGTCCAGCGGAATCATACATGTAGCTGGGGTGTAACTCAATTGGTATCTCGACACAAGTTCAAAAATGGTTTGCACTTGAATCATTTTGAATAAAATAGTTAAATCAAAATGTTGAATTTACATTGTTAAAAGTAATGCGGAAGTAGGCCCTTAAAATAGTTTAAAACGGTCCCCAAATGAATAATCAGAGTCTTCTATGACCATGCCATGCCCTGCCAAAACCTCCTGTAGCGTGCCATTGGTTATAACCTGAAAATACATGCTAAAGTGTCAACACAATGGTTGGTGAGTTCATAGAGTCTTGTGAAAAAGAATGTAATGCATATGGATGAAGTTGTCCCAGCAAAGGCATCGTAAATCCACTCAGTTCCAAGTCCCGCCATAAGAGACTTGTAACGTGTGTGTTTACAACCCACTGCTAACATATATAGTATGAGTAAAACATGTATAAGTTCATCACAACAGTTAAGCAATTAGTCGTGAGTCTACACTTCATCTCCGAAGACCTCACGTTTGTATGTATGTCTCAATGGTCATCCAGCAACTTAATCTGGAGCCACTGGCAGTCTCAATGGTCATCCAGCAACTTAATCTGGAGCCACTGGAAGTTTCACAATCATGTATGTATGATTACTGGGTGCCATTTCCCAAAGTATAAAAGTTTAAACGTTTCAAGTATTAAGTAAGTATGTGTGCATGTATCAATCATGTATGCATGAAATCAAGTATAATGCAATCATGTATAAGTGTTATCAAGTGTAAATGAAATCAAGTATAAATGTTTCGAGTATCTGTACAAGTAAGCAAGTAGTTGAGCATGTATCTCCCCCAAAAAGTTAAAACAAGTATAGAAAGAGTAGGGGCTATGACTCACCTGATGCAACAGCTACGATGACAAAAGTGTATACACAGAAATGAGGTTCGATCTCTAACCGCAACCTAATATGAATGATGAACGATCTACTTTAGATCATGAAATGATGTTGAAATTGTCCATGCACATGTTACCTATACCACTCATAACTTGAAAATATACTAGTTATAGGCTTATGAAAATACATTCCATACATGAGAAAAATAATAAGTCTTAACTAGCCTTGTGTAAACTTGTCGTAATATATATATGTATAGAAAGTTAGTGTTATATACTTCGTCTTGAAAACCTTGAAGTAACATCTAATGGTCGTAAAAATAAGCTCATAAGCATAAGTACTTCGTTAGTTATAAATTTCGACAATTTGGTAGTATTTCTAGAAAATCTAGAATTTAGTACGTAGAAGTAGTATTATTATTATTTCTATTAAAAGCTGCCAATTATAGTGAGTTTTTGTCGATATTGAAACGTGAATATCTTTGTCGTTATAAGCCCGTTTTACTTGTTCTTTATATCTACGGTTACGTCTTAGTATGTAGTAATATATTTTGGAAAGCTAGACTCCTCCGGGTTACGTCTAAAGCCTCGTTTTGTCCGACGAAAAACGTCCAACAGCAACAATTTTCAGAAAAATAGTTTTCGTCAATAAACTTGCAAAAATCATATCTCCTTCGTTATAAACTCGTTTTAACCCGTTCTTTCGCCTACGGCTTCGTTTTTGAAAGTATTTTCTAAATCTTTGGTTGAAAAGTTCCCCTGAGTTACTGAGTTTTCTGTATTTTCATTTTTGGGACAGTAGGTATAAATATATGTTCCAAAACCATTTCCAAGGTTCTAAACTAGTTTCTAACATCACCAAATCTCTTGCAAACGCCATAAAGCTAGTCTAATCTTACCATACACCTTATTAGGGTGCCATGGGTTCCTAATCACTAGTAATCAAGTTAATTTAACAAAGGAACACCTAAATCACAATCTAGGGTTTGTATGTTCAAAAAGTTAACAAAAATAATGTGGTATATCTAACATGTACATGAAATTAAGCATGAATACTATAAGATACATATGTTAATTAGATGAAAACATGAAAATAAATTTGATAACTCACTTTGAAATAATAGGTGGTGAGATGATGAGAAACCTTGGATTACTTGTGTTTTTGTGGTATGATTCTTGATTATGATGATGAAATGAACAACTTTGATGCTTTGATCTTTGAAAATTAATGGATTTTGGTTATTGATCTTGGTTGGGTCGTGGTCTAGGGAGGAAGACAAGAGAAAACCTCACTTTGATTCTTGAAAACAAAAATGAATATGTTAAAGGTGTTTTTGTATGAAAAATCTTATCCAATGGTATTTTTGTAAATAATTGGTCAAGTTGACTAGATATTTTGAAGGGGGGGGGGGCTGCACATGGTGGATGAGTATGTAGGAAACTTGTTAATATCTAGTTCACGGAGTCGGTTTTGGTTCCGTTAATCGCAAACCGTAAAGTTTTAAATCGCGAAACGTAAATCCGGGTATCGTAAAAATATGAAACTTGAAAGAATGACTAAACTTGTCAAAATACTCCATAATAAAATATAAAATGAATGGTAAGTTCCATCGGGTTGCTTAAACGCTGTTAAAACTGGAAACACGGGTTAAAAACGCGTAATTTGCGTAAAACGCTGAACTGAAAAATGTAAAATTTCAAAACTTTTAGAATTGTCGTAGAATGAGAGAAAATCATATTTCTATCGTTTATATTGTTTTATAGACATATCGGGATGCCGGAAGGACGTTTAAACCTAAAAGTAAATCTCGGACACGGCTTCGTGAATTTTGCAAAAATGATCCGACGAGCGTCAAACTCTCGGATTATCGTTAAAATACCTCAACTTACGAGAATATGAAATAAAATTTTTTGAGATGAATAGTGAAAGTGAATAGTAAAAGTGAATAGTAAAAATGAATAGTAATCCGAAAATGCGAATTGTTACAGTCTCTACCCCTTAAGGGAACTTCGTCCCGAAGTTCAGTTTATGTTAATCAGTTAAGTGTGTGTTTAAGAAAATGTGTCAAAGCTTATGTATGTGGGATTCCTATCCAACTAGGTACGTTCTTGTGGTCAGACTTGATGAGGCAAACCTTCCCAATCCCGAGCATAGCCCTCAAAAGACCTCCTTTAGGTTAATCCTTTAGGTAACCGATTTTCACTTAATCCCACAACTCATCAAACAAGAACTGTCATGAGATTAGGCTAAATCGGTTTGAGTGATGACTTTAACTTTTAGCTTGATTTTCGCAACCCAATCAAACAAGAACAGTCACTAGAACCAAGCTAAAAATCAAGGTCTGGATTCAACATCCTTGAAAAAGGTCTTTTGAAAGATTGGCTCGACTTTGGAATTGCTTACACACAATCCAGGCAAAATATCATTATAACTATTCTCAGTGTTGCAAAATTCATTTCTGAGTCGGATATAGGTGGTCAGCCTATGTCCTACTATCCCGGGTTGAATATAAATGACCAGTCTATATTCCACCGAGGTTCCATGAATTTTGAAATACTCAGCTCAGTTATACTAATACTATGTCCTTCACAAATACTAAGGTGTTTAGAAAGACTAAGGCAGGTGACCAAACTCGAGGTCAAATGATGAAACTATGCAAAGAAAAACATAACGCTGTGATATATATGATACGTCAACATGCATATATGAAAGACAATTATAGTAATCAACTATAATAAATGAATATAATATATCAGATAATGAGACACAAATCTCATCACCTATGTCAGCAACTAACCACAAATGAGGCTTCAGCTTGGCAGGCAGGCACGTGACGGTCATAGGGTTAAGTTTTTGTAAAAGTAGCTATAGTCTAGGTTTTAAAAACACTCAGTTCGCTATAGCCAAGGCTCTGATACCAATCTGTCACACCCCCAAAATCGGGTCCAGCGGAATCATACATGTAGCTGGGGTGTAACTCAATTGGTATCTCGACACAAGTTCAAAAATGGTTTGCACTTGAATCATTTTGAATAAAATAGTTAAATCAAAATGTTGAATTTACATTGTTAAAAGTAATGCGGAAGTAGGCCCTTAAAATAGTTTAAAACGGTCCCCAAATGAATAATCAGAGTCTTCTATGACCATGCCATGCCCTGCCAAAACCTCCTGTAGCGTGCCATTGGTTATAACCTGAAAATACATGCTAAAGTGTCAACACAATGGTTGGTGAGTTCATAGAGTCTTGTGAAAAAGAATGTAATGCATATGGATGAAGTTGTCCCAGCAAAGGCATCGTAAATCCACTCAGTTCCAAGTCCCGCCATAAGAGACTTGTAACCTGTGTGTTTACAACCCACTGCTAACATATGTAGTATGAGTAAAACATGTATAAGTTCATCACAACAGTTAAGCAATTAGTCGTGAGTCTACACTTCATCTCCGAAGACCTCACGTTTGTATGTATGTCTCAATGGTCATCCAGCAACTTAATCTGGAGCCACTGGCAGTCTCAATGGTCATCCAGCAACTTAATCTGGAGCCACTGGAAGTTTCACAATCATGTATGTATGATTACTGGGTGCCATTTCCCAAAGTATAAAAGTTTAAACGTTTCAAGTATCAAGTAAGTATGTGTGCATGTATCAATCATGTATGCATGAAATCAAGTATAATGCAATCATGTATAAGTGTTATCAAGTGTAAATGAAATCAAGTATAAATGTTTCGAGTATCTGTACAAGTAAGCAAGTAGTTGAGCATGTATCTCCCCCAAAAAGTTAAAACAAGTATAGAAAGAGTAGGGGCTATGACTCACCTGATGCAACAGCTACGATGACAAAAGTGTATACACAGAAATGAGGTTCGATCTCTAACCGCAACCTAATATGAATGATGAACGATCTATTTTAGATCATGAAATGATGTTGAAATTGTCCATGCACATGTAACCTATACCACTCATAACTTGAAAATATACTATTTATAGGCTTATGAAAATACATTCCATACTTGAGAAAAATAATAAGTCTTAACTAGCCTTGTGTAAACTTGTCGTAATATATATATGTATAGAAAGTTAGTGTTATATACTTCGTCTTGAAAACCTTGAAGTAACATCTAATGGTCGTAAAAATAAGCTCATAAGCATAAGTACTTCGTTAGTTATAAATTTCGGCAATTTAGTAGTATTTCTAGAAAATCTAGAATTTAGTACGTAGAAGTATTATTATTATTATTTCTATTAAAAGCTGCCAATTATAGTGAGTTTTTGTCGATATTGAAACGTGAATATCTTTGTCGTTATAAGCCCGTTTTACTTGTTCTTTATATCCACGGTTACGTCTTAGTATGTAGTAATATATTTTGGAAAGCTAGACTCCTCCGGGTTACGTCTAAAGCCTCGTTTTGTCCAACGAAAAACGTCCAACAGCAACAATTTTCAGAAAAATAGTTTTCGTCAATAAACTTGCAAAAATCATATCTCCTTCGTTATAAACTCGTTTTAACCCGTTCTTTCGCCTACGGCTTCGTTTTTGAAAGTATTTTCTAAATATTTGGTTGAAAAGTTCCCCTGAGTTACTGAGTTTTCTGTATTTTCATTTTTGGGACAGTAGGTATAAATATATGTTCCAAAACCATTTCCAAGGTTCTAAACTAGTTTCTAACATCACCAAATCTCTTGCAAACGCCACAAAGCTAGTCTAATCTTACCATACACCTTATTAGGGTGCCATGGGTTCCTAATCACTAGTAATCAAGTTAATTTAACAAAGGAACACCTAAATCACAATCTAGGGTTTGTATGTTCAAAAAGTTAACAAAAATAATGTGGTATATCTAACATGTACATGAAATTAAGCATGAATACTATAAGATACATATGTTAATTAGATGAAAACATGAAAATAAATTTGATAACTCACTTTGAAATAATAGGTGGTGAGATGATGAGAAACCTTGGATTACTTGTGTTTTTGTGGTATGATTCTTGATTAGGATGATGAAATGAACAACTTTGATGCTTTGATCTTTGAAAATTAATGGATTTTGGTTGGGTCGTGGTCTAGGGAGGAAGACAAGAGAAAACCTCACTTTGATTCTTGAAAACAAAAATGAATATGTTAAAGGTGTTTTTGTATGAAAAATCTTATCCAATGGCATTTTTGTAAATAATTGGTCAAGTTGACTAGATATTTTGAAGGGGGGGGGGGCTGCACATGGTGGATGAGTATGTAGGAAACTTGTTAATATCTAGTTCACGGAGTCGGTTTTGGTTCCGTTAATCGCAAACCGTAAAGTTTTAAATCGCGAAACGTAAATCCTGGTATCGTAAAAATATGAAACTTGAAAGAATGACAAACTTGTCAAAATACTCCATAATAAAATATAAAATGAATGGTAAGTTCCATCGGGTTGCTTAAACGCTGTAAAAACTGGAAACACGGGTTAAAAACGCGTAATTTGCGTAAAACGCTGAACTGAAAAACGTAAAATTTCAAAACTTTTAGAATTGTCGTAGAATGAGAGAAAATCATATTTCTATCGTTTATATTGTTTTATAGACATATCGGGATGCCGGAAGGACGTTTAAACCTAAAAGTAAATCTCGGACACGGCTTCGTGAATTTTGCAGAAATGATCCGACGAGCGTCAAACTCTCGGATTATCGTTAAAATACCTCAACTTACGAGAATATGAAATAAAAATTTTTGAGATGAATAGTGAAAGTGAATAGTAAAAATAAATAGTAATCCGAAAATGCGAATTGTTACAGCTGCATAGGCTAATAATATCCGGACTGCTTCAAGTCTAGCTACAGGCACAAATGACTCTTCGAAATCTATCCCTTCTTCTTGCGGATAACCTTTAGCCACGAGACGAGCTTTGTTGCGAATTACAGTCATTTCCTCATCCAGTTTGTTCTTCCACAACCACTTGAGATCAAGAACTCGTTTATCAAGTGGTCGTTCAACAAGTTCCCAACTATCATGTAACAGGTATTGAAGAAATTCTTCCTGCATCGCTTCAATCCAAGGGTTTTCTGCCATTGCTTCCCGAATGTTCTTTGGTACTTTGAGGCTTATTGAGCAAATGTAAATGCACAATTCGAGATCGGTGGCAAGTTGTCTCCTTGTCTGAACTGGCTTTGAAGGTTCACCAATAACATGTTCTAACGGATGGTCTTTTGTCCATTGAAACGTAGAAGGGTACCTTTGGTTGAACAAATGTGTGTTAGATGGTTCTAGTAACCTTGAAGAAGATTCAGCAGAGTCTGATGCAAACGGGTTTTCAAATACTTCTTCTTCTTCTAACGCAACATCGTTTGAATTAGTTGTAGGTTCTTCTTGAAAATTTGTTGTTTGATTTTGCTCATCAACTCTTGGTAGAACAGATTCAATAACTGGAGTTGCTTGAGTAGATGTTGATGATGTTGAGGTCGTTGGTGCTTCAGCTTCAACTGTTGTAGATGCATCTTGTGATGGTGGTGGTGGTTGATGGTTTTGAGCGGGTGCAGCGGAATGTTGTTGTGATGCATTTGTCGAAGTTCCACCATAGTATTCATCAAACATTAACTCGAAGAAATTTTCCAGTGCTTGAGCTGAAGGTTTATCTGTGTTTGTTGAATGAGCTCCTTGAGGCACGAGTCCTGAACTGATGTGTCCAGAAGTCTGCTGGTTTGGTGCGGGTCCTAATCCGTTTTGATTAGAAGCCATCGGATTAAGCGCGGGTTCTAGAGCGTATCTCTTAGAAGCCATTTGTGAAATCTCGTCAAACTTCACATTCATCGTCTCCATTATCCTTTTCGTTCTTCTATTATACACCCTGAATGCCCTCGAGTTTTCTGAATATCCAATGAAGATTCCAATATCACCCTTAGCTTTTAACTTCCCTAGATCTTCTCTGTCATTCGTCGGATAGCACAAAGCGCCAAACACGTGAAGGTAAGAGATGTCAGGTTTACAGTTGTTCACTAGCTCATATGGGGTTTTATTGAATCTCGGATGGACTAGGGATCGGTTTTGAGTAAAACAAGCAGTGGCTACAGCATCAGCCCATAAGAATAGTGGTGCACTAGAAAAAATCAGCATTGTGCGAGCAGCTTCCACAAGAGTTCGATTTCTTCTTTCAACTACCCCATTCTGCTGTGGAGTTCTAACAACTGATGTTTGATGTGTGATTCCAACATCTTCAATGTAAGTTCTTAATTCCTGGTTTGTAAATTATGTGCCATTGTCTGTTCTTATAATCCTTACTAGAGCTTGAAGTAGAACTTGAATACGCTTCAGAAAGGTGATGATGATGCCTGGTGCTTCGTCTTTTGATCTCAAAAACTTTACCCAAGTATATCTTGAATAATCATCAACAATAACAAGAATATACTTCTTCCCATTAAAGCTTTCAACTCTCATTGGGCCACATAAGTCCATGTGCAACATATGTAACCTTGCTTCCGAACAAGGTACGGTTTTGGATTTATATGATGGTCTTTTACTTTTTCCTTGTTCGCATGATGGACATAGGTGTTCCTTGGTGTATTTGAACATAGGAAGTCTGGTGACGATGTTGTCTTTGGCTAACTTGTTGATCGTGTCGAAATTGAGATAGGATAATCTTCTATGCCACAGCCAGGACTTAGTTTCGGTTGCTCTTGTCATAAGACAAATTGGTGATGTAGAAGCCATTTGGTTGATGTCGATAGCATACAAGTTTGTACTACGATTACCAGTTAAGAGATCATCACCAACCAAATTTCTAATAAAAACCGTGTTTCTCCTGAATGCAACTTCTAAATCTGCATCACAAAACTGCCCAACTGAAAACAAGTTGTGTCCCAACCCTTCGACGTAGTAAACTCGAGTGATTAAAAAATTCTCAAACCGAAGATCTCCATAACCCTGAATAGCTGCTACATGATCATTTCCAAAGCGTACAGTTCCTATGAATTTCCAGACAAAATTGATCAGCAGCTTTAAATTCCCGGTCATGTGCTTGGAGCAACCCGAGTCGACGATCCAAAGACATATTTTGATAACGTGCCAAGAACAGAAGAGTTTGTATTTGGAAACCGTTTTAAATTTGGTTCCATGGGGTTAGGAGTAAATTCCGAATCTCACACATCAAAGGTTGCTACATGTTTATTTTGAACAACTTCTAATTTGCCATTCTGAAGAATGAACTCTCTACCCGTTGGTATCCACATACAAAACTTAAGGTAGTTCCTAGGCATTCGACTACTAGTGGTAGACCTAAAGCGTGCAACTAATCTTTCTATAGATCTAGATCTAGCACTAGGTCTTTTTGGAACATTCTTCTGTTCAGGCGTAACATACACATTTTTAGAAACACATTCATCGTGAACATCTTTAATTAAACATTTCTTGCATATTAAACAAACAGAGTCATTACATGCATTAGAACCAGTACTTTCGACATTACATTCAGATGAATCATGTTTCTTATTACAAAGCTATAAATTCCTAGGGTGTTCTTCTACTTCTTCAACTTTATTCTTGCTACTACTCGTAGAGACAGGCGAGACTCTATTGTTCCTTGTATTGCTCCTAGGCTTTAGTCTGCTGCTCCTAGAGGTGCTTTCTAATCCTGTAGAAGGTAAGGCACACGCGTTAGGATTTATATTGTTGTCCTTTTTAGCATCACTAGACTTTTTAGAAGTATCCTTTTTGCACTCATTTGTCTTAGAAGTGGAGGCAGACGCATTAGTGGGACTAATCCTAAAAAGGCCAGGTGCTATCACTTTTGGTGTTTCGACAACCGCTTTTCCTTTATCAACAATCTTTACATTTTCACTTTTCTTAGGCAAGGGTGTTGGAGTGACTGGTTTTGTCAAATCCTTTTTCTCATCGACTTTTGGAGCAAACCGTGAAATTGACATTTTTGGTTTTTGAACCGTGTTTGAAACATTTGGTTTCTCCGAAGTCAATGGTTTTGCAAACTTAGTTTCCTCACCCTTTCCTTTTTGACTTTCAAGCTGAGCCCTCAAAAGATCATTTTGCTCTTTCATGTTCTTTAAGGCACGCTCATACGACAATTTGTCATACTTGCATTCTTCCTTTTTTCGATCAAGTTGTTTAAAATATGACACATTTTCTTTTTCAAGCTTTATAAGAGCATTTTCATATTTTGAAACAATTGCGGAGGTCTCAGCTCTTAGTCTTTCATCGTCTTGAATAGAATATGTTTGTAAAATGATGGACATAATATCAGTGGTCATAACAGCTTCGAAGAGAGAATCATTTAGGTTTTCCAAAACATTCATGTTTTCACAAGTATCATTAGCTTCGTTTACTAGAGATTTGTGGTCCTTGACAAAGTCGGCCATTTCTTTTAAGAAAGCTTGTTCAAAATGGATTACCCTCGCACTGATGTTATTCAGTGGGATAGTAATTTCGTTTTCAAAAACTTTTTTCTGCTCAATATGAAAACTGGAATGCCAGTTGTTAATATTGATTGTAGTTTTAGAAGAAACAATATTTTGAAGTTCTTGAATTCTCTTTTTAACGTCATCCAGAATGTCTCTAGCCTCACTTGTATTAAAAGTGTTGTTAGAAGACATTTGTTCCATTTTTGAAAGAGATTTTGAAACAATTACTTTCTTAGAAAACATTTTTGAGAATGGTCGTTTTATGGAAAACACAGATGGTTCTTTTTGTGGAACAAAAGTAATTCCCGAAAGTTTGTTCAATTTGTTGTAATAAATGGGTTTCAAATCCTTGTGTTTCATTTTATTTATGCTCTCTTCGACATGTTCTATCGTTTGCACAGAATCCCGAACGACGGGAGGATCATGTTTAGTGTAAATCACATTACCAATATACAAAACATTCTGTTCTTGCTGAGCTTTCTTGAGATTACTGGGGGTGTTGTTACCAAGAGCCACTTTATGTTTCGAATGGTAAATCGGATTAGTTTGATTTGAAATCATTTTCATTGTTTGACTTGACTGACCCGACTTAACCACTAATTCTTCTAAATGTGCAATCATGTGTTCTGACTCTACGATTTCGGCCAAAAGTTTGTCTTCTTTATTTGCAAAGTCCTTTTTCAACTCGTCCCTTTCTTTTTCAAGATTGGTATAAGCTGATTTCTGTTTAGAAAGTTGGTTTTGTAAATCAGAAATTTCCGCGTTTAAAGATTTTATCTTTTTGAAGGAATTAACATCAAGTGTATCAAACTTGAGTTGCAATTGTTTTTCCCTTGAAACGGAATTTTGATAACCAGTTTCTAGTTCAGACAATCTTTTGTTATGAAATTCAAAAGCTTTAACGTTTTCTTTGTGACTCTCAAGCTCAGCGGTCAATTTAACATTCGCGGCCTTAACATCGCGATTGACCTTTTGCACATTCTCAATTTCAATACGACAATTATTCAATAATGATTCAAACAAAACACGTGTTTCCTCATCATTCTCAGCATGCTGTGAAACGAAGCCTCCATTATGATTCACATCTGGAGTTGCTGAAAGAGTATTGCTACTACTTGGCGTGTCCAGGTATGTATCATAAGTGGGTGCTAGCTTCTTAGAATGCTGTTCTTCATGAGGAGACATATCAAATATATCATTATTGTGACATGTGTTGAAGTTTGATACCTCAGATGGTGCATTGGTGTCATAAACAGGAAGTGTGTCAGAATTCGTGTCATACTTAGCTTCCTGAAGATTCGCCATAAATATGCAGTTTGCATCGATATCCTCTCTATCTTCCATGTCATCCATAAGAGCCATAAAATCATTCTCCTCTGCGTTCAACTGAAACCCTGCCTGAACCTTTTGTGCCAACATCACTGCTTTCTGCAAGTACTCTAGATCTTTCTTGTTCGGCTTAGTAGGACAGTTCCTTGCCATATGACCTACACCCTGACAGTTGAAACACTTTGCCGGATTACCCTGATTCACTTTTCCCAAATTTCCAACTACTGGAGCTGCAACATTTCTATTCTGATTACCCATTGCCTGATTACCAACGTTCTGACCCCTCTGATTTCCAACAAACTGACCCAACTGATTCCTTGCATACTGACCATACTGATTTCCTGCATTCTGATTCCCTGCATTCTCCATATTCTGATTACCCATGTTAATTCCAGTAGCATATTCTTGCTGATTCCCATAAACTCCAACCATTTGGCCTCCGTTGCCCATATTGAAACTCGGCTGAGCGATCTGCCTGTTGCGAGTATTCGATGAAATCCTTTGGTTGTTGTTTGCTGGTGTAGAATAGCGTCCTTGGAATGCCTTTGACAGAAAAGCAAACGCTTGGGTCAATGCTGCAGAAGCTTCATCATTTTCAGTGAATTCTGGTTCTTGGAATTGTTGGTATTGCTATTGTGGAATAACATGTTGTTGTTGCTGTGGGTAGAACTGTTGTTGGTAGACCGGTGTTGGTTTTTGAACGTATGATGGTTGCATGTAGTTGTGAGTGGAAGATGATGATGATTGTTGTGTGTTCACTGGTAGCGGTGTTGGTGTAGTAGCAATTAATGCGAGAGGATCATGATTCTTTGCCAATCTTTCTTTCCTTACTTCATTAGCCTCAGCTTGGTTTTGCTTCAAAAAGTCATAGAGTTGATCATAATTCACCTTGTGTAAATCCTTTGTTTGATTGACAATTGTAACATAACGACCCCATTCTTCTGGAAGGTTATTGATGAATTTGATGTTTGTTGCAATTGTTCGAGGTGTCAACTTGTTTCTGATTAACTCATTCATCAAAGTGCAAAACCTTGTGTAGTAAGATTCAATCTGTTCACCTTTAGTGGATGTAAAGTTCTCCCATTCAGTAAGAAGTTTGTTCTCAACGTCTTGTTGTCCAATCTCTGTTCCATGACATATCCTTCTAACACGTTCCAACACAGCATAAGCAGTTTCACAACTGTCGACCGCAGCAAAGATCTCCCGTGGTAATCCAAGTTGGATTAAATGCATTGCCATATCATCTGCGGCGATCTGCTTCTTGTCTTCCTCTGTGTAATCTACTTCTGTTTGTTCACGTACGAATGGTTGAGTAGGAGGTGTTGTATTTGGATTGCCTTCAATTTGAACTTGTCTTGGCATAAATGGACCATTTGTAATGGAGTTGATCATTAATTTACCATCAGGCTTTGTTTTGATGTAACGAAGCATGCGGCTTGTCCATGGGAGATATCCACCTTTTTCAAGCATTGGAGGTCGGTTTTCCGCACCGGCTGCATGAATATCTTGCTGAGTAGCCATTGATGAAGTGTAGATTGATAAAGTTGATATTTGGATCGATTCAACGAAGTAGGAGTTGTGTTTAGTGTAAGTTGATGCAGGTTTTTATGGTGAAAAAATTGATCTAAAACCTTAAAACCTCAATAACTTCCGTTCGGAGTGTCCTTCTTCTCGGTCTCACGGTCGTTTTGACAGCTGATTCGTCGAAAACGGAGTTACGGTTCAAAAGTTATGGCCGTTTGAAGTTTGGTTGTCAAAAGGTCAAATTCTTACGCGTAAACCTTTAATCTTATGCGTAAACAGTAAACTTATGCGTAGACTGAATCTTATGCGTAGACCTAACTCTTTTGGTTAACTTAAAATCTTATGCGTAAGAAAAGTTATGCGTAAACGTTTAGGTTATGCGTAAAGATGAAAGTTATGCGTAAACAGTATGTTTATGCGTAAGCTTTGATTTTTACGCGTAAACTTTACGTTTATACGTAAGATTTTTTACGCGTAAGGTTTTTCAACCAAACTGATCTCTCAAACTTATCCAAGCTTGAAAGATATCCCGTGTCGAAGTATTCCACAAACTTATCCAAGTCAGGGAAGTACTGAGTACAACTTCTGCGTAAGAACTTCTGCGTAGAAGTTATGCGTAGGATTTCAACTTATGCGTATAAAATCAATCTTATGCATAAGAAGAGGGTATTGACTAAACTTAAGCGTAGGAAAGGGGTTTTGACCTCAACTCACGCGTAGAAAGTACTGTAGACAGCTGTAACTTGTACTATACTCAAAATCTTACGCGTAGACTTGCCAAAACAGCTAAAAATTCGATTTTTTCAACCAAAAACACCTTTTTCACTTGTTTCTAATGATCAAATCTTTCCCAAAACACTTAGAATCACTAAAACTTCAATAAAAACAACAACTTTAACACTAAAACCACGTAAAAATCAAAACTTTTTGAAGAAAAAGTACACAAATGAATGAAAAGTGTAACTTTTTAACAAAAAACTTGATAAAAACACTCCTAAATCATTGTTAGGCGATTGATACCACTTGTAGGACCTTAGATATATCAACTTTAATAACAATATAGCTTGTAAATGAAGTAAAGATGGTGACTTGATGAGATATGTGTGGCGTTAGATTATATGAAAAAGAGTATAAAGATGAAGAGAACTTTTATTAAAAAAACACACACAATACACACACAAGCACACCTTACAAATGAGAGGTAAGGTGCCTTTTATAGTTCCATACATAGGCTTTCAATGGGCTTGGGCTTGGACTTGGTTTACATGAATTATAAAGGCTTATGAAACATAACTAATAACATATTAGCTTGCCAAGTCCAAGGCCCAATGACTAAACTATTACTAATCTTAACAAATGACACAAAGTAATATTATGAGAATGACCATCACTTCTATATATATATTTTTAATGCTAACATCTATATTCGGAATTGATCGAGAGATTTTAGTCACGTATATCATAATTGCTAAAGTAAACCTAAATTTTGAAAACTAGTACATCAGTACGAAACTTGAAAATAACTCACTTAAATAATGCACACTTCAATAATGGGTATAAATTCAAAATAATGTGAATAAAAGTTACAAAAGTAGTATAATATACATAACATTGGGTAAAAGTTAACTAAAATTAATTTTTGCAAAAAATGTATAAAGTTCACAAAATGGTATGTATATTACAAAACTAGTAGGATTGAAGCTGTTCATGATTTTGATGGTAATATTCTTCATGGTGCTGACATGGTTAATAATTTTGTTGACCATTTCAAAAATTTCTTTGGTACCTGTGGTGAAGTTTATTCGATTGAAGAGCCTCATACATTGTTCACTAAAAAATTGGATGCTGAAGTTGCTTTTGACCTTATCAAGCCTGTTTCTGATGAGGAAGTGAAGGCTGCTTTATTTGACATTGAGGATAACAAAGCGTCAGGTCCAGATGGTTATACATCTAAGTTTTTCAAAGCTGCATGGAAGGTGGTGGGTTATGATACTTGTGCGGCTGTCAAAGAGTTTTTCAGAAGTAAAAAACTTCTTGGAGAGGTTAACGCTTCCATTATCTCTTTAATCCCTAAAATCATTTCTCCAAAATATGTCTCCGATTACAGGTCTATTAGTTGTTGTAATGTGGTTTATAAAACTATTAGTAAAATCATTACTAATAGGATTAAAGGTGTGTTAAGTGAGCTGGTTGGTGAGAACCAAAGTGCGTTTATCCCGAGGAGGCAAATTAGTGATAATGTACTTTTAGCTCAAGAGTTTATGAGGGGATATAATTGGAAGTCTTGGAGTGGGTCTAGTAGGTGTGCATTTAAAATAGATATACAAAAAGCGTATGATAACGTTAATTGGCAGTTTCTTGAATTCATTCTTAAATGCTTTGGGTTCCACCCTGTTATGGTGCACTGGATCATGGTGTGTCTAACAACTGCTTCTTTCTCTGTTTGTATTAATGGTGTGCCCAACGGATACTTTAAAGCTGGTAGAGGTTTGAGACAAGGGGACCCCATTTCCCCGTATCTTTTTACTTTAGTTATAGAGGTGCTAAATCTGATGGTTATGAGGCAAATAAGGGCTGAGAAACTTTTTAAATACCACTAGGGGTGTAAAGAATTAAAGATTAGCAGCTTGTGTTTTGCGGATGACTTGTTGATGCTCTGTCATGGTGATCTTATTTCTGCGTCAGTATTAAGAAGAGGTTTGGATGTATTCTGTCTAAGTTCTGGTTTGCTTCCAAGTTTGGCGAAAAGTGAGGCTTTTTTTTGTAATGTTGCTGAACCTGTGAAAGCTGATATTAGTTTGGTTATGCTTTCAAGGAAGGAGTCCTGCCAATTAGATATTTGGATGTACCTTTGGTGTCTAAAAGATTGTCTGCTAATGATTGTAAAGGCATAATTGAAGTGATTAAGAAAAGAATTGGGGACTGGAGAAACAAGGTACTTTCTTTCTCTGGTAGACTACAACTTATTTCTTCTATTCTTAACTCACTTCAAGTCTATTGGTCTTCCCTATTCATGTTACCTGTGGAGACTTGTAATGATATTGATAGAATACTTAAGAAATTTCTGTGGACTAGAGGGGAATCTGTTAGGGGAATGGTGAGTGTTGCGTGGAAAGATGTTTGTAAACCTAAGAGTCAAGGGGGGTTGGGCTTGAGATCTGCTCATCTTTGGAATGTTGCTCTTATGGCCAAACATCTATGGAACATTGCGTGTAGAAAGAAATCTATATGGGTTAGTTGGGTTAATATTTATTGGTTAAAGGGTGGAAATATTTGGGATCCGGAGATATACAGGGGTTATTCTTGGAGTTGGAATAGTTTACTGGATCTTAGGGACAAAGTTAATAAGTTTGTGTATGTTAAGGTTGGTAATGGGTTGGATTGTAATTTATGGTTTGATAAGTGGCACCCTTCTGGTCCACTTATTAGGCATATTAATCATAGAATTATTGTAGAAGCTAACTTGAGTTTAAAAGCTAAAATCAGGGATATGGTGAAGGATAATGAATGGGATTGGCCAATTGATTGGGATGATAGGTTTAGTGAAGTTACCAATATACCGGTTCCTAAGTTGATGAATGATGTGGAAGATAAAGCTATTTGGATTGATAAAAATGGAAAGGAAAAGGAGTTTTCTGTTAAAGAGGTGTGGAAAGCTGTGAGAGAGGATTGCCCGAAAGTTATTTGGTATAGACATGTTTGGTATTCTCAGTGTATTCCTAGGCACGCATTTATTCTTTGGGTTGCGATTAAGGGCAGGCTGAAAACTCTTGATAGAATTTCTAAATGGATGGATATTCAGAGTATGGTGTGTCATTTATCTAATCAAGAACCTGAATCTCACAGTCATTTGTTCTTCTCTTGCCCCTTTTCGAAAAGATTGTGGGAAAAGTGTAAACATATGGCTAAACTTGAGGATATCTCAAATGATTGGGCTAGTGTTATATCTTTTATCTCTAATAAATCTGCCACTAATACTATCTGGAGTGTGATCCAGAGATTAGTGTTGGGTGCTTGTGTTTATTTTTTGTGGCAGGAAAGAAATTTCAGGTGGTTTAGAAAGGAATTTAGAGATGTGGACTGCTTATTCAAGATTGTGGTTGGGACGGTAAGAATGAAGCTTCTGGGGTTGACTATTAGGTACACTTCTAACTCTATGGAAGCTGCTAATATGTGGGATTTGAAGGTTATTAAGAATGATTATTATAGAAGAATGATGGAAAAGATCTTAAAGGATAATTATGATAATGATTAGTTCTTTAGATGGTGTTTGGGTTAACTGGTTTCAAGCTGGAACTGGTTTTTGGGAGTGTAATAGGGTATGGAATCTGTTGGATATTGATGGTATCTTTGGAAAGGTTTGGGAGAATGCTGCACTCTTTTTGTCCTTATTTATGGTTTTACCCTCTGGGTTTTACATAATAAGGTTTTTAAGGAGGCAAATTCTCGTAAACAGCTTTTCTGGCACTTCCTTGCTTATATGATGATTGGTGTATTTGGTCTTCTTGGTTTGACTTATGGATTGCTGGTGGAGTTTCTTTTGGTCTGATGTTGGGTGGTTTCTGAGATATTGGATGGCATGGACTGGTTTTCTTTTATTTGCTTTGATGAGTGGTGAGTCTTTGATTTCTGGTAGCCTATGTGTATTGTGCTGATTTGGAGGTCATTGATTGGTCCCTTTGATCTCTGATGATGCAGAAGTATACTTAGGTTTCCAGTTTGAAATTTGACTCATTACTTTCATCTTGCTATCTAGCTATTTGTATGTGATTATGGTATTAGTTGATGTTATTTCTTGTTTTGTATTTGAGCTACGGATATGTCCTATGCCATCTTTTTTTGTGGTGCATAAGTGTGGAAGCTAGGGAAGAGTCCTAGTCTTTTCTTTACACTTTGTACTTTTTGTCTTGTACTGCCTTTTGGCTCCCTTTACTTAATAAATTTACCTTTAAGTAAAAAAAAAACTAGTATAAAGTTCACTAATTTGCATACATGCAAGAAAGTTGCATTAATATCACTATCAAGGTACATAATTTCCTTAAACGGTGTAATGCTTATAAAACGGCTAATGAATTCCATAAAAAAGGGTACATTAATGATTTTTTGGTGTGTTCATAAAATTAAAATGCATCTTGTTTTTTGAGTATCGATTCTTAATATAATTGACTTTAAACATCCGATAATAGGTTGCTAAAAAATTTACTTATATCAATTGGGCTTATGATTGTATTATAGTAATGTAGTTGGTTTAGATATATAGTTTAGTTTCTTCATGAAGTAAAATTTTCAACCTTTAAAAATGACACCCGTGAGCCACAGTAGTTCTCTTTTTCGGTTATGTGTTGTTGCGGTGTTACAGTCTCTCCTTATTTTTGTTTAATATGTTTGGTTTGAGATAAGAAAGATGATATTTGTGTATTCTATATTCGGAATTGATTGAGAGATTTTAGTCACATATATCATAATTGCTAAAGTAAACCTCAATTTTGAAAACTAGGTACATGAGTACAAAACCTGAAAATAACTCACTTAAATATTGCACACTTCAATAATGGGTATAAATTCAAAATAATGTGAAAAAAAGTCACAAAAGTTGTAACACCCCCAAAATACCGCAGCGGAAGACTGTGTCATTGGGGTGCTACTTCATAATACAAAGTACAAGTTATAGAAAACGAACTCTAAATGAGACGTTTTTAAAAGTTGCCATTCGATTAATGAATTCAAAGTTACAAACATGAGATTCGAAAGTATGATACATAAATGTATACAAAATGTTTTGAACGGTAAATGATAAAAGGCGTAAGTCTTCAGAATATGCAGCTTGACTCTAAGTTCCACTCACTAGCTATCGCCTTACTAACCTGAGATAAACATGCTAAAGTGTCAACACAATGGTTGGTGAGTTCATAGAGTTTGTCTTAAAACAGTTGAAAAGCCTTAAAAGAATGTTCACACAGCAAAGGCATCGTGAATCCACTCAGTTACAAGTCCCACCATAAGAGACTTGTAACCTGTGTGTTCACAACCCACTGCTACAATATAGTATGATTAAGACATGTATAAGTTCATCAAAACAATTAAGCAATTAGTCGTGAGTCTACTCTTCATCTCCGAAGACCTCACGTTTATGATGTATCCAACATTCGCAAATGTTAGGATGTATCAATAGCCTCAATGGTCATCCAGCAACTTAATTTGGAGCCACCGGAAGTCTCAATGGTCATCCAGCAACTTAATCTGGAGCCACCGGAAGTCTCACAATCAAGTATAATGCAATCATGTATATATGACATCAAGTATAATGCAATCAAGTATAAGACAATCAAGTATAAAACAATCAAGTATAAATGTTTTGAGTATTTGTACAAGTAAGCAAGTAGTTGTGCATGTATCCCCCCCAAAGAGTTAAAACAAGTATGAAAAAGTAGGGGCTATGACTCACCTTAAGTCTATGTAATGAGAAATGAAAGTGGTAGTCGAATCGCGAAAGTCTCTAAGAGCAGCCTATAATAGAACGTTGCGACTTAGGTTTGGAGTAACGTCTAAGAATACGAAGAATTGCCTATATATGTCTTGCATAATGTTCATGATGTAGTACTTAGTATATAGTGTAAGTTGTTGAATATAAGTGGTTTATGAAACATGTATAGGTTGTATATCTCTTACTACCGTTCGGGCCGACATAATTCAGAAGTCATGTAGTAAACGTTCGAGGAGCCAGGACACTTTAATTCATAAA
Source organism: Artemisia argyi (assembly GCA_030686995.1). Lineage (NCBI taxonomy): Eukaryota > Viridiplantae > Streptophyta > Magnoliopsida > Asterales > Asteraceae > Artemisia > Artemisia argyi. The sequence goes on along the minus strand of CM060703.1, from coordinate 247,788,383 downwards.
TCCAAAACTCATCTCGACGGCTTACTTAATGAACTCCTCACATGAGGCTCCCTACTATTGTAGTATTTGATAACATATATATAAGTTTTTGATCTTTAAAAGTTATATGGTCTTTAGCCGTGGCTTTGCCGTGACCTTGGTCATTGTTACTCTGGTCTTGAGACTCAACCTTGGCTTTAGCCATGGTTGTGGTCTTGGCTTTAGGTCATTAGACCTCTTGGTCTCATCTAATTATAACCATTATATAGTTACTTTGGTCTAAAAATGGGCTGTTAAGAATTTGAAGAAAATTATCACTCAGAAAGCGTTTTCAGGGCTCAAGCTTCTTTGTTCCTGAACGAAAACGTCGTTCCGGACAACTTTCGTGTTTAACTTTTTGATGAATCGGACCAGAATTGGGACTTTCAAAATTGGCAAAATGCAAAACAGTTTGCATAGGCAGTTTTGCCGTTTTGGTTTCGCTAGCTTCTTATGGCCGTATCTTTTGACTCGTGTACTCGTTTTGGGTGATTCAAATTGCTATGTTTTCCTTTTGAAGTCCTTTATAACAGTAAGTAAGTGTCAAGTATCATAGTTATACTATTTTGGTCGTGGTTCTCCATAAAAATCACTAGTTTGCTTGTTTACTTGTCATAAGTTAACATATGTATATCAATACTTGTTTTATCCATTTTTAAACATCATGAACACAATAACAAGAACATATATAGCATGAAAGGAACACAAACAGAATTAAAATGATAATGAGCAAGAAAGTGTATAAGGGTTTCTTACAACTTTTGGCTTTCTCTTAAGAAAGGAAGTCAAGTATGAACTAGGACACTAAACCTATGCTTGCAAACCCTTTACCATAACTCTTGTAACCCTTGCTAGCCTTGATCTAACCCTTGTGAAAACCATTTAACTTCAGCCCTAGTAACCTTGTGTAGCTCCTAATTCAACCATGGAATCACCAAACAAACTTAAGAACTAGGTAGAGAATACTAAGACCTTGAACTTTGTAATGTAACTTGTATATTGAAGATCAAAGGATCATGGTGCTAGGATTAAAGGGTGTGGCGTTTATGGTGATGAAAAGATGAAGATCAAAGTGTTTCTAGTTGGCTATTTATAGCATGAATGAGGAGGTTAGGAAGCTAACTAGGAAAGTACTTAAACTTGGTGACAAAGTTGTAAATAAGTGTTGATCTAATGGCTAAAGTCATGAGATCATGCCACAAGTGTGAATCCCCCCCCCCCCTAAATGGCGGTTCATAGGGGATAAGGGTGACTAGATGATGACTCTTGGTTCTATCTTGCTTAGTTTATGCATTTTGACTCCGTAAAATGCTAACCGTAAGTTATTAAGTCACGAAACGTAAAACCGGGTATCCTAAAAATATGAAACTTGAAAGTATGGTTAAACATGTCAATATACTCCATAATAAAATATAAAATGAGTGGTAGGTTCTATTGGGTGCTAAAACCCTGCTAAAAGCTGGAAACACGGGTCTAAAACGCGTAATTCGCGTAAAACGCTGAACTGAAAAACGTAAAATTCCAAAACTTTTGGAATTGTCCTAAAATGAGAGAAAATCATATTTCTATTGTTTATAATGTTTTATGGACATATCGGGATGCTGGAAAGACGTTTAAACCTAAAAGTAAATCTCGGACACGGCTTTGTGATTTTTGCAGAAATGATCCGACGAGCGTCAAACTCTCGGATTATCGTTAAAATAGTTTAACTTACGAGAATATGAAATAAAAAATTTTGAGATGAATAGTGAAAAGTGAATAGTAAATAGTGAATAGTAAAATTTTCGGGAATAAAAGTTAACCTGAAATTGCGAATTGTTACAAAAGTAGTATAATATACATAAACATTGTGCAAAAGATAAGTAAAATTATTTTTTGCAAAAAATGTATAAAGTTCACAAAAAATGGTATGTATTTTAAAAAATAGTATAAAGTTCACTAATTTGCATACATGCAAAAAATTTGCATTAATATCACTATCAAGGTATATAATTTGCTTAAACGGTGTAATGTTTATAAAACGTCTAATGAATTCCATAAGAGAGGGTACAGTATTGGTTTTTCAGTGTCTTCATAAAATTAAAATACAACTTGCTCTTTTGAGAATTGATTCTTAATATAGTTGACTCTAAACATCCGAGAATAGGTTGCTAAAAAATTTTCTTAAATCTATTGGGCTTATGTTTGTATTATAGTAATGTAGTGGGTTTACATATGTAGCTTAGTTTCTTCATGAAGTAAAATTTTCAACCTTCAAAAATGACACCCGTGAGCCACAATAGTTGTCTTTTTCGGTCATGTGTTGTTGCGGTGTTGTGGTATCTCCTTAGTTTTGTTTAATATGTTTGGTTTGAGATAAGAAAAATGATATTTGTATCTTCAATATTCGGAATTGATCGAAAGAGTGTAGTCACATATATCATAATTGCCCAAGTAAACCTCAATTTTGAAAACTAAGTACATGAGTACGAAACTTGAAAATAACTCACTTAAATAAAGCACACTTCAATAATGCGTATAAATGCAAAATAATGTGAATAAAAGTCACAAAAGTAGTATAATATACGTAAACATTGTGTAAAAGTTAACTAAAATTAATTTTTGCAAAAACTGTATAAAGTTCAAAAAATGGTATGTATATTATAAAAATAGTATAAAGTTCACAAATTTGCATCATGCAAAAAAGTTGCATTAATATCACTATCAAGGAATATAATTTGCTTAAACGGTGTAATACTTATAAAATAGCTAGTGAATTCCATAAAAGAGGGTACAGTATTGGTTTTTCGGTGTGTTCATAAAATTAAAATACATCTTGTTTTTTGATTATTGATTCTTTATATAATTGACTTTAAACATTCGAGAATAGGTTGCTTAAAAATTTATTTAGATCTATTGGGCTTATGTTTTTAAACCCTAAACCCCAAACCCGAAACCCGAAACACGAAACCGAAAACCAAAACCCGAAAACCCAAACCCCAAACCCGAAACCTAAAACCCGAAACCCCAAACCCGAAACCCCAAACCCCAAACCCCAAACCCGAAACCCGAAACTTGAAACCGGATACCCGAAACTCGAAACCCGAAACCCGAAACCCCACACCCGAAGCCCGAAACCCGAAACCTGAAACCCCAAACCCGAAACCTGAAACCTAAAACACGAAACCCGAAACCCCAAACCCCAAATCCGAAACCCGAAACCCCCAACCCCATCCCCCAATCCCAAACCACCCGAAACCCCAAAACCGAAACCCAAAACCCCAAACCCCAAAACCAAAACCCCAAACCCCAAACACCAAACCCGAACCCCAAACCCGAAACCCGAAACCCCAAACCCGAAACCCCAAACCCGTAACCCGAAACCTGAAACCCCAAACCGGAAACCCCAAACCCTAAATATAATTTGCTTAAACGGTGTGATGCTTATAAAACGGCTAATGAATTCCGTAAAAGAGGGTATAGTACTGGTTTTTCGGTGTGTTCATAAAATTTAAATACGTCTTGTTTTTTGAGAATTGATTCTTAATATAATTGACTTTAAACATCCGATAATAGGTTGCTAAAAATTTTACTTAGATCTATTGGGCTTATGTTTGTGTTATAGTAATGTGGTGGGTTTACATATTGAAACGCCCAGATTTTTTTTTATATATATAAATCTGTAAACTGTATACGTTGATAAAACTAGCGGAAGCGTATTTTCTACATCACACGGGCTTATTCCAAATGTCCCGTTAAAATACTAAATTTTGCAAAATACATAATGACTCTTTAAACTTGGTAAAGAAGTTGGTTCTTGATTTAGGGGCATTCCAAACTGATAACAAATGATGGAAATGAGAAGCTCGTTACCTAACCCACGAGCTACACCATTTTAACCCATTATGCCCCATTTAGCATGTACATGGTCTCATCTTGCATACCTACAAAAGTATAAACTGAGAACGGTAAGTCTATAAGACTTAGTGAATCATAATATTGACTAAGTGCATAAGCACAACACTAACTGATTAAATACATGATACACCATGTTACTGACTGAGTACATAAGCATACTGAGTGTGTAAAACACATACTAACTGAGTGCATAAGCACATACTGACTGAGTACTTATAGTACTATACTGGCTGACTGCATAATCACATACTGGCTGAGTACTTATAGTACTATACTGGCTGAGTGCATAAGCACATACTGACTGAATACATAGCTGACGAGCCATATAAACATGTTAATCATCCATACAGGATGTATGAGTTTCAATTTTGGAACATTTACTATTCTAAGGCTCGATTCACCACTAAGGAGGTCTAAGTTCCAACTTTGTCTTGAACATGTGTGTGATCACATAACTGACTATATACTTATAGAATGACATGCATATATAAACGCATCACAGGCCAAAAGTGCATAAAGCACCTTGCACACATTACTAAATGCATATAACATTCATATATAAATTAAGATTAAGCTAACTACTTGTGCTTGACTACAACATGATACTAAGCTGAGCTGGAGCTGAGATCAAGCTAAATATAGAAACTGAACAATAATATGGTCATAAGGTTAAACTAAGACATGATACTAAAACTGAATTAATTACTAAAATTGTACTATAACATAAAGCAAGGCTGAGATATAACTTAATATACTACAGCTGTACTATAATATAAAGCTGAACTACTATAAGTATAATGTTGAGATCGCTATCGCTATGGCATATACTGAGGTTGAGCCATGACATACTACTGAATAAGACCAATTAGGTCTACTTTATACTGAATATGGCCAAACAGGTCAACAAGATAATGAATATGACCAAACAGGTCAACATGACAGTTAATATGACAAACAGATCAACATGACAGTTGAATATGACCAAACGGATCAATATGACATTTAATATGACCAAACAGGTCAACTTGATGCTTAATACGACCAAACGGGTCAACTTGTGCTTAATATGACCAAACGGGTCAACTTGGGACAACTTGATGCTTAATATGACCAAACATGTCAACATGATACTGAATATGACCCAACGGGTCAACTTGATACTTAATTTGCCCAACAGGTCAACATGATAGTTAATATGACCCAACGGGTCAACTTGATACTTTATATGACTAAAAAGGTCAACATGATACTTAATATAACCCAATGGGTCAACTTGATACTTTATATGACCAAAAAGGTCAACATGATACTTAATATAACCCAACGGGTCAACTTGATACCTTATATGACCAAAAAGGTCAACATGATACTTAATATAACCCAACGGGTCAACTTGATACTAATATGACCTCACGGGTTAACATGATACTAATATGACCTCATGAGTCGACATGATACTAAATATGACCACACATGTCAACATGATACTAATATGACCTCACGGGTTAACATGATACTGAATATGACCACATGGGTCAACATGATACTAATATGACCTCACGGGTCAACATAATACATAACTTACATAATACTTGAGATATAGCAAGGCATATATATATACTAAACATGCTTAATCTATTAAACTTGTTAACTGAAAATCCGTTACTCACCTGGGCCGTATAATGCAAGATGAATGATTCTGAATATGCCTCGAACACCTATATCATGATAGATGCACACGTATAATGTTAACACGTAACAGCTAGGCATGAATATAACATGATAGTCCAAATATAAGTGCAACTAAGCACACATAAACTAACTATAATGCATGAACTCATAAACTAGTTATGGCATAAATCTCGCCAAACATGAATTACTATGCTTGCGAACTCGAGCTAAGCTAACCAAGTCTTGTCACTTGGTTCTACACTTTCATAACATGAATTATAATCATATAGGCTGAGAACATAAGCTATCATAGCATATAATCATCCGGGACTTGCAAAAACATCATATCATGTCATAATCATCAAAACACTAAACAAGGTGTTTGCTGATTTTCTGCAATATCCTGCAAATACATATTTCTAACTGACTTAACTATATAACCAGGTCATGAGACTAATTTTCCTTGAAAGTATATTGTTTCCCCTTTCCGAAAAGGTATGGAACGCTCCTAACGGAGCTACGGTCTATCTGGTATGAATTTTTAAAGTTCGGTTTGCTACACATTTCAAGATCAGACTTTGCTATACTAAATCGCGCTTTTCACCCATTTAACCTCTAAATGAGCAAAAACTTAAAACATAACAACTGAAGTATACTCATTAGGCTTTCCAGAAAGTCCAGCCATGTTTCAATATGAGCTACTATTGAATTTATACGATTTTCCAAACACGACTAATCATTGCTGAAAATTTCAGCAACTTATCTAACATTATATATCTCAAAATCTCATCAAGGGGGTGTTTGTATTAGCTTCTAAATCATCATAAACACATCCTAAATACCCTAACATGATCATTATCTGTAAGACCTTAGATATATCAACTTTAATACCAATATAAGAACTAGATGAAGTAAAGATGGTGACTTGATGCAATATGTGTGGCGTTAATATGAGAGAAAAAGAGTATAAAGATGAAGAGAGCTTTTTACTAAAAACACACACAATACACACACAAGCACACACAATCACACCTTACAAATGAGAGGTAAGGTGCCTTTTATAGTTAGAGAGAAAGGCCTCATGGGCTTTCTAATGGACTTGGGCTTGGACTTGGTTACATGGATTATATAACAAGGCTTATGAAACATAGCACATAACATATTAGCTTTCCAAGTCCAAAGCCCAATGACTAAACTATTACTAAACTTAACAAATGACACAAAGTTACAATATGAGAATGACCATCACTTCTATATATAAATATTTTAATGCTAACAATCTCCCCCTAAGGGGTGGTCATTCGAATGATGCTCCACGTGAGTGGGTCTTCCGTGTTCTTTGTCTTTAACTTTGTGTGTCATTGTAGAATAGTCTTTAGTCTTTGTTCCTTCATGCTTTGTGATCTTTGATGACTGATTTTGCATCGTTCTTTGTTCCTTTGTGATGTGGAGTTATCTGCCTTTCGTCACTTCTGCGTCTGTGGTGGTTGTTTGCCATTCCAACATGCTCATACATCTTTGGACTTTGATATTCATATGCACGTAGTTCCCTTTCTTTCACTTTGATCCTTAGTCTTTATACTTTGTAGATTCTTCTTTTTGGCGTAGAATCTTTCTTTGAACTTTGTGTTGTATAGATCTTTGAGGGAGCTTTCTTTAACTTCCAGATGTATGTATGAGCACGTGGAATCTGTCGCCACGGAGATGAAGTATCCCTGCATATAAACAGTTAGCAATAAAACATCCGGTACTTACAGATAAGAATTAGAGATCGTCAACAGCATAGTGTGAAGACTTCTTCTAACCCTTACCAAGGCCGTTCCCATGTCAGATACTCTCGAGAGAGCTTACAAGACCTACTAAGTAGCTCAATGACTGGGTGAGTCGCTGGGGATCACTCCACGACTGTAGACCATTTGAAACCACCGCGAACACTAAGCGTAACCCATAAAGAATTACCGAAGTGACCTGCTGTCAGGGCTGTTTGATGTTGACCCTGGCAGAAATTTCCATTCAATCATTGAGAATCACAAAAGTGAATCCTCTCATAAATGTTCTGGCAGATTGCTAAGATCTGCGTAGGACTCTTAAGTTTACATCTGGCGTCCTTAATGTTGAACAACCAGTGTAGAAATATCATGTGTTCCTATGAGATCTTTTGATGAATCTCGGGGCTCTAGACTCGATAAGTGCACATTTGGTTTCCTATGCGGAGATTAGGGAGAGGTCTCCTGTTTCAATATCAACTATCTCTACGAGATAGGTCGATAGATTACACCGGTTCCCCGTGAGAATGAAACAAGCTCTTTTAAGAGAACTTGAGTGGTTAAGAAGGTTTAGTGCAGTGCGTCACTAGGTCCATGACGTCTTTGTCTTCAATACCGGTGTCACCTTAGTAACAACCAGTAGCATATGAATTGTACCCGGTGTCTGCCCTAAGGTTTAACATTTGGAGGGCTATTTCTTTTCACCCTTTTTCATAACTTTTCTTTTTAATTCTTCAACCCCTTCTTTCTCCTTTCTCATTTTCTCCTTTTTTCAATCATACCTAAGGACTTCTAATTCTAATCTATTGGAATTGTCCTTGGGTAGATCCCTCCGGCTCTGGCGGATCATAGGACGGTTTTTCCTAACCTTAGTCACCTTATAACTCCATGACTATCCTATCATTGCCATGAAACCATTTATTGAAAATCTCTCAGAGTGTTTATGATAATAAAACACATTGTTGTTACCACTTTGAGAGTTTTGCATTTCATTTGAAGGACTCCCCCTTCACATGTGCTCATGTAATTTTTAAGAAATTTGCACATGTGGGACAAGTTTGCACTTTTGAATTGATCCACTTTTAGCGAACATGACCGATTCGAGACACGCTTACATCACTAGTTAGACTAGCTTGAAATTATTACCCGTCCTGGTCAAGTCCAAAGAAAGTCTCTCGATACGGTACACTCTACTCAGACAAGTCCTATTCGAGACACGCTTACATCACTAGTTAGACTAGCTTGAAATTATTACCCGTCCAGGACAAGTCTTTTCGATTACTGACATTTTAAGCTTCGTCAATTCATTGGTACTTACTGAGTCGAGCTCTTCTGAGATTCAGCCACAATATTTAAACATCTTTGATCGCATTTTAATCATGTCTTCTCCCCCTCAAAAATAGCATATCGTGATATTTTTGATATCAACAGATTAAGAAAAAGCTTTTGGAGAGAAAGACAGATTTTGCATGAATTTGGAACATTTTGTGTTTGTACTCCCCCTTAATGATAGCACATTTAAAATCAATTAAGGGTTTTGAGGGAGTTATCTTGAGCACTAGTTATGAGAGATTTTGAGAAATCATTTGAACAATCTTTGAAAAAGTGCTCAAGAATTCTTTTTGAAAACGAGTTTATGTTTGAAATCTTTTTCGTTTGTTTAGACTCGAACTTTTTGAAAAAGAGTTCGCCATTGAACGTACGAGTCCTTGATTTGAAATAATCAGAAGTCGTCATTGAAGTACGGGTTTCGTACTGATGTATACGAAAGCCATTGTGAAGAAAATTTTGAGAAACGACATGTTTTAGAAAAACATTTTAAAGAACTCCCGCTCAAGCATCTGTACATATCCGTATCATTGTTGAATGACATTTCTAGAGACGTACAAAATATTGATTTATACGAGAGACATGTCGTGAGAAGAATATTTTTGTATTTTTTGATTTTATATTGTTTTTGTATTTTTTGAAAATTTTATATTTTTGTATTTTGTTTTTGTTGGTTTTTCAAATTTTGTATTTTGTTTTTTTCAAAAATATTTACAGCGAAGCGATTTTGAAAACATTTTTCAAGAAGATTCGAGAAGAAGTTCTAGCTCCTCAGGAGTTAGGCTTCGCATGCCAATTCGTCGAACTAAATAGTCAAACCTTTCTTTTGGAAGGGCTTTAGTAAATAGATCGGCGAGTTGGTAATCAGTCTTAACGAAAAATAATTCAACAGTACCCTCTTCCACGTGTTCTTTAATGAAATGGTAGCGGACTTTGATATGCTTCGTCTTAGAGTGATGTACGGGATTGCACGAGATGGCTATGGCACTTTTTGAGTCACAATACATAGGTATTCTGTCAAAAGTAAAGCCATAATCTGTGAGCTGTGTCCGCATCCAAAGAACTTGAGCACAACATGCAGATAGAGACACATACTCGGCTTCGGCAGTTGATAGCGCAGTACAATCCTGTTTCTTTGACGACCAGCTTACTAGCTTTTCACCCAAAAATTATGCTCCACCTGATGTACTCTTTGCTGTAACTTGATCACCAGCATGGTCTGCATCTGAAAATGCTGTTAGATTGAACTCCGAATCCTTTGGATACCAAAGTCCCATGTTAATGGTGCTTTGTAGGTACCGAAAGATCCGTTTAACCTCTTTGAGGTGAAGTTCGGTAGGCTTTGCCTGAAACCGTGCTAACAAACAAACAGAAAATTGAATATCGGGTCGGCTAGCAGTTAGGTACATGAGAGAACCGATCATGCTCCGATGTTTTTTCGGATCGATAGGTTTTCCAAACAAATCAGCACCTATTTTTGGTGAAGTGACCATTGGTGTACCAACAGAATCACAATTTTCCATTCCATGTTTTTTCAAAATCTCTATTGTATATTTAGCTTGATTGATAAAAATTCCACGAGGGGATTGATGTATTTGTAAACCAAGAAAGTATTTTAGTTCCCCCATCATGGACATTTCAAATTTGCTTTTCATGAGATTTTCAAAATGTTTTGAATGGTTAGGATTGGTTGATCGAAAAATAATGTCGTCCACGTAAATTTGAACGATCAAAATGTCATCTTTGAACTTTTTGATAAACAAGGTGTCATCAACCGTTCCTTTTGTGAAATTGTTTTTAAGCAAGAAAGATGATAGTTCGTCATACCATGCTCTTGGAGCTTGTTTTAGACCATAAATTGCTTTCTTAAGCTTGTAGACGTAGTCTGGATGATCTTTGTCGACGAATCCCTCTGGCTGACTCACATACACTTCTTCTTTCAGAGTTCCATTCAAGAAAGCTGTCTTAATGTCCATCTGATAGACCGTGATGTTTTTGTGAGCTGCATAGGCTAAGAAAATCCGGACTGCTTCAAGTCTAGCTACAGGCGCGAATGATTCTTCGAAATCTATCCCTTCTTCTTGTGGATATCCTTTAGCCACGAGACGAGCTTTGTTGCGAATAACAGTCATTTCCTCATCCAGTTTGTTCTTCCACAACCACTTGAGATCAAGAATTCGTTTATCAAGTGGTCGTTCAACAAGTTCCCAACTGTCATGTAACAGGTATTGAAGAAATTCCTCCTGCATCGCTTCAATCCATGGGTTTTCTGCCATTGCTTCCCGAATGTTCTTAGGTACTTTGGTGCTTATTGAGCAAATGTAAATGCACAATTCGAGATCGGTGGCAAGTTGTCTCCTCGTCTGAACTGGCATTGAAGGATTACCAATAACATGTACTAACGGATGGTCTTTTGTCCATTGAAACGTAGAAGGGTACCTTTGGTTGAACGAATGTGTGTTAGATGGTTCTTGTAACCTTGAAGAAGATTCAGCAGTGTCTGTTGCAAACGGGTTTTCAAATACTTCTTCTCCTTCTTCTAACGCAACATCGTTTGAATTATTTGTTGGTTCTTCTTGAAAATTTGTGTTTTGATTTTGCTCATCAACGCTTGGTAGAACAGTTTCAAGTACTGGAGTTGCTTGAGTAGATGTAGACGATGTTGATGTAGTTGGTGCTTCAGCTTCGATTGTTGTGGATGCATCTTGTGATGGTGGTGGTGGTTGATGGTTTTGAGCGGGTGCAGCGGAATGTTGTTGAGATGCATTTGTCGAAGTTCCACCATAATATTCATCAAACATTAACTCAAAGAAATTTTCCAGTTCTTGTTCTGAAGGTTTATCCGTGTTTGTTGAATGAGCTCCTTGAGGTACGAGTCCTGAACTGATGTGTCCAGAAGTCTGCTGGTTTGGTGCGGGTCCTAATCCATTTTGATTAGAAGCCATCGGATTAAGCGCGAGTTCTAGAGCGTATCTCTCAGAAGCCATTTGTGAAATCTCGTCAAACTTCACATTCATCGTCTCCATTATCTTTTTCGTTCTTCTATTATACACCCTGAATGCCCTCGAGTTTTCTGAATATCCAATGAAGATTCCAATATCACCCTTAGCTTTTAACTTCCCTAGATCTTCTCTGTCATTCGTTGCATAGCACAAAGCGCCAAACACGTGAAGGTAAGAGATGTCAGGTTTACGGTTGTTCACTAGCTCATATGGGGTTTTATTGAATCTCGGATGGACTAGGGATCGGTTTTGAGTAAAGCAAGCAGTGGCTACAGCATCAGCCCATAAGAATAGTGCTGCACTAGAAAAAATCAGCATTGTGCGAGCAACTTCCACAAGAGTTCGATTTCTTCTTTCAACTACCCCATTCTGCTATGGAGTTCTAACAACTGATGTTTGGTGAGTGATTCCCACGTCTTCAAAGTAGGTTCTTAACTCCTGATTCGTGAATTCTGTGCCATTATCTGTTCTTACGATCCTTACTGGAGCTTGAAGTAGAACTTGGATACGCTTCAGAAAGGTGATGATGATGCCTGGTGCTTCGTCTTTTGATCTCAAAAACTTTACCCAAGTATATCTTGAATAATCATCAACAATAACAAGAATATACTTCTTCCCATTAATGCTTTCAACTCTCATTGGGCCACATAAGTCCATGTGCAACATATGTAACCTTGCTTCCGAACTAGGTACGGTTTTGGGTTTATATGATGCTCTTTTGCTTTTTCCTTGTTCGCATGATGGACAAAGGTGTTCCTTGGTGTATTTGAACTTAGGAAGTCCGGTGACGATGTTGTCTTTGGCTAACTTGTTGATCGTGTCGAAGTTGAGATGGGATAATCTTCTATGCCACAGCCAGGACTTAGTTTTGGTTGCCCTTGTCATAAGACAAATTGTTGATGTAGAAGCCATTTGGTTGATGTCGATAGCATACAAATTTGTACCACGATTACCAGTTAAGAGATCATCACCAACCAAATTTCTAATAAAAACCGTGTTTCTCCTGAATGCAACTTCTAAATCTGCATCACAAAACTGCCCGACTGAAAACAAGTTGTGTCCCAATCCTTCGACGTAGTAAACCCGAGTGATTAAAAAATTCCCAAATTGAAGATCTCCATAACCCTGAATAGCTGCTACATGATCATTTCCAAAGCGTACAGTTCCCATGAATTTCCAGACGAAATTGATCAGCAGCTTTAAATTCCCGGTCATGTGCTTGGAGCAACCCGAGTCGACGATCCAAAGACATATTTCGATAACCTGTCAAGAACAGAAGAGTTTGTATTTGGAAACCGTTTTGAATTTGGTTCCATGTGGTTAGGAGTAAAAGCAGAATCACACTTATCAAAGATTGCAACATTTTTATTTTGAACAAATTCCAATTTGCCATCCTTAAGAGTGAACTCTCTACCCGTTGGTATCCACATACAAAACTTGAGGTAGTTCCTAGGCATTCGACTACTAGTGGTAGACCTAAAGCGTGCAACTAATCTTTCTATAGATCTAGATCTAGCACTAGTTCCCTTTGGAACATACTTCTGTTCAGGCGTAACATTCACATTCTTAGAAACACATTCATCATGAACATCATTAATTAAACATTTCTTGCATATTAAACAAACAGAGTCATTACATGCAATAGAAACAGTACTTGTGACATTACATTCAGATGAAACATGTCTCTTATTACAAAGCGATAAATTCCTAGGGTGTTCTTCTACTTCTTCAACTTTATTCTTGCTACTACTCGTAGAGGCAGATGAGACTCTATTGTTCCTTGTATTGCTCCTAGGCTTTAGTCTGCTGCTCCTAGAGGTGTTTTCTAATCCTGTAGAAGGTAAGGCACACACATTAGGATTTATATTGTTGTCCTTTTTTATCATCACTAGACTCTTTAGAATTATCCTTTTTGCACGCATTTGTCTTAGAAGTGGAGGCAGACGCATTAGTGGGACTAATCTTAAAAAGGCCAGGTGCTAGAACTTTTGGTGTTGCGACAACCGCTTTTCCTTTATCAACAATCTTTTCATTTTCACTTTTCTTGGGCAAGGGTGTTGGAGTGACTGGTTTTGTCAAATTCTTTTTCTCATCGACTTTTGGAGCAAACCTTGAAATTGACATCTTTGGTTTTTGAACCGTGTTTGAAACATTTGGTTTCTCCGAAGTTGACAGTTTTGCAAACTTAGTTTCCTCACCCTTTCCTTTTTGACTTTCAAGCTGAGCCCTCAAAAGATCATTTTGCTCTTTCATGTTCTTTAAGGCACGCTCATACGACAATTTGTCATACTTGCATTCTTCCTTTTTTCGATCAAGTTGTTTAAAATATGACACATTTTCTTTTTCAAGCTTTATAAGAGCATTTTCATATTTTGAAACAATTTCGGAGGTCTCAGCTCTCAGTCTTTCATCACAGCTTCGAAGAGAGAATCATTTAGGTTTTCCAAAACATTCATGTTTTCACGAGTATCATTAGCTTCGTTTACCAGGGATTTGTGGTCCTTGTCAGCCGTTTCTTTTAAGAAAGCTTGTTCAAAATGGATTACCCTCGCACTGATGTTATTCAGTGGGATAGTAATTTCGTTTTCAAAAACTTTTTTCTGCTCAATATGAAAACTGGAATGCCAGTTGTTAATATTGATTGTAGTTTTAGAAGCAACAATATTTTGAAGTTCTTGAATTCTCTTTTTAACGTCATCCAAAATTTCTCTAGCCTCACTTGTATTAAAAGTGTTGTTAGAAGAAATTTGTTCCATTTTTTAAAGAGATTTGGAAACAATTACTTTCTTAGAAAACATTTTTGAGAATGGTCGTTTTATGGAAAACACAGATGGTTCTTTTTGTGGAACAAAAGTAATTCCCGAAAGTTTGTTCAATTTGTTGTAATCAATGGGTTTCAAATCCTTTTGTTTTATTTTAATTATGCTCTCTTCGACATGTTCTATCGTTTGCACAGAATCCCGAACGACGGGAGGATCATGGTTGGTGTAAATCATATTACCATTATACAAAACATTCTGTTCTTGCTGAGCTTTCTTTAGATTAGTGGGGATGTTGTTACCAAGAGCCACTTTATGTTTCGTATGGTAAACCGGATTAGTTTGATTTAAAATCATTTTCATTGTTTGACTTGACTGACCCGATTTAACCACTAATTCTTCTAAATGAGCAATCATGTGTTCTGACTCTACGATTTCGGCCAAAAGTTTGACTTCTTTCTTTGCAAAGTCCTTTTTCAACTCATCCCTTTCTTTTCCAAGATTGGTATAAGCTGTTTTTTGTTTAGAAAGTTGGTTTTGTAAATCAGAAATTTCCGCGTTTAAAGATTTTATCTTTTTGAAAGAATTAACATCAAGTGTATCAAACTTGAGTTGCAATTGTTTTTCCCTTGAAACGGAATTTTGATAACCAGTTTCTAATTCAGACAATCTTTTGTTATGAAATTCAAAAGCTTTAACGTTTCTTTGTAACTCTCAAGCTCAGCGGTCAATTTAACATTCGCGGCCTTAACATCGCGATTGACCTTTTTCACATTCTCAATTTCAATACGACAATTATTCAATAATGATTCAAACAAAGCACGTGTTTCCTCATCATTCTCAGCATGCTGTGAAACGAAGCCTCCCTTATGATTCACATCTGGAGTTGCTGAAGGAGTATTGCTACTACTTGGCGTGTCCAGGTATGTATCATAAGTGGGTGCTAGCTTCTCAGAATGTTGTTCCTCATGAGGAGACATATCAAATATATCATTATTGTGACATGTGTTGAAGTTGGATACCTCAGATGGTGCATTGGTGTCATAAATAGGAAGTGTATCAGAATCCGTGTCATACTTAGCTTCCTGAAGATTCGCCATGAATATGCAGTTCGCATCGATATCCTCTCTATCTTCCATGTCATCCATAAGAGCCATAAAATCATTCTCCTCGGCATTCAACTGAAATCCTGCCTCTGCCTTTTGTGCCAACATCACTGCTTTCTGCAAGTACGCTAGATCTTTCTTGTTCGGCTTAGTAGGACAGTTCCTTGCCATATGACCTACACCCTGACAGTTGAAACACTTTACAGGATTACCCTGATTCACATTTCCCAAATTCCCAACTACTGGAGCTGCAACATTTCTATTCTGATTACCCATTGCCTGATTACCAACATTCTGACCTCTCTGATTTCCAACAAACTGACCCAACTGATTCCCTGCATTCTGACCATACTGATTTCCTGCATTCTGATTCCCTGCATTCAACATATTCTGATTCCCCATGTTAATTCCAGTGGCATATCCTTGCTGATTCCCATAAATTCCAACCATTTGGCCTCCATTGCCCATATTGAAACTCGGCTGAGCAATCTGCTTGTTGCGAGTGTTCGATGAAATCCTTTGGTTGTTGTTAGTTGGTGTAGAATAGCATCCTTGGAATGCCTTTGACAGAAAAGCAAACGCTTGGGTCAATGCTGCAGTAGCTTCATCATTTTCAGTGAATTCTGGTTCTTGGAATTGTTGGTATTGCTGTTGTGGAATAACATGTTGTTGTTGCTGTGGGTAGAACTGTTGTTGGTAGACCGGTGTTGTTTGTTGAATGTATGATGGTTGCATGTAGTTGTGAGTGGAAGATGATGATGGTTGTTGTGTGTTCACTGGTAGCGGTGTTGGTGTAGTAGCAATTAATGCGAGAGGATCATGATTCTTTGCCAATCTTTCTTTCCTTACTTCATTAGCCTCAGCTTGGTTTTGCTTCAAAAAGTCATAGAGTTGATCATAATTCACCTTATGTAAATCCTTTGTTTGATTGACAATTGTAACATAACGACCCCATTCTTCTGGAAGGTTATTGATGAATTTGATGTTTGTTGCAATTGTTCGAGGTGTCAACTTGTTTCTGATTAACTCATTCATCAAAGTGCAAAACCTTGTGTAGTAAGATTCAATCTGTTCACCTTTAGTGGATGTAAAGTTCTCCCATTCCATAAGAAGTTTGTTCTCAACGTCCTGTTGTCTAATCTCTGTTCCATGACATATCCTTCTGACACGTTCCCACATAGCATAAGCAGTTTCACAACTGTCGACCGCAGCAAAGATCTCCCGTGGTAATCCAAGTTGGATTAAATGCATTGCCATATCATCAGCGGCGATCTGCTTCTAGTCTTCCTCTGTGTAATCTGCTTCTGTTTGTTCACGCACGAATGGTTGAGTAGGAGGTATTGCATTTGGATTACCTTCAATTTGAACTTGTCGTGGCTTGAATGGACCATTTGTAATGGAGTTGATCATTAATTTACCATCAGGCTTTGTTTTGATGTAACGAAGCATGCGGCTTGTCCATGGGAGATATCCACCTTTTTCAAGCATCGGAGGTCGGTTTTCCGCACCGGCTGCATGAATATCTTGCTGAGTAGCCATTGATGAAGTGTAGATGGATAAAGTTGATTCTCGGATCGTTTCAACGAAGTAGGAGTTGTGTTTAGTGTAAGTTGATGCAAGTTTTTATGGTGAAAATTTTGATATGGAACCTTAAAACCTCAATAACTTCCGTTCGGAGTGGATTTGGGCCTCGAAGCTTGGCTTGAATCATCTTTAGATTATTCAACGTGTCCTTCTTCTCGGTCTCACGGTCGTTTTGACAGCTGATTCGTCGAAAACGGAGTTACGGTTCAAAAGTTATGGCCGTTTGAAGTTTGGTTGTCAAAAGTCAAAAACTTACGCGTAAAGCTTGATTTTACGCGTAAACCTTGAATAATCTTACGCGTAAGATGTTATGCGTAACCTTTAAGTTATGCGTAAGATCTAAAGTTATGCGTAAACAAGATTGTTTATGCGTAGACTTTGAATTTACGCGTAAACTTAGAGTTTATGCGTAGAATGTTACGCGTAAGGTTTTTTCAACCAAATTGATCTCTCAAACTTATCCAAGCTTGAAAGATATCCCGTGTCGAAGTATTCCACAAACTTATCCAAGTCAGGGAAGTACTGAGTAATCTCTGATCGTTGAAGAAAACTTATACGTAGGATCTTATGCGTAGAAAAACTTATGCGTAGAATCTTATGCGTAGGAACTTAAGCGTAGGATCTTCACTTATGCGTAGGATTTAGGTGTAGACTTCCAACTAACGCGTAAAAACAGGGTTTTGACTGGAGTTACGCGTAAGAAAAGGGTTTTGACCTTAGTTACGCGTAAGAAAAGGGTTTTAGGCCAAAATTTATGCGTAAAAAGGACAGAAAGTACTGTTCACAGCTGTAGATTCGTACTATTCACCCAAGTTACGCATAAAGTGACCAGAAAGCTTGAAAAATCTGATTTTTTTCAACCAAAAACACTTTTTCCACTTGTTTCTTTTGATCAAATCTTTCCCAAAACACTTAGAATCACTAAAACTTCAATAAAACTCAAAACTTTAACAGTAAAACACTTAAAAATCAAAACTTTTTTGAAGAAAAAGTACACAAATGAATGAAAAGTGTAACTTTTTAACAAAAAACTTGATGAAAACACTCCTAAATCATTGTTAGGCGATTGATACCACTTGTAAGACCTTAGATATATCAACTTTAATACCAATATAAGAACTAGATGAAGTAAAGATGGTGACTTGATGCAATATGTGTGGCGTTAATATGAGAGAAAAAGAGTATAAAGATGAAGAGAGCTTTTTATTAAAAACACACACAATACACACACAAGCACACCTTACAAATGAGAGGTAAGGTGCCTTTTATAGTTAGAGAGAAAGGCCTCATGGGCTTTCTAATGGACTTGGGCTTGGACTTGGTTACATGGATTATATAACAAGGCTTATGAAACATAGCACATAACATATTAGCTTTCCAAGTCCAAAGCCCAATGACTAAACTATTACTAAACTTAACAAACGACACAAAGTTACAATATGAGAATGACCATCACTTCTATATATAAATATTTTAATGCTAACATTATCATAATCCCATCATAAACCCTAATAATCATATGCATAACCCTTGAATCATAAACCATGAATTCATCAAATACATCATATACAACACTTAATAACCATATCCCCATAACTTGAAATCATAATTTAACACATGATTCACTACTTACCTTGAATTGGGGAAGAACACATAAAACCTTGATGCTACTTAATCCTTGATAAGCTTCCCTTTAATTCTTGATTAGGCCTTGTTTAAATTTGATGGAACTTACCATGGACTTGGAATTCTTCATCTTGAAGAAATATGATCATGATCTTTTTTTTTTTTTTTTTTTTTTTTTTTTTTTTTTTTTTTTTTTTTGCCGTGATTGATGGAGGGAGATAAATCTCCTCAAAACCAACTTATGTTAAATAAGTAAAAAGGGTATTTTGGTCAATCTCTAATACTTCGGAAACTGGACATAATTAGTCCCATGTAGTAGCATATTTTACAAAATAGATCATATCTTGTTTACATATCAAGTCCCCACTTGCTATATTATTCATACCGTCAAAGTGGGACTTTTCTATTCAACCCACTAAAATAATAGATATATCCGTTACTACTTTATTTAAAAATCGGGATGTTACACATATATAGCTTAGTTTCTTGATAAAGTAAAATTTTCAACCTTCAAAAATGACACCCATGAGCCACAATAGTTATCTTTTTCGGTCATGTGTTGTTGTGGTGTTGCAGTCTCTCCTTATTTTTGTTTAATATATTTGGTTTGAGAAAAGAAAGATGATATTTGTGTCTTCTATATTCGGAATTGATCGAGAGATTTTAGTCACATATATCATAATTGCTAAAGTAAACCTAAATTTTGAAAACTAATACATAAGTACGAAACTTGAAAGTTACTCACTTAAATAATGCACACTTCAATAATGGGTATAAATTCAAAATAAGGTGAATAAAAGTTACAAAAGTAGTATAATATACATAAACATTATTTAAAAGTTAACTAAAATTAATTTTTGCAAAAAATGTATAAAGTTCACAAAAATGGTATGTATATTACAAAAATAGTATAAAGTTCACTAATTTGCATCCATGCAAAAAAGTTGCATTAATATCACTATCAAGGTAAATAATTTACTTAAACAGTGTAATGCTTATAAAACGGCTAATGAATTCTATAAAAAAGGGTACATTATTGGTTTTTCGGTGTGTTCAAGAAATTAAAATACATCTTGTTTTTTGAGTATTGATTCTTAATATAATTGACTTTAAACATCCGAGAATAGGTTGCTAAAAATTTTACTTAGACCTATTGGGCTTATCTTTGTATTATAGTAATGTAGTGGGTTTAGATATATAGCTTAGTTTCTTCATGAAGTAAAATTTTCAACCTTTAAAAATGACAACCGTGAGCCATAATAGTTCTCTTTTTCGGTCATGTGTTGTTGCGGTGTTGCAGTCTCTCCTTATTTTTTTTAATATGTTTGGTTTGAGATAAGAAAGATGATATTTGTGTCTTCTACATTCAGAATTGATTGAGAGATTTTAGTCACATATACCATAATTGCTAAAGTAAACTTAAATTTTGAAAACTAGTACATAAGTACGAAACTTGAAAATAACTCACTTAAATAATGCACACTTCAATAATAGGTATAAATTCAAAATAATGTGAATAAAAGTCACAAAAGAAGTATAATATACATAAACATTGTGTTAAAGTTAACTAAAATTAATTTTTGCAAAAAATGTATAAAGTTCACAAAATGGTATGTATATTACAAAAATAGTATAAAGTTTACTTTCTCTCTCTAAAAACCCTAAAACTCTAAGCAATTTTATTAAGTAATTCATCATCTATTTTTAATCCAACCATTGAATTTTATTATTGTTTTTAGATTATGAATCTACTGTTCAAGATCTATGTTTTGATATAATAATACCCTTGATACAGTAACCAGATCTCTCAATTTAATACCATTCATTTTTTCGTTTTTTCTGTTATCCATCCGCTTCAAAAACTACTCATCCATCCTTTTCCCCAATTTCATTTCTGCGTATCAAACCTTTGATTATGTAGTTTCGTTTACTGATTTCGTGTCCACCTTACATCAATTCCACCATGAATGAACCAGATCCTAAAAACCCTAATCTCGTACCTCCCCCTATTCAGTTGAATGATGTTGTTCGTCCCAAAAGGACTACGAGGAATTCTATTAGTGATGTTAAAATAGCTATGAAGGGTTTTAATGTGATTTCGAAGGTGTCTAAGAAGGGTAGTGCTAGGAATAGGAAATTAATGAAAGATATGGATGGTTTAGAGTATGGGGATGATGGTACTGAAGATATGGAAGCTAATGATGAGGAGTTGGAGGTTAAGGAGGAAGGTACTGAGGGTGAGTTTGTTAGTGGGTCTCAAAGCTTGAAGAAGGTTGCTATGGAGTCTGATACAGGGGTGGGTAGTCAGGGTATGAAGGTTGTAAATGGGCAGGGTAATGATGGGTCTAAGGGTAATAATATTGGTATGAGTTCTATGGTTGGAGTGCAAGGTAGTTCTCTAAAGCAGGGGGCTGTTAATGTGGGAAATGGTATTGTTATTGATATGGTTAAGAATATTGAAAACAATGTTTGTAAGACTAGTTATGTTCCTTCTGAAATACCAGTTCCTGTTCATGAAAACCCAATACTTAACCCTGGTTTGAAGAATGTTGGTAGTACTAGTAATGTTGGTAAGGCTCGTTTGAATAATGGGAATTTGGCTAGTAAGAGTGGTGAGAATAGTGGGAGTAAATGGCCTAGTTTAAGTGAAGTTGTTGGTAAAGAAAGTGGTAGCAATGGTGGTGGTAATGTGATTGGTAAGGATACTGAAATGATAGATAGTGTGAATGGAAAGAAACCAGTGTCTTTTATTAATGCTTTTCAGGGTACTATTGGAGGATTGGGAAATAAATTGTCTGAAATTCCTTTAAGAGTGAATGAGTTTGGTAGAAAAGTGGTTGATATGGATCCGGTAATTGAGATAGGTAGCAAGAATTGGTGCATGACTTTAGTGGGGTATTTTGTGGGTGTGAATATGAGCTATAGGGAGATATCAGGGCATCTTAGAAGGATGTGGAGGCAATTTCAGGTTGATGAAATTTTAGTCAATGAGAGTGGGCTTCATTTTATTAAGTTTAAATCTGATGAAGGGTTGAATTATGTGCTAGAGAATGGTCCATGGTTAGTGGATGGCAAGCCATTTTTTGTTCAGAAATGGGAAGCGGGGTTGTGTTTGGTGAAACCTGAGCCGTCTAAAGTTCCTATTTGGGTGAAGATTTATAATGTGCCGTTAGAAGCATGGAATACTGAGGGTATTAGCAGGATAGCTAGTAGTGTTGGAAATCCTATTATCATGGATAGGATTACAGAGTCGATGTGTTTAAGAGCGTATGGGAGAGCGAGTTTTGCTAGAGTGCTTGTGGAGGTGGATGCGTCTAAGGAACTTGCCGAGTCTATTGAGATTTGTTATAGTAAGTTGGGTAAGTCTATGATTTTAAGGGTTGGATATGATTGGAAGCCACCGTTATGTACGCATTGCAAAGTGTTTGGGCATGATTATAAAGTGTGTAAGGTGAGGGTATGGACTGAAGAGGAGTTGGCTAAGGAAGTGGCAGAGAAGACACCCAAGGTTTCTAGTGTAACTGAGAAGAATAAGGAGAAGGAAGTATGGCATGAAACGAGGAAAGTGGATAAGAATGGTGCTAGTACAAGCAGGCCTGTGGGGGTTCAGAATTATGGTTATAGAGGTGGATATAATAATAGGGGAAGAGGTGGTTTGTATGGTAGGGGAGGAATGTCTCAAAGGTCTAGTTTTAGAGAGGTACCGGTTAAAAGTAATGGTGAGAAGAAGGCTGTTGTTGATGATACGAAGAATGAAAGAAATGTGACTGAAACTGAGAAGAAGAAGGATGCTGTTGGAGTTATTGGGGATGGTAAGAATAAGAAAATGGAAAAGGAAGTTATCAAAACAAGTAATAAGTTTGATGTATTGGCAAGTGATAAAATTGAAGTAGGAAGTCAGGAGTGGGAGGATATGAAGAAGAAAATTGATTTGGCTTGTAAGTTAGATATGAGGATTTCTGATGATGATAGGAATAGATGGACTGAGGATTTGATATTGTTGTCGGAAGAATCTCAGGTTGCGAAGGTAAAGGCTACTAAAATTGGGGAACTTAAGGGGAGGATTGCAAAACTACAAAAAGATATAGTTTATGGAAATAGGAATGTGGCGATGATTGCTAAGGAGGAAGCAGAAAAGAAAAGTGTGGAATTAATGAAAGGTAATGATCTTACTAAGAACCAAGCATTTATACAGGTTTATGATGATATATATAGAGATAAATTGTCCGAGATAATGCAATGGGTGAAATTAAAACAGATTGCAGAGGTTGATTTATTCTGTTTGAATGAACTTGAATTAACTGATGCAGTCAAGGAAAATTGGACAGAGGAAATGATCCAATATTATGAGTCCATTATGGGTCAGAAGGTGGATAAAATGATGCAGGACCAGTTTTATGAAGATGTTATGGATGGTATTAAAGATGAAGTTGCAGCGGAAACCCATGGTACTGCAGATTTCATTACTAAGGATGAGGTTTCAAATGGGGTTGTTGGTGTGGATTCTCAGATGCTAGGTGATATGGCATCTGTTTCATCCCAAGTTTAATATGGTGATTAAAATTGCTTCATGGAATATTCAGGGAATGTGTAATTCCCTGAAGCAAAATGAAGTCAAGAAATTTATATTTAGTAATAATATTAGTATGTGTGGTATTATAGAAACACAATTAAGGAAGAAGTTTGTGAATAAAGTATGTGATGAGGTTTTTGGTAATTGGGTTTGGGTGTCGAATTCAGTGGATAGTAAAAAGGGATGTAGAATAGTTGTTGGGTGGGATCATACTATTTTTAGCGCCCAACTGATTTCTCAGAGTAGCCAAGTGATGCATTTTCTAGTTAGAAGGTTGTGTGATGATAAATTGATATACGTCTCTTTTGTATACGGGGAGACTACTGTTAAGGATAGGAAGTTGCTTTGGGAGAATCTTCGGGATCACTATAGTTTGGCTGGTAGTTGTCCGTGGGTTTTGCTTGGCGACTTTAATATTATTCTTGACTATAACGAAAATTCAAATGGTATTGGGGTCAAAAGTTTTGGTGTTCAAGACTTTAGAAATTGTGTAGACTTTTTAGGTATTGAAGATGTCAAGATTACTGGGATATTTTTTACTTGGATCCAAAAACGGAATGATCCTAGTAGTGGTGTCCTTAAAAAGCTTGATAGAGTTATGGCTAATAATATATTTGTGGATGATTATCCGGCTTCCTTTTCTAACTTTCTGCCATTCAATGTTTCCGATCATTCTCCGGCTGTATTGATTATTCCAGAGGTTGAAGGTAAGAAAAATAAAGCGTTTAGATTCATGAATTATTTAACTGAGAAGAAAGGGTTTTTGGATGTTGTTGAGAGTAAGTGGAATGTCCCAGTGGAAGGATATGCTATGTATATTCTTACTAAGAGGTTGAAATTCTTGAAAAAACATATGAGAGATCTTAATAAGAAAAATGGGGATGTTTGTGTTAAGGTTAAGCTGTTAAAAGAAGAGTTGGATAGGGTTCAAAGTTCTTTGGGTAATGATCCTTCTAATAGCTTTTTAAGGGAAGAAGAGTCGTTATATGCTGCTGCCTATAAGAGAGCGTTATTAGATGAGGAATTGCTTTTGAAACAGAAGTCTAAGATTCAGTGGTTGAAAGAGGGGGACTTCAACAGTGCGTATTTCCATAATGTGGTGAAGAGTAGAGTTATTAAGAGTAGGATTGAAGATGTTCATGATATGGATGGTAATGTTCTTCATGGTGCTGACATGGTTAACAAGTTTGTTAATCATTTCAAAAGTTTCTTTGGTACCTGTGGTGAAGTTTATCCGATTGAAGATCCTCACACATTATTCACTAATAAGTTGGATGCTGAGATTGCGGTTGATCTTATCAAACCTGTTTCTGATGAGGAAGTGAAGGTTGCACTTTTTGACATCGAGGATAATAAAGCTTCAGGTCCGGATGGATATACTTCCAAGTTCTTCAAGGCGGCTTGGAAGGTTGTTGGTCATGATACATGTGCTGCTATCAAGGAGTTCTTCAGTAGTGGTAAACTTCTTGGTGAGGTTAATGCTTCCATTATATCTTTAATTCCTAAAGTCGTTGCCCCTAAGTATGTCTCGGATTACAGGCCTATTAGTTGTTGTAATGTGGTTTATAAAACTATTAGTAAAATTATTACTAATAGGATTAAAGGTGTATTAAGTGAGCTGGTTGGTGAGAACCAAAGTGCGTTTATCCCAGGGAGGCAAATTAGTGATAATGTGCTTTTAGCTCAAGAGTTTATGAGGGGATATAATTGGAAGTCTTGGAGTGGGTCTAGTAGGTGTGCCTTTAAAATAGATATACAAAAAGCGTATGATACCGTTAATTGGCAGTTTCTGGAATTCATTCTTAAATGTTTTGGATTCCACCCTGTTATGGTACACTGGATCATGGTGTGTCTAATAACTGCTTCGTTCTCTGTTTCTATTAATGGTGAGCCCAACGGATACTTTAAAGCTGGTAGAGGTTTGAGACAAGGGGACCCCATTTCCCCGTATCTTTTTACGTTAGTTATGGAGGTGCTAAATCTGATGGTTATGAGGCAAATAAGGGCTGAGAAACTTTTTAAATACCACTGGGGGTGTAAAGAATTAAAGATTAGCAGCTTGTGTTTTGCGGATGACTTGTTGATGCTTTGTCATGGTGACCTTATTTCTGCGTCAGTTTTAAGAAGAGGGTTGGATGAATTCTGTCTAAGTTCTGGTTTGCTCCCTAGTTTGGCGAAAAGTGAGGCTTTTTTTGGTAATGTTGCAGAACCTGTGAAAGCTGATATTAGTTTGGTTATGCCGTTCAAGGAAGGAGTCTTGCCTATTAGATATTTGGGTGTACCGTTGGTGTCTAAAAGATTGTCTGCTAATGATTGTAAGTGTATAATTGAAGTGATTAAGAAAAGAATTGGGGATTGGAGAAACAAGGTACTTTCTTTCGCTGGTAGACTACAACTGATTTCTTCTATTCTTAACTCACTTCAAGTCTATTGGTCTTCCCTATTCATGTTACCTAAGGAGACTTGTAATGATATTGATAGAATTCTTAAGAGATTTCTGTGGACTAGAGGGGAATCGGTTAGGGGAATGGCGAGTGTTGCGTGGAAAGAGGTTTGTAAACCCAAGTGTCAAGGGGGGTTGGGCTTGAGATCTGCTCATCAGTGGAATGTTGCTCTTATGGCCAAACACCTTTGGAACATTGCTAGTAGAAAGAAATCTATATGGGTTAGTTGGATTAATATTTATTGGTTAAAGGGTGGAAATATTTGGGATCCGGAGATATATAGAGGTTATTCATGGAGTTGGAATAGTTTATTGGATCTTAGAGACAAAGTTAAGAGTTTTGTGTATGTTAAAGTTGGTAATGGGAGGGATTGTAACTTATGGTTTGATAAGTGGCATCATTCTGGTCCGCTTATTAGATTTATTAATCACAGTATTATTGTTGAAGCTAATTTGAGTTTAAAAGCTAATGTCAGGGATATGGTGAAGGAGAATGAGTGGGATTGGCCTATTGATTGGAGTGATAGGTTTAGTGAAGTTACTAATGTTCCGGTTCCTAAGTTGATTAATGAGTTGGATGATAAAGTTATTTGGGTTGATAAAAATGGAAAGGATAAAGAATTTTCTGTTAAAGAGGTATGGAAAGCTGTTAGAGAGGATGGCCCAAAAGTGATGTGGTATAGACATGTTTGGTATTCACAATGTATCTGTAACAAACCGGAATTTTCCAAAGTAATTTTAATAATGAATTATACTTATTATTTCCTAAGTTCCATTTTTGGACTTTTACGAACTTATTTGAATAAAAAACGAGAGGTTATCTCTTTCTGAAGAACGACACCGCACGTGTACCGACACTACTTTAGTAACAACAACAATGTAATAATTAATAAACGGAGTCGATAAATGTGTTTTTATATTACTTTTATAAAAACATTTTCGGAAATTATATTTAGCACGCCATCCCGGAAGACTATGTTTACACGGTAGCTCAACGAGACATGGAGTACACACGACACTCTCTATAAATAAAACAAAAATTCTATAATAATGACTTATACTTTTTTTTCCTAACCGCCTACTCCCACACACTAAGAGCTCTCGGTACCCAGCGTTTTCGTTGGTCTGTTCCCGGAAAACGCAACCGGACAGCGCTAAAAGGGTATCGTGGCTCGCGTTTTCGAGTTATAAGCCGTCGTGACCAGCCCAAATGGTCCCGGAAAACGCAACCGGATGGCGCCACCACGGTACCGTGGCTTGCGTTTTCGGTCGCGTTTTCCCGTAGTTTGGAGGCGTTGGTCTTATCTTTTTATGAAAACAATTTTGTAACTGAATTTGTAATTCATAAACTAAACAAATACTCTTACATGTTAATGTATGTCTATCACATATTCAACCTGTGATCAAGGCGATGGTGAAGAACGATGATGAAGGAAGGCGGCGATGTATTTTTAGTTTGCAGGTTTTTGGGGAAGAGAAACTAAGTTGTTGAAAGTGATAAAAAGAGTTGACTTGTAGTTTAATACTATAAATAGTACATGGTAACTGTTAAAAGTAAAATATATTATCATAATAAAATCTTACAAATAATTTGTATGTTAAATTTTTTTGGTAAATACGTTCAATAAATTTGTATCATTATAGTAGTATATGCTTGTTTTGAAAAAAATGTCTTTTTTTTTTCTATGCATGACGAACTTCAACACGATAGCATCAAGTATTTATAAAAGCTTAATCACTAAATTTTATTTATTTTTAATGTATCATTTATTTTCATTTTTTTTTGTACTCTTTTGTATCTTTTTTATTAATGAAATTTTAGTTTTAGTTAAATGTGTTGGTATTTAAATAAATGAAAACAAAAAAAGGAAAAAAATATATGTGTGGTCCAAAGGTGTACGATGGTACGAGAAATTGGTGTTATAGGAGGGAGGAGGTTTTTGGTGTTATGGTGAATTATTGTGTTATGAGAAAATGTGCTGATGTGGCAGCACTTTTTCTCACAACATCAACGGGATAACACGAGGATACCTTATGCTCTAATAATACTAAACTTGTAAAAATTTATTCATTCCTCTTTATCCAAATCCCCACACACGTTTTGCTTTGAAAAGAAATAATACATGCCTCTTCTATCCTCTCTCTCTTAAAAGCAGATATACAAGAAGATGGGTCACTTTCATCCTTTCTTATTCTTTGTGTGATGCGTCCCAAGGTTTAGACAACCAAGCGGCTAGTTACTATTCTCCTTCTCCTCTCCCCATACGAAGTCACAAGAAGACTTAAGAAAACGTGAATTGATATGATTATAGCTTCTTTTGGCTAACAACAAAGACCGATACCCAAAAGTTTGGTCAAAGCTTCCTTGTTTTTCCTCTTTTAATTCCCAACCGATCCACAGAAACGGCCACATCCCTAATGCATCATCCAAAAGTGAAGAGAATGCTGTGGTGGTGTTTCTGCTTGGATTGGATTGGATTCACTGTTTTCGGTCTCACTCCAAAGTATTGTAAGGATCTCAAAACCTCGTTTTTTTTTTTATGGAGCTTGTCGATTAATAAATCTGGGATTTATTTTTATAAAACTTGCGACTTAAATTCTATCCTTTTTAAGTGTGTTGTTGGTTAATAAAGTTGCGAATGAAAGTAGATACTTCTGTTGTTGTGTTATTGTTATTGTGTGGCATAAAACAAATAGTCTCTCAATTTAAAACCTGAGTATTGGCTTATGTATTGGAAGTACTTAATTTACTTGCCTAGTACGCGCTGTAACTAATTTGGATTAACTATATTAGCTTTTGGTTTGGTGTCGTGGTCGAGTCTTGGGTATACGATGGTAGGTCGTCTTGTTAAAAGATGGTGCTCCTGGGTTGTTTTTCTTTTCTGCTATCGTGACCCACAACCCCGACAGCGAGGGCTGTGTTTTGTGTCTTTCTTGCGAGTACTTATTCGTGTTACTTTCGGCTACTGTCATCTAGACACAAGCGAAATTGGTGTCAACTTTAATGTCAATCCTTAGTTGGGTTCTCGTTTCCGTGGTCTTAATACTCAAACAAGTGTAATGCTTGGTCACTTGAAGCGTAGTAACAAACTTTGTTTCACTCCCCTATGTTAAGATTCAGACTTGTAGTCTGCTTGTTAATTTTTCACAGCTTGGCCAAAGCCCACTTGAGTCTTAAGGGTCCGTTGTTGGTTTGGGGTAGACGACACACTCAAGGGAGTGATTATCTGTGTGCTAGGTTACGTTTGGTGTGTATTGTGTTCAGTTGAAGTATCGAGACCACTGTTCGAACACCAATAGCGGGTGATTTTTAGTAGCAAATTCCACCTTAAAAATCATGATGACTATAATGAATTTGGAGTTGGTTATTCGTTCGTGTGGGTCAAAACATGGGTAACCTCATACTTGCTTATTTTCATTTCACTCAAATTTAAAGCAAAAGGGTTGGTCTTTTTTTGTTGCTCACTGTTATTGCAAAACACGTTTCAAAAACAACTAACAATACAAAAGTTAAGATTCAATCTATGGGCATGGGAATTGTGTTAATATATGTGTTTGGTCTGGACTTTCAACTATTGTATTGTGTGTGTGTCAAGACTGTTGGGCAGGTCCAACCAAAAGCCCACATCGCGAGTCCAACTAAGGCCACACTGGTAACTGGTTTGTGTCATGTACAACGGGGTTGATGGTGTTCGAACTTCTTATTGCTTGGCCACTCGAGCTAAGCTAGTTGCGTTTTGTATCAAAAGATTTTTCAAGGAACCCTGAACTGTCTAAACATAAACCAGTTATGAAAACTTAAGAGTGGAGTGTGTTTGTTGTTGGGTCAAAGCCAACAGGCCATGGTATAGGGTGCGTTTAAATATTTCTACATAAAAGAGTTTGACAAAACAATTTACTCCCTATTAAAACTACTTAATTTAACATAACAAATGAGTTGGGTTAAATGTGAACTTGGATTGTGATACGAATTGAGTTTGCTTGTTTTTGTCGGCTTATCCCGCGCCCCATTCATGACTCACTCGTCTACTCGATCTCGACTTAATCTCACGCCATACTAAATCTATTTTGTTAAACGGATACTAAATTGTAATCAAGCCTAATATCTTCTTGACACAAAATCTATTTCTATAAACAAGTAAAACTGAGTATTTTCTCAACAATATAAAACTATACGTTTAAAAAAAAAAAAACTAAAAAGAATATATGACAGACAACGACTTACAAATTTGACATATTTAGACATGACATAACTTATTCGATTATAAACTTTTGCGAACTTTACTAAACAAAATAAAACCGTTAATTTTCCAATATAAAAATTGTGACATTTAGTCACCTTAGACAACTTGAACATATGCACGAGTCATGTTTAATTTTATAAGAATCCTACACTTATATCTTATAAGTGTATTTTTAAATACAAACTCCTTTAAATAAAAATCGACATTTTACTTGTGATTGTTTTCCGCACCTTGTCTATCGTATACTTTTGGAACGAATGCTTATTCATCATGTATACTTTATACTTATACTCATGAGTCATGCACTTCCAAGAGCCAATACTTACAAACACTTAGAAACTGTTTACAAACTTAAATGATTGCCACACAAGCAACAATAACACAACGCTTTAAAAAACTTTTGAACTTAACTAAACCTCGTTGAGTCTTAAACTAGAATTCTAAACTAAAACTTCCCGTAATATTCTAGGTCGCGTGTCGGTGCCGCACACTATCACTACTTTGATTCTTTTTACTATCAGACTGCTATTGATAAGGTGAGTTCATACCCCCTACTTTTACTTGTTTTATAACTGTTTTGGGGGAGAATACATGCTCGTTTTTAACTAAACTCGACGCTTGTTTTATTCGAATGCGCAATACTTGATAGATTATTCAAATGCATCTATGTATATATTGGTTGCATACTTGATTATTTATTTACATACACAAGTATTTTATAAACATGCAACACACTTTATGAACTATTGTTTTTATGCTACTCGCTCTATGAACTATTGCTTATAGGCAAAACACTTCACAAATCATTGCTGTTACGCAAACACTTTTACTGAATGACAATTGCTTTTATGCAAACACTTTTATGGACCACACTGAAACTTATGCTTTATTTACACTATTACGCGGAATAGCCTAAGACACTAAATCCCACAATGCCCAAACTCATGAACCGTCAATTCCTGCTGGGAAGCGCGAATGCTATAAATAGATCTATTGGGGATGACACCCCTGTTCGGTTTGACCGGATAGGTAAACGCGAGCGTATAACATGTCGAAACACGAGTGTCACGGGATAGACACTTGCAAGGGCTTTATTTAACGTGCTTCTAGAGCATGCACACTGTCAAGCTTCGGTTGTATGAACTTAGTGCTGACGTAATAGACATCACTTTTGTGTGACATTATATTCGTTGTAATGGTCACATACTCTACTCATGCTCCACACTTTAAACTTTGCTATAAGATAAACTTTATGACATTGTGAGTGACACAATGGCTGCAAAACTTTCTATTGAACTCACATTACTTTTACTCTACATTGTTATTTATACAAACATATGAACTCACCAACCTCGTGTTGACACTTTTTAGCATGTATTTTCAGGTTTAAGGTAATAGCATTGTTGAAGGCTTTGGCATGGCATGGCATGGTCATAGATGACTCTGTTGTAATTGGGACCGCTTAAACTCCTTCATGGGCCTATATTTCCGCACTATTTTTGAACGATGCAAACAAATACTTTTGACTATGAAATTTCTTCCAAACGGTTGAGGTAAAAACCGTTCTTTGTACCTTATGTTATGATACCGATTTCGTAGCACCCCAGTGACCCGTATGCTTCCGCTGGACCCTGTTTTGGGGGTGTTACAGATTGGTATCAGAGCCTTGGTTATAGAGAACTGGGTACTTTTAAAACCTAGACTATAACTACTTTTTCAAAAACTTGACCCTATGACCGCCACATGCCTGCCTGCCGAGCCTACTGCCTTATTATAAAACGTTTTCTCTTTAAGTAAGGGACATATTACTAGTGTAACTGAGCTGAGTATTTCAAAATTTATTGAACCTCGGTGGAATATAGACTGATCACCTATATTCGACCAGGGACAGTGGGACATAGCCTGATCACCTATGTCTGACTCAGAGGTGAATTTTGCAATACTGAGGGTAGTTATAATAGAATTATGTCCAGATTTATTCTCTACTTGATTTCTGAAAGTTTCAAAATTTCTGTGTGTGTACAAAATTGTTGCATAACATGAATATTCACATTCATATTCACATTCACATTCACATTCACATCTACACACAACACACTGGCATCACAATACTTTTTCATCACAATACTTTTTCTCTTAACGGGAATACTCTTTATCACAATCTGGGTATGTTACAGTCACCTCTACCTCAAACCTCACACCCAATTCATAAACCAGGTTAGCTTACTACCGTTCCTGGAACAACCCTCTATAGCACCTATAAGGAAAACTCTCGATGGAAGTACTACTAGGACCAATGAACCTTTGACAATGTCTATAAAACATACAATAAGTTGACTTGTAACCCAATAGAAGCTTTACGATTTTGTGTAGTAACCCGAGCCACTATTTTTTTGGGACATATACCTGAACCCCCAACCACTAATAGGGACTACCAGTTGCCTACCCAGCTACTCTATTATAAAAATAATAAACTGTGTCACTATTAACACACAAACCGTTTTCAATTCGGTTACTAACCATTTTGAGGTCATCCTACAAAATGTTTTACTATACCATAAAATTAGAAACTTTAACCTTATTACTATTTTATAAACAATAAATGGTTTTCACACTGTCATACAAACTGTTTTACAAATCATTTCACAAATTATTTTATAAACAAATTTACTGCCTTGCTACTAACCACAAACTAAACTACAATTTTGCGACTATTTTACAAATGATAGATTGTTTTCCTATTACTCTATAGACTATTGTACAACCCGTTCTATAAACTATTTGTCAATCACCATGTGAACTATTTACCCAATTGAAAAGCACTTTATGTTACTACCTCTTAGTACTGTTAAAGTAAATTAAATACTTATATATGTTTATGAAATTCGCTTGATACTAAACATTGAACCCCACTCAGGCTTGACAACTAGACTTCGTCATTAAGCACCTGAAATTTGTTGAAACAAACATACCTTACTACACATTTTTCCTTGACATTTTTGTTTTTTTTTTTTAGGACTTTCCTTTTAGAAATGCGTTTATAGAGATCACAAAACTCGTAATGGTATTTTTTTTTCGAGACACTCATTTTGATGTGCCAAAATTTCTTTGGTCAAACTTTATTAAGACTTTTGTATATTAAAAAGGTGACTAAATATTAACTTTGAGACATGGATTTACCCACACCATGTTTAAAGACTGTTTTGCTGAAATTACGAGTCTTTTGAAGTCACATCAGTTTATCTAACTACAAATTTTCAACAAAGAACCAAAACCTATCCCTATCGACAAAGTTAGTAGAAACTTGCAAAAAGAAACTAAATTCACGTGGGGAACGTGAAGATGAATTCTCGTGCGTATATACCCATCTCTTTTCGACCGTAATGGGTAACTTGAATTGAATCGCGAGGACGCGATTCCGTTTAAGGAGGTGTGACTGTAACAAACCGGAATTTTCCAAAGTAATTTTAATAATGAATTATACTTATTATTTCCTAAGTTCCATTTTTGGACTTTTACGAACTTATTTGAATAAAAAACGAGAGGTTATCTCTTTCTGAAGAACGACACCGCACGTGTACCGACACTACTTTAGTAACAACAACAATGTAATAATTAATAAACGGAGTCGATAAATGTGTTTTTATATTACTTTTATAAAAACATTTTCGGAAATTATATTTAGCACGCCATCCCGGAAGACTATGTTTACACGGTAGCTCAACGAGACATGGAGTACACACGACACTCTCTATAAATAAAACAAAAATTCTATAATAATGACTTATACTTTTTTTTCCTAACCGCCTACTCCCACACACTAAGAGCTCTCGGTACCCAGCGTTTTCGTTGGTCTGTTCCCGGAAAACGCAACCGGACAGCGCTAAAAGGGTATCGTGGCTCGCGTTTTCGAGTTATAAGCCGTCGTGACCAGCCCAAATGGTCCCGGAAAACGCAACCGGATGGCGCCACCACGGTACCGTGGCTTGCGTTTTCGGTCGCGTTTTCCCGTAGTTTGGAGGCGTTGGTCTTATCTTTTTATGAAAACAATTTTGTAACTGAATTTGTAATTCATAAACTAAACAAATACTCTTACATGTTAATGTATGTCTATCACATATTCAACCTGTGATCAAGGCGATGGTGAAGAACGATGATGAAGGAAGGCGGCGATGTATTTTTAGTTTGCAGGTTTTTGGGGAAGAGAAACTAAGTTGTTGAAAGTGATAAAAAGAGTTGACTTGTAGTTTAATACTATAAATAGTACATGGTAACTGTTAAAAGTAAAATATATTATCATAATAAAATCTTACAAATAATTTGTATGTTAAATTTTTTTGGTAAATACGTTCAATAAATTTGTATCATTATAGTAGTATATGCTTGTTTTGAAAAAAATGTCTTTTTTTTTTCTATGCATGACGAACTTCAACACGATAGCATCAAGTATTTATAAAAGCTTAATCACTAAATTTTATTTATTTTTAATGTATCATTTATTTTCATTTTTTTTTGTACTCTTTTGTATCTTTTTTATTAATGAAATTTTAGTTTTAGTTAAATGTGTTGGTATTTAAATAAATGAAAACAAAAAAAGGAAAAAAATATATGTGTGGTCCAAAGGTGTACGATGGTACGAGAAATTGGTGTTATAGGAGGGAGGAGGTTTTTGGTGTTATGGTGAATTATTGTGTTATGAGAAAATGTGCTGATGTGGCAGCACTTTTTCTCACAACATCAACGGGATAACACGAGGATACCTTATGCTCTAATAATACTAAACTTGTAAAAATTTATTCATTCCTCTTTATCCAAATCCCCACACACGTTTTGCTTTGAAAAGAAATAATACATGCCTCTTCTATCCTCTCTCTCTTAAAAGCAGATATACAAGAAGATGGGTCACTTTCATCCTTTCTTATTCTTTGTGTGATGCGTCCCAAGGTTTAGACAACCAAGCGGCTAGTTACTATTCTCCTTCTCCTCTCCCCATACGAAGTCACAAGAAGACTTAAGAAAACGTGAATTGATATGATTATAGCTTCTTTTGGCTAACAACAAAGACCGATACCCAAAAGTTTGGTCAAAGCTTCCTTGTTTTTCCTCTTTTAATTCCCAACCGATCCACAGAAACGGCCACATCCCTAATGCATCATCCAAAAGTGAAGAGAATGCTGTGGTGGTGTTTCTGCTTGGATTGGATTGGATTCACTGTTTTCGGTCTCACTCCAAAGTATTGTAAGGATCTCAAAACCTCGTTTTTTTTTTTATGGAGCTTGTCGATTAATAAATCTGGGATTTATTTTTATAAAACTTGCGACTTAAATTCTATCCTTTTTAAGTGTGTTGTTGGTTAATAAAGTTGCGAATGAAAGTAGATACTTCTGTTGTTGTGTTATTGTTATTGTGTGGCATAAAACAAATAGTCTCTCAATTTAAAACCTGAGTATTGGCTTATGTATTGGAAGTACTTAATTTACTTGCCTAGTACGCGCTGTAACTAATTTGGATTAACTATATTAGCTTTTGGTTTGGTGTCGTGGTCGAGTCTTGGGTATACGATGGTAGGTCGTCTTGTTAAAAGATGGTGCTCCTGGGTTGTTTTTCTTTTCTGCTATCGTGACCCACAACCCCGACAGCGAGGGCTGTGTTTTGTGTCTTTCTTGCGAGTACTTATTCGTGTTACTTTCGGCTACTGTCATCTAGACACAAGCGAAATTGGTGTCAACTTTAATGTCAATCCTTAGTTGGGTTCTCGTTTCCGTGGTCTTAATACTCAAACAAGTGTAATGCTTGGTCACTTGAAGCGTAGTAACAAACTTTGTTTCACTCCCCTATGTTAAGATTCAGACTTGTAGTCTGCTTGTTAATTTTTCACAGCTTGGCCAAAGCCCACTTGAGTCTTAAGGGTCCGTTGTTGGTTTGGGGTAGACGACACACTCAAGGGAGTGATTATCTGTGTGCTAGGTTACGTTTGGTGTGTATTGTGTTCAGTTGAAGTATCGAGACCACTGTTCGAACACCAATAGCGGGTGATTTTTAGTAGCAAATTCCACCTTAAAAATCATGATGACTATAATGAATTTGGAGTTGGTTATTCGTTCGTGTGGGTCAAAACATGGGTAACCTCATACTTGCTTATTTTCATTTCACTCAAATTTAAAGCAAAAGGGTTGGTCTTTTTTTGTTGCTCACTGTTATTGCAAAACACGTTTCAAAAACAACTAACAATACAAAAGTTAAGATTCAATCTATGGGCATGGGAATTGTGTTAATATATGTGTTTGGTCTGGACTTTCAACTATTGTATTGTGTGTGTGTCAAGACTGTTGGGCAGGTCCAACCAAAAGCCCACATCGCGAGTCCAACTAAGGCCACACTGGTAACTGGTTTGTGTCATGTACAACGGGGTTGATGGTGTTCGAACTTCTTATTGCTTGGCCACTCGAGCTAAGCTAGTTGCGTTTTGTATCAAAAGATTTTTCAAGGAACCCTGAACTGTCTAAACATAAACCAGTTATGAAAACTTAAGAGTGGAGTGTGTTTGTTGTTGGGTCAAAGCCAACAGGCCATGGTATAGGGTGCGTTTAAATATTTCTACATAAAAGAGTTTGACAAAACAATTTACTCCCTATTAAAACTACTTAATTTAACATAACAAATGAGTTGGGTTAAATGTGAACTTGGATTGTGATACGAATTGAGTTTGCTTGTTTTTGTCGGCTTATCCCGCGCCCCATTCATGACTCACTCGTCTACTCGATCTCGACTTAATCTCACGCCATACTAAATCTATTTTGTTAAACGGATACTAAATTGTAATCAAGCCTAATATCTTCTTGACACAAAATCTATTTCTATAAACAAGTAAAACTGAGTATTTTCTCAACAATATAAAACTATACGTTTAAAAAAAAAAAAACTAAAAAGAATATATGACAGACAACGACTTACAAATTTGACATATTTAGACATGACATAACTTATTCGATTATAAACTTTTGCGAACTTTACTAAACAAAATAAAACCGTTAATTTTCCAATATAAAAATTGTGACATTTAGTCACCTTAGACAACTTGAACATATGCACGAGTCATGTTTAATTTTATAAGAATCCTACACTTATATCTTATAAGTGTATTTTTAAATACAAACTCCTTTAAATAAAAATCGACATTTTACTTGTGATTGTTTTCCGCACCTTGTCTATCGTATACTTTTGGAACGAATGCTTATTCATCATGTATACTTTATACTTATACTCATGAGTCATGCACTTCCAAGAGCCAATACTTACAAACACTTAGAAACTGTTTACAAACTTAAATGATTGCCACACAAGCAACAATAACACAAC
The DNA here is from genome assembly GCA_030686995.1 of Artemisia argyi. Lineage (NCBI taxonomy): Eukaryota > Viridiplantae > Streptophyta > Magnoliopsida > Asterales > Asteraceae > Artemisia > Artemisia argyi. Next base: position 247,751,006 of record CM060703.1, on the reverse strand, counting down.
GCTTTAAAAAACTTTTGAACTTAACTAAACCTCGTTGAGTCTTAAACTAGAATTCTAAACTAAAACTTCCCGTAATATTCTAGGTCGCGTGTCGGTGCCGCACACTATCACTACTTTGATTCTTTTTACTATCAGACTGCTATTGATAAGGTGAGTTCATACCCCCTACTTTTACTTGTTTTATAACTGTTTTGGGGGAGAATACATGCTCGTTTTTAACTAAACTCGACGCTTGTTTTATTCGAATGCGCAATACTTGATAGATTATTCAAATGCATCTATGTATATATTGGTTGCATACTTGATTATTTATTTACATACACAAGTATTTTATAAACATGCAACACACTTTATGAACTATTGTTTTTATGCTACTCGCTCTATGAACTATTGCTTATAGGCAAAACACTTCACAAATCATTGCTGTTACGCAAACACTTTTACTGAATGACAATTGCTTTTATGCAAACACTTTTATGGACCACACTGAAACTTATGCTTTATTTACACTATTACGCGGAATAGCCTAAGACACTAAATCCCACAATGCCCAAACTCATGAACCGTCAATTCCTGCTGGGAAGCGCGAATGCTATAAATAGATCTATTGGGGATGACACCCCTGTTCGGTTTGACCGGATAGGTAAACGCGAGCGTATAACATGTCGAAACACGAGTGTCACGGGATAGACACTTGCAAGGGCTTTATTTAACGTGCTTCTAGAGCATGCACACTGTCAAGCTTCGGTTGTATGAACTTAGTGCTGACGTAATAGACATCACTTTTGTGTGACATTATATTCGTTGTAATGGTCACATACTCTACTCATGCTCCACACTTTAAACTTTGCTATAAGATAAACTTTATGACATTGTGAGTGACACAATGGCTGCAAAACTTTCTATTGAACTCACATTACTTTTACTCTACATTGTTATTTATACAAACATATGAACTCACCAACCTCGTGTTGACACTTTTTAGCATGTATTTTCAGGTTTAAGGTAATAGCATTGTTGAAGGCTTTGGCATGGCATGGCATGGTCATAGATGACTCTGTTGTAATTGGGACCGCTTAAACTCCTTCATGGGCCTATATTTCCGCACTATTTTTGAACGATGCAAACAAATACTTTTGACTATGAAATTTCTTCCAAACGGTTGAGGTAAAAACCGTTCTTTGTACCTTATGTTATGATACCGATTTCGTAGCACCCCAGTGACCCGTATGCTTCCGCTGGACCCTGTTTTGGGGGTGTTACAGTATCCCAAGGCACGCGTTTATTCTTTGGGTTGCTATTAAGGGCAGGTTGAAAACTCTTGATAGAATTTCTAAGTGGGTGGATGTTCAGAGTATGGTGTGTCATCTATGTAATCATGAACTTGAATCTCACACTCATCTGTTCTTCTCATGCCCGTTTTCGAAGAGACTTTGGGAAAAGTGTAAGCTTATGGCGAAACTTGAGGATATCTCAAATGATTGGGCTAGTATTATTTCTTTTATCTCTAATAAACCTGCTACTAATTCTATCTGGAGTGTGATCCAGAGGTTAGTGTTGGGTGCTTGTGTTTATTTTGTTTGGCAGGAAAGAAACTTCAGATGTTTCAGGAAGGAGTTTAGAGATGTGGACAATTTACTCAAGACTGTGGTTGGGACTGTGAGATTAAAGCTTCTGGGTCTTAATATTAGGTATTCTCCTAACTCCATTGAAGCTGCTAATATTTGGGATTTAAAGATTATTAAAGATGAATACTATAGAAGAATGGTGGAAGAGATCTCGAAGCATAATTATGATAATGATTAATGCTATGGATGGTGCTTGGGTTAACTGGTTTCATGCTGGAACTGGTTTTTGGGAGTGTAACAAGGTATGGAATTTGTGGGAGATTGATGGTATATTTGGGAAGGTTTGGGAGAATGTTTTACTCTTTTTGTCCTTATTAATGGTTTTACCCTTTGGGTTTTACATTATAAGGTTTTTAAGGAGGAAAATTCTTCTAAACAGCTTTTCTGGCACTTCCTTGCTTATTTGATGTTGAAGTAATTGGTCTTTGGTTGATTTGCTGGATTTCTGGTGGAGTTTCTATTGGTTGGATGCTGGGTGGTTTCTGATATATTAGACGGCATGGGTTGGTTTTCTGTTTTTGGCTTTGATGAGTGGTGAGGCTTAGATTTCTAGTAGCCTATGTGTATTGTGCTGGTTTGGAGGTCATTGGTTGGTCCCTTTGATCTCTGATGATGCAGAAGTATACTTGGGTTTCTAGTTTGAATTTTGTCTCATTACTTTCATCTTGCTATTTCTGCTATTTGTATGGATTTTTAGTATTAGTTGATGTTTTTTATTGTTTGGTATTGAGCTAGGGATATGTCCTATGCCATCTTGTTTTGTGGTGCATAAGTGTGAAAGCTAGGGATGTGTCCTAGTCTTTTATTAACACTTTGCGCTTGTTTTGTCTTGTTCGGCCGTTTGGCTTCCTTTACTTAATAAATTTACCTTTAAGTAAAAAAAAAAAAAATAGTATAAAGTTAACAAATTTGCATCATGCAAAAAAGTTGCATTAATATCACTATCAAGGTATGTAATTTGCTTAAATGGTGTAATGCTTATAAAATAGCTAATGATTTCCATAAAAGAGGGCACAGTGTTGGTTTTTCGGTGTGTTTATAAAATTAAAATACATCTTGTTTTTTGATTACTGATTCTTAATATAATTGACTTTAAACATCCGAGAATAGGTTGCTTAAAATTTTATTTAGATATATTGGGCTTATGTTTGTAAACCCTAAGCCATAAACCCCAAACCCAAAACCCCAAACTCGAAACCCAAAACCCGAAACCGAAAACCAAAATCCGAAACCGAAACTCCAAACCCAAAACCCGAAACTCGAAACCAGAAATCCGAAAACCCAAACCCCAAACCCGATACCCCAAAACCCGAAAACAGAAACCTCAAACCCCAAACCCCAAACTCCAAACCCGAAACCCGAAACCTGAAACCCAAAACCCGAAACTCAAAACCCGAAACCCAAAACACGAAACCCCAGACCCGAAGCCCGAAACCCCAAACCCCGAAGCCCGAACCCCAAACCCGATACCCGAAACCCAAAACCTAAAACACGAACCCGAAACCCGAAACCCGAAACCCGAAACCCAAAACCCGAAGCTCGAAACCCGAAACCCGAAAGCCCCGACCCACAACCCCCAACTCAAACCCAAGTCCGAAACCCGAAACCCTAAACCCCCAACCCTAAACCCTAAAACCAAGTCTGAAACCCGGAAACCTAAACCCTAAACCCTATACCCTAAACCCAAGTCCGAAACCCGAAACCCTAAACCCCCAACCCCTAACCCCATCCCCCAACCCCAAACCACCCGAAACCCCAAACCCCAAACTCCAAACCTGTAACCCCAAACGCCAAACCCCAACCCGAAACCCGAAACCCGAAACCCGAAACCACCCCAAACTCCAAACTCGAAACACGAAACCCGAAACCCGAAACTTGAAACTCGAAACCCGAGACCCCCAAACCTGAAACCCGAAAACCCAAACCACAACCCCAAACCCCAAACCCGAAACCCAAAACCCGTAACCCGAAACCCCAAACCCTAAATATAACTTACTTAAATGGTGTAATGCTTATAAAACGGCTAATGAATTCCAAAAAAGAGGGTACAGTATTGTTTCTCCGGTGTGTTCATAAAATTTAAATAAGTCTTGTTTTTTGAGAATTGATTCTTAATATAATTGACTTTAAACATCCGATAATAGGTTGCTAAAAAATTTACTTAGATCTATTGGGCTTATGTTTGTGTTATAGTAATGTAGTGGGTTTACATATATAGCTTAGTTTCTTCATGAAGTAAAATTTTCAACCTTTAAAAATGATACCCATGAGCCATAATAGTTCTCTTTTTCGGTCATGTGTAGTTGCGGTGTTGCAGTCTCTCCTTATTTTTTTTAATATGTTTGGTTTAAGATAAGAAAGATGATATTTGTGTCTTCTATATTTGGAATTGATCGAGAGATTTTAGTAACATATATCATAATTGCTAAAGTAAACCTAAATTTTGAAAACTAGTACATAAGTACGAAACTTGAAAATAACTCACTTAAATAATGCACACTTCAATAATGGGTATAAATTCAAAATAATGTGAATAAAAGTTACAAAAGTAGTGTAATATACATAAATATTATGTAAAAGTTAACTAAAATTAATTTTTGCAAAAAATGTATAAAGTTCACAAAAATGGTATGTATATTACAAAAATAGTATAAAGTTCACTAATTTGCATACGTGTAAAAAAGTTGCATTAATATCACTATCAAGGTAAATAATTTCCTTAAACGGTGTAATGCTTATAAAACGGCTAAGGAATTCCATAAAAAAAGGGTACATTATTGGTTTTTCGGTGTGTTCATAAAATTAAAATACATCTTGCTTTTTTGAGAATTGATTCTTAATATAATTGATTTTAAACATCCGAGGATAGGTTGCTAAAAAATTTACTTAAATCTATTGGGCTTATGTTTGTATTATAGTAATGTAGTGGGTTTACATATGTAGCTTAGTTTCTTCATAAAGTAAAATTTCAGAAGGAACATAACTAGTCTTACTAACATTGTTTTCAATATTCTTAACCATATCATTAACAATACCATTTCCCACATTAATAGCCCCCTGCTTTAGAGAACTACCTTGCACTCCAACCATAGAACTCATACCAATATTATTACCCTTAGACCCATCATTACCCTGCCCATTTACAACCTTCATACCCTGACTACCCACCCCTGTATCAGACTCCATAGCAACCTTTTTCAAGCTTTGAGACCCACTCTCAAACTCAACCTCAGTACCTTCCTCCTTAACCTCCAACTCCTCATCATTAGCTTCCATCTCTTCCAGTTTGAATTTGACTCATTTCTTTCATCTTGCTTTCTAGTTATTTGTATGTGATTACTGGTTCTAGTGATTGTTACTTCTCATTTTATATTTGAGCTAGGGATATGTCCTATGCCATTGTTTTTATGGTGGTGCTTTAGTGTGGAAGCTAGGGAAGTGTCCTAGTCTTTTATTAACACTTTGCACTTGTTTGTCTTGTTCGGCCGTTTGGCTTCCTTTACTTAATAAATTTACCTTTAAGTAAAAAAAATAAAATATTATAAAGTTCACAAATTTGCATCATGCAAAAAAGTGGCATTAATATTACTATCAAGGTATATAATTTGCTTAAACGGTATAATGCTTATAAAATAGCTAGTGAATTCCATAAAAGAGGGTACAGTATTGGTTTTTCGGTGTGTTCATAAAATTAAAATACATCTTGTTTTTTGATTATTGATTCTTAATATAATTCACTTTAAACATCCGAGAATAGGTTGCATAAAAATTTATTTAGATCTATTGGGCTTATGTTTGTAAACCCTAAACCCTAAACCCCAAACCACAAACCCCAAACCCCAAACCCCAAACCTGAAACTCGAAACCGAAAACCGAAAACCAAAAACCGAAACCCCAAACCCGAAACCCGAAACTCGAAACCCGAAACCTGAAACCCCAAACCCGAAGCCCGAAACCCCAAACCCCAAACCCGATACGCGATACCCGAAAGCCGAAACCCAAAACCTAAAACACGAAACCCGAAACCCGAAACACGAATCCCGAAACCCGAAAACTGAAACCCGAAGCTCGAAACCCGAACCCTGAAACCCCCGACCCACAAGCCCCCACCCAAACCCCAAACCCCAAGTCCGAAACCCGAAATCCGAAACCCCTAACCCCCAACCCCCAACCCCTAACCCCGTCCCCCAACCCCAAACCACCCGAAACCCTAAACCTAAACCCCAAACCCCAAACTTGAAACCCCAAAACCAAAACCCGAAACCCGAAACCTGAAACCCCAAAGACCAAACCCCAAAACCGAAACCCCAAACCCGAAACTCGAAACCCAAAACCCGTAACCCGAAACCTGAAACCCCAAACCCGAAACCCCAAACCCTAAATATAATTTACTTAAACGGTGTGATGCTTATAAAACGACAAAATGAATTCCGCAAAAGAGGGTACAGTATTGGTTTTTCGGTGTGTTTATAAAATTCAAATACGTCTTGTCTTTTGAGAATTGATTCTTAATATAATTGACTATAACCATCCGATAATAGGTTGCTAAAAAATTTACTTAGATCTATTGGGCTTATGTTTGTGTTATAGTAATGTAGTGGGTTTACATATATAGCTTAGTTTCTTCATGAAGTAAAATTTTCAACCTTTAAAAATGACACCCGTGCGCCATAATAGTTCTGTTTTTCGGTCATGTGTTGTTGCAGTGTTGCAGTCTCTCCTTATTTTTTTTAATATGTTTGGTTTGAGATAATAAAGATGATATTTGTGTCTTATATATTTGGAATTGATCGAGAGATTTTAGTCACATATATCATAATTGCTAAAGTAAATCTAAATTTTGAAAACTAGTACCTAAGTACGAAACTTGAAAATAACTCACTTAAATAATGCACACTTCAATAATGGGTATAAATTCAAAATAATGTGAATAAAAGTTACAAAAGTAGTATAATATACATAAACATTGTGTAAAAGTTAATTAAAATTAATTTTTGCAAAAAATGTATAAATCTCACAAAAATGGTATGTATATTACAAAAATAGTATAAAGTTCACTAATTTGCATACATGTAAATAAGTTGTATTAATATCACTATCAAGGTAAATAATTTCCTTAAACGGTGTAATGCTTATAAAACGGCTAAGGAATTCTATAAAAAAAAGGGTACATTATTGGTTTTTCGGTGTGTTCATCAAATTAAAATACATCTTGCTTTTTTGAGAATTGATTCTTAATATAATTGATTTTAAACATCCGAAGATAGGTTGCTAAAAAATTTACTTAAATCTACTGGGCTTATGTTTGTATTATAGTAATGTAGTGGGTTTACATATGTAGCTTAGTTTCTTCATAAAGTAAAATTTTCAACCTTTAAAAATGACACCTGTGAGCCACAATAGTTGTCTTTTTCGGTCATGTGTTGTTGCGGTGTTGCGGTCTCTCCTTAGTTTGGTTTAATATGTTTGGTTAGAAATAAGAAAAATGATATTTGTATCTTCTATATTCGGAATTGATCGAGAGAGTTTAGTCACATATATCATAATTGCTCAAGTAAACCTTAATTTTGAAAACTAGGTACATGAGTACGAAACTTGAAAATAAGTCACTTAGATAATGTACACTTCAATAAGGGGTATAAATTCAAAATAATGTGAATAAAAGTCACAAAAGTAGTATAATATACATAAACATTGTGTAAAAGTTAACTAAAATAAATTTTTGCAAAAAATGTATAAAGTTCACAAAATGGTATGTATATTACAAAAATAGTATAAAGTTTACTTTCTCTCTCTAAAAACCTTAAAAACCCTAAGCAATTTTATTAAGTAATTCATCATCTATTTTTAATCCAACCATTGAATTTTATTATTGTTTTTTGATTATGAATCTACTGTTCATGATCTATGTTTTGATATAATAATCTCAAAAGTATAATAGCCGGATCTCCCCATTTATTACCATTTAGTTTTTCGTTATTTCCGTTATCCACTCAAATCCAAAACATTTCATCCATCTTTTTCCCCTAATCTGTTTCTGCTATTCAGATTGTTGATTATGTAGTTTCTTTTATTGAGTTCGTGTCCACCAAACATCAATCCCACCATGAATGAACCGGATCTCATAAACCCTAATTTCGTACCTCCCCCAATTCAGTCAAATGATGTTGTACGTCCCAAAAGGACTACTAGGAATTTAAGTTGTGATGTTAAAATATCTTTGAAGGGTTTTAATGTGATTTCTAAGGTGTCTAAGAAGGGTTCTAAGAAGGGTAGTGCTAGGAATAAGAAATTAATGAAAGATATGGATGGTTTAGAGTATGGTGATGATGGTACTGAAGATATGGAAGCTAATGATGAGGAGTTGGAGGTTAAGGAGGAAGGTACTGAGGTTGAGTTTGAGAGTGGGTCTCAAAGCTTGAAGAAGGTTGTTATGGAGTCTGATACAGGGGTGGTTAGTCAGGGTATGAAGGTTGTAAATGGGAAGAGTACTGATGTGTCTAGGGGAGGTGATATTGGTGTTAGTTCTGGAGCCGGTGTACAAGGTAGTTCTCAAAAGTATGTGGCTATTAACAAGGTTAATGGTATGGTTAATGGTATGGTTAAGAATTTTGAAAACATTGTTAGCAAACCTAGTAATGTTCCTAATGAAATGCCTGTTCCTTTTCATGAAAACCCTGTTCTTAACCCTGGTTTGAACAATGTTGGTAGCATTAGTAATGTTGGCAAAACTGTTTTGATTGATGGGAATTTGACTAGTAAGAGTGGTGAGAATAGTGGGAGTAAATGGCCTAGTTTAAGTGAAGTTGTTGGTAAAGAAAGTGGTAGCAATGGTGGAAATATGAATGGAAAGGATACTGAAATGGTGGATAGTGTTAATGGTAAGAAACCTGTTTCTTTTATTAATGCTTTTCAGGGAACTATTGGGGGTTTGGGGAATATATTGTCTGAAATTCCTTTAAGAGTCAATGAGTTTGGTAGAAAAGTGGTTGATATGGATCCGGTAATTGAGATAGGAAGCAAGAATTGGTGTATGACTTTAGTGGGGTATTTTGTGGGTGTGAATATGAGCTATAAGGAGATATCAGGGCATCTTAGAAGGATGTGGAGGCCATATCATGTTGATGAAATTTTAGTCAATGAGAGTGGTCTTTACTTTATTAAGTTTAAATCTGATGAAGGGTTGAATTATGTTCTAGAGAATGGTCCATGGTTAGTGGATGGCAAGCCGTTTTTTGTTCAGAAATGGGAAGCGGGGTTGTGTATGGTGAAACCTGAGCCTTCTAAAGTTCCTATATGGGTGAAGATTTAGAATGTGCCGTTAGAAGCGTGGAATACTGAGGGTATTAGCAGGATAGCTAGTAGTGTTGGAAATCCTATTATCATGGATAGGATTACAGAGTCTATGTGTTTAAGAGCGTATGGGAGAGCGAGTTTTGCTAGAGTGCTTGTGGAGGTGGATGCGTCTAAGGAACTTGCTGAGTCTATAGAGATTTGTTATAGTAAGTTGGGTAAGTCTATGAACTTGAGGGTTGGATATTATTGGAAGCCAATGTTATGTACGCATTGCAAAGTGTTTGGGCATGATTATAAAGCTTGTAAGGTTAGGGTATGGACTGAGGAGGAGTTGGCTAAGGAAGTGGCAGAGAAGACGCCCAAGGTTTCTAGTGTAACTGAGAAAATAAGGAGAAGGAAGTGTGGCATGAAACGAGGAAAGTGGATAAGAATGGTGCTAGTACCAGCAGGCCTGTGGGGGTTCAGAACTATGGTTATAGAGGTGGATATAATAATAGGGGAAGAGGTGGTTTGTATGGTAGGGGAGGGATGTCTCAAAGGCCTAGTTTTAGAGAGGTTCCGGTTAAAAGTAATGGTGAGAAGAAGTCTGTTGTTGATGATACGAGGAATGAAAGAAATGTGACTGAAACTGAGAAGAAGAAGAATACTGTTGGAGTTATTGGGGATGGTAAGAATAAGAAAATGGAAAAAGAAGTTATCAAAACAAGTAATAAGTTTCATGCATTGGCAAGTGTTAAAATTGAAGTAGGAAGTCAGGAGTGGGAGGATATGAAGAAGAAAATTGATATGGCTTGTAAGTTAGATATGAAGATTTCTGATGATGATAGGAATAGATGGACTGAGGATTTGATATTGTTATGGGAAGAATCTCAGGTTGCGAAGGTAAAGGCTACTAAAATTGGGGAACTTAAGGGGAGGATTGCAAAACTACAAAAAGATATAGTTTATGGAAATAGGAATGTGGCGATGATTGCTAAGGAGGAAGCAGAAAAGAAAAGCGTGGAATTAATGAAAGGTAATGATCTTACTAAGAACCAAGCCTTTATACAGGTTTATGATGATATATATAGAGATAAGTTGTCCGAGATTATGCAATGGGTGAAATTAAAACAGATTGCAGAGGTTGATTTATTCTGTTTGAATGAACAAGAATTGACTGATGCAGTCAAGGAAAATTGGACTGAGGAAATGATCCAACATTATGAGTCCATTATGGGTCATAAGGTGGATAAAATGATGTAGGATCAGTTTTATGAAGATGTTATGGATGGTATTAAAGATGAAGTTGCAGCGGAAACCCATGGTACTGCAGATTTCATTACTAAGGATGAGGTTTCAAATGTGGTTGTTGGTGTGGATTCTCAGATGCTAGGTGATATGGCATCTGTCTCATCCCAAGTTTAATATGGTTATTAAAATTGCTTCATGGAATATTCAGGGAATGTGTAATTCCCTGAAGCAAAATGAAGTCAAGAAATTTATATATAGTAATAATATTAGTATGTGTGGTATTATAGAAACACAATTAAGGAAGAAGTTTGTGAATAAAGTTTGTGATGAGGTTTTTGGTAATTGGGTTTGGGTGTCGAATTCAGTGGATAGTAAAAAGGGATGTAGAATAGTTGTTGGGTGGGATCATACTGTTTTTAGCGCCCAACTGATCTCTCAGAATAGCCAAGTGATGCACTTTCTAGTTAGAAGGTTGTGTGATGATAAACTGATATACGTCTCTTTTGTATATGGGGAGACTAATGTTAAGGATAGGAAGTTGCTTTGGGAGAATCTTCGGGATCACTATAGTTTGGCTGGTAGTTGTCCGTGGGTTTTGCTTGGCGACTTTAATGTTATTCTTGACTATAACAAAAATTCTAATGGTATTGGGGTCAAAAGTTTTGGTGTTCAAGACTTTAGAAATTGTGTAGACTTTTTAGGTATTGAAGATGTCAAGATTACTGGGATATTTTTTACTTGGATCCAAAAAAGGAATGATCCTAGTAGTGGTGTCCTTAAAAAGCTTGATAGAGTTATGGCTAATAATAAATTTGTGGATGATTATCCTGCTTCCTTTTCTAACTTTCTGCCATTCAATGTTTCTGTTCATTCTCCGGCTGTATTGATTATTCCAGAGGTTGAAGGTAATAAAAATAAAGCTTTTAGGTTCATGAATTTTTTAACTGATAAGAAGGAGTTTTTGGAGGTTGTTAAGAGTAAATGGAATGTCCCGGTTATTGGATATAACATGTTTATTCTTACTAAGAGGTTGAAGTTTTTGAAAAAACATATGAGGGATTTCAATAAGCAGAATGGGGATGTTTGTGTTAAGGTTAAGACTCTAAAAGATGAAATAGACAAGGTTCAAAATGCTTTGAATAATGATCCTTGTAATAGCTTTTTAAGATATGAAGAATCGATATATGCTACTGCTTATAAGAAAGCATTGTTAGACGAGGAATTGCTTTTGAAACAGAAGTCTAAGATTCAGTGGTTGAAAGAGGGGGATTTCAATAGTGCTTATTTTCATAATGTGGTGAAGGGTAGAGTTATTAAGAGTAGGATTGAAGTTGTTCATGATAGTGATGGTAATATTCTTCAGGGGGCTGACATGGTTAATAAATTTGTGGACCATTTCAAAGACTTTTTTGGTACATGTGGAGAAGTATACCCGATTGATGAGCCTCACACATTGTTCACTAATAAGTTGGATGCTGAGATTGCGGTTGATCTTATCAAACCTGTTTCTGATGAGGAAGTGAAGGCTGCGCTTTTTGACATTGAGGATAATAAAGCTTCAGGTCCGGATGGATATACTTCCAAGTTCTTCAAGGCGGCTTGGAAGGTTGTTGGTCATGATACATGTGCTGCTATCAAAGAATTCTTCAGTAGTGGTAAACTTCTTGGTTAGGTTAATGCTTCCATTATTTCTTTAATTCCTAAAGTCGTTTCCCCTAAGTATGTCTCTGATTACAGGCCGATAAGTTGTTGTAATGTGGTTTATAAAACTATTAGTAAAATCATTACTAATAGGATAAAAGGTGTGTTATGTGACCTGGTTCGTGAAAACCAAAGTGCTTTTATATCGGGGAGGCAAATTAGTGATAATGTCCTTTTAGCTCAAGAGTTTATGCGTGGTTATAATTGGAAGTCTTGGAATGGTTCTAGTAGGTATGCTTTTAAAATAGATATACAAAAAGCATATGATACGGTTAATTGGTAGTTTCTTGAGTTAATTCTTAAATACTTTGGGTTTCACCCTGTGATGGTTCACTGGATTATGGTGTGTCTTACCACTGCTTCTTTTTCTGTTTGCATTAATGGTGAACCCAATGGATACTTTAAAGCTGGTAGGGGATTGAGACAAGGGGATCCAATTTCCCCGTATCTTTTTACTTTAGTTATGGAAGTGCTTAATTTGATGGTTGTGAGGAAAATTAAGGCTGAGAAGTTATTTAAATACCACTGGGGGTGTACAGAATTAAAGATTAGCAGCTTGTGTTTTGCGGATGACTTGTTGATGCTCTGTCATGGTGGCCTTATTTCTGCGTCAGTTTTAAGAAGAGGGTTGGATGAATTCTGTCTAAGTTCTGGTTTGCTTCCTAGTTTGGCGAAAAGTGAGGCTTTTTTTGGTAATGTTGCAGAACCTGTGAAAGCTGATATTAGTTTGGTTATGCCGTTCAAGGAAGGAGTCTTTCCTATTAGATATTTGGGTGTTCCGTTGGTGTCTAAAAGATTGTCTGCTAATGATTGTAAGTGTATAATGGAAGTGATTAAGAAAAGAATTGGGGACTGGAGAAACAAGGTACTTTCTTTCGATGGTAGATTACAACTTATTTCTTCTATTCTTAATTCACTTCAAGTCTATTGGTCTTCCCTTTTCATGTTACCTAAGGACACTTGTAATGATATTGATAGAATACTTAAGAAATTTCTGTGGACTAGAGGGGAATCTGTTAGGGGAATGGCGAGTGTTGCATGGAAAGAAGTTTGTAAACCTAAGAGTCAAGGGGGGTTAGGTTTGAGATCTGCTCATCAGTGGAATGTTGCTCTTATGGCCAAACACCTTTGGAACATTGCTAGTAGAAAGAAATCTATATGGGTTAGTTGGGTTAATATTTATTGGTTAAAGGGTGGAAATATTTGGGATCCGGAGATATATAGGGGTTATTCATGGAGTTGGAATTGTTTATTGGATCTTAGAGACAAAGTTAAGAGTTTTGTGTATGTTAAAGTTGGTAATGGGAGGGATTGTAACTTATGGTTTGATAAGTGGCATCATTCTGGTCCGCTTATTAGATTTATTAATCATAGTATTATTGTTGAAGCTAATTTGAGTTTAAAAGCTAAAGTCAGTGATATGGTGAAGGATAATGAATGGGATTGGCCTATTGATTGGAGTGATAGGTTTAGTGAAGTTACTAATGTTCCGGTTCCTAAGTTGATTAATGAGTTGGATGATAAAGCTATTTGGGTTGATAAAAATGGAAAGGATAAGGAATTTTCTGTTAAAGAGGTATGGAAAGCTGTTAGAGAGGATGGCCCAAAAGTGATTTGGTATAGACATGTTTGGTATTCACAATGTATCCCAAGGCACGCGTTTATTCTTTGGGTTGCGATTAAGGGCAGGTTGAAAGCTCTTGATAGAATTTCTAAGTGGGTGGATGTTCAGAGTATGGTGTGTCATCTATGTAATCATGAACTTGAATCTCACAGTCATCTGTTCTTCTCGTGCCCGTTTTCGAAGAGACTTTGGGAAAAGTGTAAGCTTATGGCTAAACTTGAGGATATCTCAAATGATTGGGCTAGTATTATTTCTTTTATCTCTAATAAACCTGCTACTAATTCTATCTGGAGTGTGATCCAGAGATTAGTGTTGGGTGCTTGTATTTACTTTGTTTGGCAGGAAAGAAACTTCAGATGTTTCAGGAAGGAGTTTAGAGATGTGGACAGTTTACTCAAGACTGTGGTTGGGACTGTGAGATTAAAGCTTCTGGGTCTTAATATTAGGTATTCTCCTAACTCCATTGAAGCTTCTAATATTTGGGATTTAAAGATTATTAAAGATGAATACTATAGAAGAATGGTGGAAGAGATCTTGAAGCATAATTATGATAATGATTAGTGCTATGGATGGTGTTTGGGTTTACTGGTTTCAAGCTGGAACTGGTTTTTGGGAGTGTAACAGGGTATGGAATCTGTTGGAGATTGATGGTATATTTGGGAAGGTTTGGGAGAATGTTGCACTCTTTTTGTCCTTATTTATGGTTTTACCCTCTGGGTTTTACATAATAAGGTTTTTAAGGAGGCAAATTCTTGTAAACAGCTTTTCTGGCACTTCCTTGCTTATTTGATATTGAAGTAATTGGTCTTCTTGGTTGAATAGCTGGATTTCTGGTGGAGTTTCTATTGGTTGGATGCTGGGTGGTTTCTGATATATTAGATTGCATGGGCTGGTTTTCTGTTTTTGGCTTTGATGAGTGGTGAGTCTTAGATTTCTAGTAGCCTATGTGTATTGTGCTGGTTTGGAGGTCATTGGTTGGTCCCTTTGATCTCTGATGATGCAGAAGTATACTTGGGTTTCTAGATTGAATTTTGACTCATTACTTTCATCTTGCTATCCTGCTATTTGTATGGATTTTTATAGTATTAGTTGATGTTATTTAATGTTTTGGTATTGAGCTAGGGATATGTCCTATGCCATCTTGTTTTGTGGTGCATAAGTGTGGAAGCTAGGGAAGTGTCCTAGTCTTTTATTATCACTTTGTACTTTTGGTCTTGTTTTGCCTTTTGGCTCCCTTTACTTTATAAATTTACCTTTAAGTAAAAAAAAAATAGTATAAAGTTCACAAAACGGTATGTATATTACTTTCTCTCTCTAAAAAAACAAAAACCCTAAGCAATTTTATTAAGTAATTCATCATCTATTTTTAATCCATCCTTTGAATTTTATTATTGTTTTTTGATTATGAATCTACTGTTCATGATCTATGTTTTGATATAATAATCTCATAAGAATAGTAGCCGGATCTCTCCATTTATTACCATTCATTTTTTAGTTATTTCCGTTATCCACTCGTATAAAAAACATTTCACCCATCCTTTTCCCCAAATCCATTTCTGCTATTCAAATTGTTGATTATGTAGTTTCTATTTCAGATTTCGTGTCCACCAAACATCAATCCCACCATGAATGAACCGGATCCCATAAACCCTAATGTCGTACCTCCCCCAATTCAATCAAATGATGTTGTACGTCCCAAAAGGACTACTAGGAATTCAAGTAGTGATGTTAAAATAGCTTTGAAGGGTTTTAATGTGATTTCTAAGGTGTCTAAGAAGGGTTCTAAGAAGGGTAGTGCTAGGAATAGGAAATTAATGAAAGAAATGGATGGTTTAGTGTATGGGGATGATGGTACTGAAGATATGGAAGCTAATGATGAGGAGTTGGAGGTTAAGGAGGAAGGTACTGAGGTTGAGCTTGAGAGTGGGTCTCAAAGCTTGAAGAAGGTTGTTATGGAGTCTGATACAGGGGTGGTTAGTCAGGGTATGAAGGTTGTAAATGGGAAGAGTACTGATGTGTCTAGGGAAGGTGATATTGGTGTTAGTTCTGGAGCTGGTGTACAAGGTAGTTCTCAAAAGTATGTGGCTATTAACAAGGGTAATGGTATGGTTAAGAATTTTGAAAACATTGTTAGCAAACCTAGTAATGTTCCTAATGAAATGCCTGTTCCTTTTCATGAAAACCCTGTACTTAACCCTGGTTTGAACAATGTTGGTAGCACTAGTAATGTTGGCAAAACTGTTTTGATTGATGGGAATTTGACTAGTAAGAGTGGTGAGAATAGTGGGAGTAAATGGCCTAGTTTAAGTGAAGTTGTTGGTAAAGAAAGTGGTAGCAATGGTGGAAATATGAATGGAAAGGATACTGAAATGGTGGATAGTGTTAATGGTAAGAAACCTGTTTCTTTTATTAATGCTTTTCAGGGAACTATTGGGGGTTTGGGGAATAAATTGTCTGAAATTCCCTTAAGAGTCAATGAGTTTGGTAGAAAAGTGGTTGATATGGATCCGGTAATTGAGATTGGAAGCAAGAATTGGTGTATGACTTTAGTGGGGTATTTTGTGGGTGTGAATATGAGCTATAGGGAGATATCAGGGCATCTTAGAAGGATGTGGAGGCCATATCATGTTGATAAAATTTTAGTCAATGAGAGTGGTCTTCACTTTATTAAGTTTAAATCTGATGAAGGGTTGAATTATGTTCTAGAGAATGGTCCATGGTTAGTGGATGGCAAGCCGTTTTTTGTTCAGAAATGGGAAGCGGGGTTGTGTATGGTGAAACCTGAGCCTTCTAAAGTTCCTATTTGGGTGAAGATTTACAATGTGCCATTAGAAGCGTGGAATACTGAGGGTATTAGCAGGATAGCTAGTAGTGTTGGAAATCCTATTATCATGGATAGGATCACAGAGTCTATGTGTTTAAGAGCATATGGGAGAGCGAGTTTTGCTAGAGTGCTTTTGGAGGTGGATACGTCTAAGGAGCTTGCTGAGTCTATAGAGATTTGTTATAGTAAGTTGGGTAAGTCTATGAACGTGAGGGTTGGATATGATTGGAAGCCACAATTATGTACGCATTGCAAAGTGTTTGGGCATGATTATAAAGCTTGTAAGGTTAGGGTATGGACTGAGGAGGAGTTGGCTAAGGAAGTGGCAGAGAAGACACCCAAGGTTTCTAGTGTAACTGAGAAGAATAAGGAGAAGGAAGTATGGCATGAAACGAGGAAAGTGGATAAGAATGGTGCTAGTACCAGCAGTCCTGTGGGGGTTCAGAACTATGGTTATAGAGGTGGATATAATAATAGGGGAAGAGGTGGTTTGTATGGTAGGGGAGGAATGTCTCAAAGGCCTAGTTTTAGAGAGGTACCGGTTAAAAGTAATGGTGAGAAGAAGTCTGTTGTTGATGATACGAGGAATGAAAGAAATGTGACTGAAACTGAGAAGAAGAAGAATACTGTTGGAGTTATTGGGGATGATAAGAATAAGAAAATGGAAAAGGAAGTTATCAAAACAAGTAATAAGTTTGATGCATTGGCAAGTGATAAAATTGAAGTAGGAAGTCAGGAGTGGGAGGATATGAAGAAGAAAAATGATATGGCTTGTAAGTTAGATATGAAGATTTCTGATGATGATAGGAATAGATGGACTGAGGATTTGATATTGTTGTGGGAAGAATCTCTAGCGGTGAAGGAAAAGAATAGTAAAATTGGGAAACTCAAGGGGAGGATTGCAAAATTACAAAAGGATATTGTGTATGGGAATAGAAATGTGGCAATGATTGCTAAACAGGAAGCTGATAAGAAATGTGAAGAAATAATGAAAGACATCGGTGTTACACAGAATCAGGCTTTCATGAAGGCATATGATGAAGTATATAAGGGTGAGTTGTACAAGATTATGTTGTGGGTTAAGGAAAGAGAGTTGGCTGAAGTGGAGGTTTTCTTTTTATCTAAACAAGTTTTAACTGATGAGGTTAGGAGTACTTGGACGGATGAAATGATTCAACTCTATGAAAGTCTAATGGGTCAAAAGGTGGATACTATGATGGGTAATCAGTTTTATGAAGATGTCATGGAAGGTATAAATAATGAAGTGGCTACAGAAACTCATGGTAATGCCAACTTCATGACTAAGGATGATATTTCAAATGGAATGGATGGTACGGATGCTCAGATGCTAGGTGATATGGCATCTCTCTCCTCCCCTGTTTAATATGGTGATTAAAATTGCTTCGTGGAACATTCAGGGAATGAGTAATTCCCTGAAGCAAAACGAGGTTAAGAAATTTATCTATAGTAATAAGATTAGTATGTGTGGTATTATAGAAACACAGTTAAGGAAGAAGTTTGTGAGTAAAGTATGTGATGAGGTTTTTGGTAATTGGATTTGGGTGTCGAAATCTGTAGATAGTAAAAAGGGGTGTAGAATTGTTGTTGGGTGGGATCATACTGTTTTTAGCGCCCAACTGATCTCTCAAACTAGCCAAGTTATGCACTTTCTAGTTAGAAGGTTATGTGATGACAAACTGATTTATATCTCTTTTGTATATGGGGAGACTAATGTTAAGGATAGGAAGTTGCTTTGGAAGAATCTTCGGGATCACTATTGTCTGCCTGGTAGTTGTCCGTGGGTTTTACTTGGTGATTTTAATGTTATCCTTGACTATAATGAAAATTCTAATGGTATTGGGGTTAAAAGTTTTGGTGTTCAAGACTTTAGAGATTGTATCGAATCAGTAGGTATTGAAGATATTAAGATCACTGGGATGTTTTTTACTTGGATCCAAAAAAGGAATGATCCTAGTAGTGGTGTCCTTAAAAAACTTGATAGAATTATGGATAATGCTAAATTTGTGGATGAGTTTCCTGCGTCCTTTTCAAACTTTCTGCCTTTCAATGTTTCCGATCATTCCCCGGCTCTATTGGTTATTCCAGAGGTTGAAGGTAAGAAAAATAAAGCATTTAGGTTTATGAACTATTTAACTGATAAGGAGGGGTTTTTGGAGGCTGTTGAGAGTAAATGGAATGTCCCGGTTGAAGGATATGACATGTTTATTCTTACTAAGAGGTTGAAATGTTTGAAAAAACATATGAGGGATCTCAATAGGCAGAATGGGGATGTTTGTGTTAAGGTTAAGCTTCTAAAAGATGAATTAGATAGGGTCCAAAGTGCTTTGAATGATGATCCTTGTAATAGTTTTTTAAGGGAAGAAGAGTCAATATATGCTGCTGCCTATAAGAGAGTGTTATTAGATGAGGAATTGCTTTTGAAACAAAAGTCTAAGATTCAGTGGTTGAAAGAGGGGGACTTCAACAGTGCTTATTTTCATAATGCGGTGAAGGGTAGAGTTATAAAGAGCAAGATTGAAGTTGTTCATGATAGTGATGGTAATATTTTTCAAGGTGCTGACATGGTTAATAATTTTGTTGACCATTTCAAAAACTTCTTTGGTACCTGTGGTGATGTTTATCCGATTGTAGAGCCTCATACATTGTTCACTAATAAGTTGGATGCTGAGGTTGCTATTGATCTTATCAAGCCTGTTTCTGATGAGGAGGTAAAGGCTGCGCTTTTTGTAACAACCCGATATTTTCCACGTCTACGTTTACTCCCAAACTTTGAAAATTCCACTATTCACGTGCATTATCAGTAAGGACCTCTCATACGGACTAGAAATAGTCGGCATATCATCATTAGGTCATTTACATGTTATACCACTCTTAGGATTTTCAAATATATATATTTAGTATATTTAACGTTTTACGTATAACGATTTCTAAATAAACGTTAACGCCCGACTAATATATATACGACGAATATATCTAAATATTCCCACCATGGTCCCGACATATTTTTATATCCCTTATAATATCTTAAAAGTTATAAAATTCATTTACCCGGTGTTTTGGAAATTTATTTAATTATTATCGTACGTCTAATTTAATTACGACGGTTTTCATAGAAATTAAACAACAATTATCTAAACACCCAATAATTATACCCAACCTATTTTTATAATTTTTACAACTTTATTTTATCCCGGTTAACTCCATTAAAAATTTATTTCTAGTTAACTCGGTACCCGGTATACCTTAAAACTAATAATATCTATATAATTTCTACCTAATATACACCAAAGTCTTACTAAAGTCACATGTTTTCTCCCTTTTCTCACCAAATGCCGCCCCCCTCCCCCTCCTTTTCTTCCTTGAATTGTGGATCTTGTTCCTTACCTCATTTTCATAAGTCTTTACTTGTACATTTTTCTCATAATAACAAAACTAGCTAGAAAAGTTTTGTTCTCTCTTTTTCTCTTCCTCTTGAACCGGCCAAGGAAGAACACAAGCAAGAAACCATAAAGTTTTCAAGATCAAATATATTCAAGCTCATTTGGTAATCCTTGTTAAGGTTTTGAAATAAAAACCTCAAGGATAATTAAGTATCTTTCATCAAAAACTCTCTAATCTTTCAAGTAAGTATGTCAAACTAATTTTCATAATTTTACCAAGTTCTAATTATGTTCATATGATTTTTATACAAGATTTACATACATATGTTAGTTTAGCTGGATTTCTGGTGGAGTTTCTATTGCTTGGATGCTGGGTGGTTTCTGATATATTAGATGGCATGGGCTGGTTTTCTGTTATTTGCTTTGATGAGTGGTGAGTCTTAGATTTCTAGTAGCCTATGTGTATTGTGCTGGTTTGGAGGTCATTGGTTGGTCCCTTTGATCTCTGATGATGCAGAAGTATACTTGGGTTTCTAGTTTGAATTTTGACTAATTACTTTCATCTTGCTATCTTGCTATTTGTATGGATTTTTATGGTATTAGTTGATGTTATTTATTGTTTTGGGTTTGAGCTAGGGATATGTCCTATGCCATCTTTTTTTGTGGTGCATAAGTGTGGAAGCTAGGGAAGTGTCCTAGTCTTTTATTAACACTTTGTACTTTTTGTCTTGTTCCGCCTTTTGGCTCCCTTTACTTAATAAATTTACCATTATGTAAAAAAAAAAAAAATAGTATAAAGTTCACAAATTGGCATCATGCAAAAAAGTGGCATTAATATCACTATCAAGGTATATAATTTGCTTAAACGGTATAATGCTTATAAAATAGCTAGTGAATTCCATAAAAGAGGGTACAGTATTGGTTTTTCGGTGTGTTCATAAAATTAAAATACATCTTGTTTTTTGATTATTGTTTCTTAATATAATTGACTTTAAACATCCGAGAATAGGTTGCTTAAAAATTTATTTAGATCTATTGGGCTTATGTTTGTAAACCCTAAACCCTAAACCCAAAACCACGAACCCCAAACCCGAAACCTGAAACCCGAAACCAAAAACCGAAACCCCAAACCCAAAACCCGAAACCCGAAACCCGAAACCCGAAACTCGAAACTCGAAACCCGAAACCTGAAACCCCAAACCCGAAGCCCGAAGCCCCAAACCCCAAACCCGATACCCGAAAGCCGAAACCCAAAACCTAAAACACGAAACCCGAAACCCGAAACCCAAAACCCGAAACTCGAAAACCGAAACCCGAAGCTAGAAACCCGAACCTCGAAACCCCCGACCCACAACCCCCCACCCAAATACCAAACCTCAAGTCCGAAACCCGAAATCCCAAACCCCTAACCCCAACCCCTAACCCCATCCCCCAACCCCAAACAACCCGAAACCCTAAACCTAAACCCCAAACCCCAAACTCGAAACCCCAAAACCAAAACCCCAAACCCCAAACCCCAAAACCAAAACCCCAAACCCCAAACCCAAAACACGTAATCCGAAACCTAAAACCCCAAACCCCAAACCCTAAATATAATTTGCTTAAATGGTGTAATGCTTATAAAATAGCTAGTGAATTCCATAAAAGAGGGTACAGTATTGGTTTTTCTTTGTGTTCATAAAATTTAAATACGTCTTGTTTTTTGAGAATTGATTCTTAATATAATTGACTTTAAACATCCGATAATTGGTTGTAAAAAATTTACTTAGATCTATTGGGCTTATGTTTGTGTTATAGTAACGTAGTGAGTTTACATATATAGCTTAGTTTCTTCATGAAGTAAAATTTTCAACCTTTAAAAATGACACCCGTGAGCCATAATAGTTCTCTTTTTCGGTTATGTGTTGTTGCGGTGTTGCAGTCTCTCCTTATTTTTGTTTAATATGTTTGGTTTGAGATAAGAAAGATGATATTTGTGTCTTCTATATTTGGAATTGATCGAGAGAGTTTAGTCACATATATCATAATTGCTCATGTAAACCTCAATTTTGAAAACTAAGTACATGAGTACGGAACTTGAAAATAACTCACTTAGATAATGCGCACTTCAATAATGGGTATAAATTCAAAATAATATGAATAAAAGTCACAAAAGTAGTATAAGATACATAAACATTGTGTAAAAGTTAACTAAAATTAATTTTGGCAAAGAATGTATAAAGTTCACAAAATGGTATGTATATTACAAAAATAGTATAAAGTTCACAAATTTGCATCATGCAAAAAAGTTGCATTAATATTACTATCAAGGAATATAATTTGCTTAAATAGTGTAATGCTTATAAAATAGCTAGTGAATTCCATAAAAGAGGGTACAGTATTGGTTTTTCTGTGTGTTCATAAAATTTAAAAACGTCTTGTTTTTTGAGAATTGATTCTTAATATAATTGACTTTAAACATCCGATAATAGGTTGCTAAAAAATTTACTTAGATCTATTGGGCTTATGTTTGTGTCAGAGTAATGTAGTGAGTTTACATATATTGCTTAGTTTCTTCATGAAGTAAAATTTTCAACCTTTAAAAATGACACCCGTGAGCCATAATAGTTCTCTTTTTCGGTTATGTGTTGTTGCGGTGTTGCAGTCTCTTCTTATTTTTGTTTAATATGTTTGGTTTGAGATAAGAAAGATGATATTTGTGTCTTCTATATTCGGAATTGATCGAGAGATTTTAGTCACATATGTCATAATTTCTAAAGTAAGCCTCAATTTTGAAAACTAGGTACATGAGTACAAAACTTGAAAATAACTCACTTAAATATTGCACACTTTAATAATGGGTATAAATTCAAAATAATGTGAAAAAAAGTCACAAAAGTAGTATAATATACATAAACATTGTGCAAAAGATAAGTAAAATTATTTTTTGCAAAAAATGTATAAAGTTCACAAAATGGTATGTATATTACAAAAATAGTATAAAGTTCACATATTTGCATCATGCAAAAAAGTTGCATTAATATTACTATCAAGGAATGTAATTTGGTTAAATGGAGTAATGCTTATAAAATAGCTAGTGAATTCCATAAAAGAGGGTACAGTATTGGTTTTTCTGTGTGTTCATAAAATTTAAATACGTCTTGTTTTTTGAGAATTGATTCTTAATATAATTGACTTTAAACATCCAATAATCGGTTGCTAAAAAATTTACTTAGATCTATTGGGCTTATGTTTGTGTTATAGTAATGTACTGAGTTTACATATATAGCTTAGTTTCTTCATGAAGTAAAATTTTAAACCTTTAAAAATGACACCCGTGAGCCATAATAGTTCTCTTTTTCGGTTATGTGTTGTTGCGGTGTTGCAGTCTCTCCTTATTTATGTTTAATATGTTTGGTTTGAGATAAGAAAGATGATATTTGTGTCTTCTATATTGGGAATGGATCGAGAGAGTTTAGTCACATATATCATAATTGCTCATGTAAACCTCAATTTTGAAAACTAAGTACATGAGTACGAAACTTGAAAATAACTCACTTAGATAATGCACACTTCAATAATAGGTATAAATTCAAAATAATATGAATAAAAGTCACATAAGTAGTATAAGATACATAAACATTGTGTAAAAGTTAACTAAAATTAATTTTTGCAAAGAATGTATAAAGTTCACAAAATGATATGTATATTACAAAAATAGTATAAAGTTCACAAATTTGCATCATGCAAAAAAGTTGCATTAATATTACTATCAAGGAATATAATTTGGTTAAATGGTGTAATTCTTATAAAATAGCTAGTGAATTCCATAAAAGAGGGTACATTATTGGTTTTTCTGTGTGTTCATAAAATTTAAATACGTCTTGTTTTTTGAGAATTGATTCTTAATATAATTGACTTTAAACATCCAATAATCGGTTGCTAAAAAATTTACTTAGATCTATTGGGCTTATGTTTGTGTTATAGTAATGTAGTGAGTTTACATATATAGCTTAGTTTCTTCATGAAGTAAAATTTTCAACCTTTAAAAATGACACCCGTGAGCCATAATAGTTCTCTTTTTCGGTTATGTGTTGTTGCGGTGTTGCAGTCTCTCCTTATTTTTGTTTAATATGTTTGGTTTGAGATAAGAAAGATGATATTTGTGTCTTCTATATTCGGAATTGATCGAGAGATTTTAGTCACATATGTCATAATTGCTAAAGTAAACCTCAATTTTGAAAACTAGGTACAAGAGTACAAAACTTGAAAATAACTCACTTAAATATTGCACACTTTAATAATGGGTATAAAATCAAAATAATGTGGAAAAAGTCACAAAAGTAGTATAATATACATAAACATTGTGCAAAAGATAAGTAAAATTATTTTTTGCAAAAAATGTATAAAGTTCACAAAATGGTATGTATATTACCAAAATAGTATAAAGTTCACAAATTTGCATCATGCAAAAAAGTTGCATTAATATTACTATCAAGGAATGTAATTTGGTTAAATGGAGTAATGCTTATAAAATAGCTAGTGAATTCCATAAAAGAGGGTACAGTATTGGTTTTTCTGTGTGTTCATAAAATTTAAATACGTCTTGTTTTTTGAGAATTGATTCATAATATAATTGACTTTAAACATCCGATAATCGGTTGCTAAAAAATTTACTTAGATCTATTGGGCTTATGTTTGTCTTATAGTAATGTAGTGAGTTTACATATATAGCTTAGTTTCTTCATGAAGTAAAATTTTCAACCTTTAAAAATGACACCCGTGAGCCATAATAGTTCTCTTTTTCGGTTATGTGTTGTTGCGGTGTTGCAGTCTCTCCTTATTTTTGTTTAATATGTTTGGTTTGAGATAAAAAAAAAGATGATATTTGTGTCTTCTATATTGGGAATGGATCGAGGGAGTTTAGTCACATATATCATAATTGCTCATGTAAACCTCAATTTTGAAAACTAAGTACATGAGTACGAAACTTGAAAATAATTCACTTAGATAATGCACACTTCAATAATGGGTATAAATTCAAAATAACATGAATAAAAGTCACAAAAGTAGTATAAGATACATAAACATTGTGTAAAAGTTAACTAAAATTATTTTTTGCAAAGAATGTATAAAGTTCACAAAATGGTATGTATATTACAAAAATAGTATAAAGTTCACAAATTTGCATCATGCAAAAAGGTTGCATTAATATTACTATCAAGGAATATAATTTGGTTAAATGGTGTAATTCTTATAAAATAGCTAGTGAATTCCATAAAAGAGGGTACAGTATTGGTTTTTCTGTGTGTTCATAAAATTTAAATACGTCTTGTTTTACGAGAATTGATTCTTAATATAATTGACTTTAAACATCCGATAATCGGTTGCTAAAAAATTTACATAGATCTATTGGGCTTATGTTTGTGTTATAGTAATGTAGTGAGTTTACATATATAGCTTAGTTTCTTCATGAAGTAAAATTTTCAACCTTTAAAAATGACACCCGTGAGCCATAATAGTTCTCTTTTTCGGTTATGTGTTGTTGCGGTGTTGCAGTCTCTCCTTATTTTTGTTTAATATGTTTGGTTTGAGATAAGAAAGATGATATTTGTGTCTTCTATATTCGGAATTGATCGAGAGATTTTAGTCACATATGTCATAATTGCTAAAGTAAACATCAATTTTGAAAACTAGGTACAAGAGTACAAAACTTGAAAATAACTCACTTAAATATTGCACACTTTAATAATGGGTATAAAATCAAAATAATGTGGAAAAAGTCACAAAAGTAGTATAATATACATAAACATTGTGCAAAAGATAAGTAAAATTATTTTTTGCAAAAAATGTATAAAGTTCACAAAATGGTATGTATATTACCAAAATAGTATAAAGTTCACAAATTTGCATCATGCAAAAAAGTTGCATTAATATTACTATCAAGGAATATAATTTGGTTAAATGGAGTAATGCTTATAAAATAGCTAGTGAATTCCATAAAAGAGGGTACAGTATTGGTTTTTCTGTGTGTTCATAAAATTTAAATACGTCTTGTTTTTTGAGAATTGATTCTTAATATAATTGACTTTAAACATCCGATAATCGGTTGCTAAAAAATTTACTTAGATCTATTGGGCTTATGTTTGTGTTATAGTAATGTAGTGAGTTTACATATATAGCTTAGTTTCTTCATGAAGTAAAATTTTCAACCTTTAAAAATGACACCCGTGAGCCATAATAGTTCTCTTTTTCGGTTATGTGTTGTTGCGGTGTTGCAGTCTCTCCTTATTTTTGTTTAATATGTTTGGTTTGAGATAAAAAAAAGATGATATTTGTGTCTTCTATATTGGGAATGGATCGAGGGAGTTTAGTCACATACATCATAATTGCTCATGTAAACCTCAATTTTGAAAACTAAGTACATGAGTACGAAACTTGAAAATAACTCACTTAGATAATGCACACTTCAATAATGGGTATAAATTCAAAATAACATGAATAAAAGTCACAAAAGTAGTATAAGATACATAAACATTGTGTAAAAGTTAACTAAAATTATTTTTTGCAAAGAATGTATAAAGTTCACAAAATGGTATGTATATTACAAAAATAGTATAAAGTTCACAAATTTGCATCATGCAAAAAAGTTGCATTAATATTACTATCAAGGAATATAATTTGGTTAAATGGTGTAATTCTTATAAAATAGCTAGTGAATTCCATAAAAGAGGGTACAGTATTGGTTTTTCTGTGTGTTCATAAAATTTAAATACGTCTTGTTTTTTGAGAATTGATTCTTAATATAATTGACTTTAAACATCCGATAATCGGTTGCTAAAAAATTTACTTAGATCTATTGGGCTTATGTTTGTGTTAAAGTAATGTAGTGAGTTTATATATATAGCTTAGTTTCTTCATGAAGTAAAATTTTCAACCTTTAAAAATTCACAAAATTAGTATAATATACAAAAACATTGTGTAAAAGTTAACTAAAATTAATTTTTCCAAAAAATGTATCAAGTTCACAAAATGTTATGTATATTACAAAAATAGAATAAAGTTCACTTTCTCTCTCTAAAAACCCTAAAAACTCTAAGCAATTTTATTAAGTAATTCATCATCTATTTTTAATCCAACCATTGAATTTTATTATTGTTTTTAGATTATGAATCTACTGTTCAAGATCTATGTTTTGATATAATAATCCCCTTGATACAGTAACCAGATCTCTCCATTTAATACCATTCATTTTTTAGTTATTTCTGTTATCTGCTCGTTTCATAACATTTCATCCATCCTTTGATTATGTAGTTTCGTTTACTGATTTCGTGTCCACCTTACATCAATTCCACCATGAATGAACCAGATCCCAAAAACCCTAATCTCGTACCTCCCCCAATTCAGTTGAATGATGTTGTTCGTCCCAAAAGGACTACGAGGAATTCTATTAGTGATGTTAAAATAGCTATGAAGGGTTTTAATGTGATTTCGAAGGTGTCTAAGAAGGGTTCTAAGAAGGGTAGTGCTAGGAATAGGAAATTAATGAAAGAAATGGAAGGTTTAGAGTATGGGGATGATGGTACTGAAGAGATGGAAGCTAATGATGAGGAGTTGGAGGTTAAGGAGGAAGGTACTGAGGTTGAGTTTGAGAGTGGGTCTCAAAGCTTGAAGAAGGTTGCTATGGAGTCTGATACAGGGGTGGGTAGTCAGGGTATGAAGGTTGTAAATGGGCAGGGTAATGATGGGTCTAAGGGTAATAATATTGGTATGAGTTCTATGGTTGGAGTACAAGGTAGTTCTCTAAAGCAGGGGACTATTAATGTGGGTAATGGTATTGTTAATGATATGGTTAAGAATATTGAAAACATTGTTAGTAAGTCTAGTTATGTTCCTTCTGAGATACCAGTTGCTGTTCATGAAAACCCAATACTTAACCCTGGTTTGAAGAATGTTGGTAGTACTAGTAATGTTGGTATGGCTCGTTTGAATGAAGGGAATTTGGCTAGTAAGAGTGGTGAGAATAGTGGGAGTAAATGGCCTAGTTTAAGTGAAGTTGTTGGTAAAGAAAGTGGTAGCAATGGTGGAAATATGAATGGAAAGGATACTGAAATGGTGGATAGTGTTAATGGTAAGAAACCGGTTTCTTTTATTAATGCTTTTCAGGGAACTATTGGGGGTTTGGGGAATAAATTGTCTGAAATTCCTTTAAGAGTCAATGAGTTTGGTAGAAAAGTGGTTGATATGGATCCGGTAATTGAGATAGGAAGCAAGAATTGGTGTATGACTTTAGTGGGGTATTTTGTGGGTGTGAATATGAGCTATAGGGAGATATCAGGGCATCTTAGAAGGATGTGGAGGCAATTTCAGGTTGATGAAATTTTAGTCAATGAGAGTGGTCTTCACTTTATTAAGTTTAAATCTGATGAAGGGTTGAATTATGTTCTAGAGAATGGTCCATGGTTAGTGGATGGCAAGCCGTTTTTTGTTCAGAAATGGGAAGCGGGGTTGTGTATGGTGAAACCTGAGCCGTCTAAAGTTCCTATTTGGGTGAAGATTTACAATGTGCCGTTAGAAGCGTGGAATACTGAGGGTATTAGCAGGATAGCTAGTAGTGTTGGAAATCCTATTATCATGGATAGGATTACAGAGTCGATGTGTTTAAGAGCGTATGGAAGAGCGAGTTTTGCTAGAGTGCTTGTGGAGGTGGATGCGTCTAAGGAACTTGCCGAGTCTATTGAGATTTGTTATAGTAAGTTGGGTAAGTCTATGATTTTAAGGGTTGGATATGATTGGAAGCCACCGTTATGTACGCATTGCAAAGTGTTTGGGCATGATTATAAAGTGTGTAAGGTGAGGGTATGGACTGAAGAGGAGTTGGCTAAGGAAGTGGCAGAGAAGACACCCAAGGTTTCTAGTGTTACTGAGAAGAATAAGGAGAAGGAAGTATGGCATGAAACGAGGAAAGTGGATAAGAATGGTGCTAGTACCAGCAGGCCTGTGGGGGTTCAGAACTATGGTTATAGAGGTGGATATAATAATAGGGGAAGAGGTGGTTTGTATGGTAGGGGAGGAATGTCTCAAAGGTCTAGTTTTAGAGAGGTACCGGTTAAAAGTAATGGTGAGAAGAAGGCTGTTGTTGATGATACGAGGAATGAAAGAAATGTGACTGAAACTGAGAAGAAGAAGGATGCTGTTGGAGTTATTGGGGATGGTAAGAATAAGAAAATGGAAAAGGAAGTTATCAAAACAAGTAATAAGTTTGATGTATTGGCAAGTGATAAAATTGAAGTAGGAAGTCAGGAGTGGGAGGATATGAAGAAGAAAATTGATTTGGCTTGTAAGTTAGATATGAGGATTTCTGATGATGATAGGAATAGATGGACTGAGGATTTGATATTGTTGTGGGAAGAATCTCAGGTTGCGAAGGTAAAGGCTACTAAAATTGGGGAACTTAAGGGGAGGATTGCAAAACTACAAAAAGATATAGTTTATGGAAATAGGAATGTGGCGATGATTGCTAAGGAGGAAGGAGAAAAGAAAAGTTTGGAATTAATGAAAGGTAATGATCTTACTAAGAACCAAGCCTTTATACAGGTTTATGATGATATATATAGAGATAAGTTGTCCGAGATAATGCAATGGGTGAAATTAAAACAGATTGCAGAGGTTGATTTATTCTGTTTGAATGAACTTGAATTAACTGATGCAGTCAAGGAAAATTGGACAGAGGAAATGATCCAACATTATGAGTCCATTATGGGTCAGAAGGTGGATAAAATGATGCAGGACCAGTTTTATGAAGATGTTATGGATGGTATTAAAGATGAAGTTGCAGCGGAAACCCATGGTACTGCAGATTTCATTACTAAGGATGAGGTTTCAAATGGGGTTGTTGGTGTGGATTCTCAGATGCTAGGTGATATGGCATCTGTTTCATCCCAAGTTTAATATGGTGATTAAAATTGCTTCATGGAATATTCAGGGAATGTGTAATTCCCTGAAACAAAATGAAGTCAAGAAATTTATTTTTAGTAATAATATTAGTATGTGTGGTATTATAGAAACACAATTAAGGAAGAAGTTTGTGAATAAAGTTTGTGATGAGGTTTTTGGTAATTGGGTTTGGGTGTCAAATTCAGTGGATAGTAAAAAGGGATGTAGAATAGTTGTTGGGTGGGATCATACTATTTTTAGCGCCCAACTGATTTCTCAGAGTAGCCAAGTGATGCACTTTCTAGTTAGAAGGTTGTGTGATGATAAATTGATATACGTCTCTTTTGTATACGGGGAGACTAATGTTAAGGATAGGAAGTTGCTTTGGGAGAATCTTCGGGATCACTATAGTTTGGCTGGTAGTTGTCCGTGGGTTTTGCTTGGCGACTTTAATGTTATTCTTGACTATAACGAAAATTCAAATGGTATTGGGGTCAAAAGTTTTGGTGTTCAAGACTTTAGAAATTGTGTAGACTTTTTAGGTATTGAAGATGTCAAGATTACTGGGATATTTTTTACTTGGATCCAAAAACGGAATGATCCTAGTAGTGGTGTCCTTAAAAAGCTTGATAGAGTTATGGCTAATAATATATTTGTGGATGATTATCCGGCTTCCTTTTCTAACTTTCTGCCATTCAATGTTTCCGATCATTCTCCGGCTGTATTGATTATTCCAGAGGTTGAAGGTAAGAAAAATAAAGCGTTTAGATTCATGAATTATTTAACTGAGAAGATAGGGTTTTTGGATGTTGTTGAGAGTAAGTGGAATGTCCTAGTGGAAGGATATGCTATGTATATTCTTACTAAGAGGTTGAAATTCTTGAAAAAACATATGAGAGATCTTAATAAGAAAAATGGGGATGTTTGTGTTAAGGTTAAGCTGTTAAAAGAAGAGTTGGATAGGGTTCAAAGTTCTTTGGGTAATGATCCTTCTAATAGCTTTTTAAGGGAAGAAGAGTCGTTATATGCTGCTGCCTATAAGAGAGCGTTATTAGATGAGGAATTGCTTTTGAAACAGAAGTCTAAGATTCAGTGGTTGAAAGAGGGGGACTTCAACAGTGCGTATTTCCATAATGTGGTGAAGAGTAGAGTTATTAAGAGTAGGATTGAAGATGTTCATGATATGGATGGTAATGTTCTTCATGGTGCTGACATGGTTAACAAGTTTGTTAATCATTTCAAATGTTTCTTTGGTACCTGTGGTGAAGTTTATCCGATTGAAGAGCCTCACACATTATTCACTAATAAGTTGGATGCTGAGATTGCGGTTGATCTTATCAAACCTGTTTCTGATGAGGAAGTGAAGGTTGCACTTTTTGACATCGAGGATAATAAAGCTTCAGGTCCGGATGGATATACTTCCAAGTTCTTCAAGGCGGCTTGGAAGGTTGTTGGTCATGATACATGTGCTGCTATCAAGGAGTTCTTCAGTAGTGGTAAACTTCTTGGTGAGGTTAATGCTTCCATTATATCTTTAATTCCTAAAGTCGTTGCCCCTAAGTATGTCTCGGATTACAGGCCTATTAGTTGTTGTAATGTGGTTTATAAAACTATTAGTAAAATTATTACTAATAGGATTAAAGGTGTTTTAAGTGAGCTGGTTGGTGAGAACCAAAGTGCGTTTATCCCGGGGAGGCAAATTAGTGATAATGTGCTTTTAGCTCAAGAGTTTATGAGGGGATATAATTGGAAGTCTTGGAGTGGGTCTAGTAGGTGTGCCTTTAAAATAGATATACAAAAAGCGTATGATACCGTTAATTGGCAGTTTCTGGAATTCATTCTTAAATGTTTTGGATTCCACCCTGTTATGGTACACTGGATCATGGTGTGTCTAACAACTGCTTCGTTCTCTGTTTGTATTAATGGTGAGCCCAACGGATACTTTAAAGCTGGTAGAGGTTTGAGACAAGGGGACCCCATTTCCCCGTATCTTTTTACTTTAGTTATGGAGGTGCTAAATCTGATGGTTATGAGGCAAATAAGGGCTGAGAAACTTTTTAAATACCACTGGGGGTGTAAAGAATTAAAGATTAGCAGCTTGTGTTTTGCGGATGACTTGTTGATGCTTTATCATGGTGACCTTATTTCTGCGTCAGTTTTAAGAAGAGGGTTGGATGAATTCTGTCTAAGTTCTGGTTTGCTCCCTAGTTTGGTGAAAAGTGAGGCTTTTTTTGGTAATGTTGCAGAACCTGTGAAAGCTGATATTAGTTTGGTTATGCCGTTAAAGGAAGGAGTCTTGCCTATTAGATATTTGGTTGTACCGTTGGTGTCTAAAAGATTGTCTGCTAATGATTGTAAGTGTATAATTGAAGTGATTAAGAAAAGAATTGGGGATTGGAGAAACAAGGTACTTTCTTTCGCTGGTAGACTACAACTGATTTCTTCTATTCTTAACTCACTTCAAGTCTATTGGTCTTCCCTATTCATGTTACCTAAGGAGACTTGTAATGATATTGATAGAATTCTTAAGAAATTTCTGTGGACTAGAGGGGAATCGGTTAGGGGAATGGCGAGTGTTGCGTGGAAAGAGGTTTGTAAACCCAAGTGTCAAGGGGGGTTGGGCTTGAGATCTGTTCATCAGTGGAATGTTGCTCTTATGGCCAAACACCTTTGGAACATTGCTAGTAGAAAGAAATCTATATGGGTTAGTTGGATTAATATTTATTGGTTAAAGGGTGGAAATATTTGGGATCCGGAGATATATAGGGGTTATTCATGGAGTTGGAATAGTTTATTGGATCTTAGAGACAAAGTTAAGAGTTTTGTGTATGTTAAAGTTGGTAATGGGAGGGATTGTAACTTATGGTTTGATAAGTGGCATCATTCTGGTCCGCTTATTAGATTTATTAATCACAGTATTATTGTTGAAGCTAATTTGAGTTTAAAAGCTAAAGTCAGGGATATGGTGAAGGAGAATGAGTGGGATTGGCCTATTGATTGGAGTGATAGGTTTAGTGAAGTTACTAATGTTCCGGTTCCTAAGTTGATTAATGAGTTGGATGATAAAGTTATTTGGGTTGATAAAAATGGAAAGGATAAAGAATTTTCTGTTAAAGAGGTATGGAAAGCTGTTAGAGAGGATGGCCCAAAAGTGATGTGGTATAGACATGTTTGGTATTCACAATGTATCCCAAGGCACGCGTTTATTCTTTGGGTTGCTATTAAGGGCAGGTTGAAAACTCTTGATAGAATTTCTAAGTGGGTGGATGTTCAGAGTATGATGTGTCATCTATGTAATCATGAACTTGAATCTCACACTCATCTGTTCTTCTCATGCCCGTTTTCGAAGAGACTTTGGGAAAAGTGTAAGCTTATGGCGAAACTTGAGGATATCTCAAATGATTGGGCTAGTATTATTTCTTTTATCTCTAATAAACCTGCTACTAATTCTATCTGGAGTGTGATCCAGAGGTTAGTGTTAGGTGCTTGTGTTTATTTTGTTTGGCAGGAAAGAAACTTCAGATGTTTCAGGAAGGAGTTTAGAGATGTGGACAATTTACTCAAGACTGTGGTTGGGACTGTGAGATTAAAGCTTCTGGGTCTTAATATTAGGTATTCTCCTAACTCCATTGAAGCTGATAATATTTGGGATTTAAAGATTATTAAAGATGAATACTATAGAAGAATGGTGGAAGAGATCTCGAAGCATAATTATGATAATGATTAATGCTATGGATGGTGCTTGGGTTAACTGGTTTCATGCTGGAACTGGTTTTTGGGAGTGTAACAGGGTATGGAATTTGTGGGAGATTGATGGTATATTTGGGAAGGTTTGGGAGAATGTTTTACTCTTTTTGTCCTTATTAATGGTTTTACCCTTTGGGTTTTACATTATAAGGTTTTTAAGGAGGAAAATTCTTCTAAACAGCTTTTCTGGCACTTCCTTGCTTATTTGATGTTGAAGTAATTGGTCTTTGGTTGATTTGCTGGATTTCTGGTGGAGTTTCTGTTGGTTGGTTGCTGGGTGGTTTCTGATATATTAGATGGCATGGGATGGTTTTCTGTTTTTGGCTTTGATGAGTGGTGAGTCTTAGATTTCTAGTAGCCTATGTGTATTGTGCTGGTTTGGAGGTCATTGGTTGGTCCCTTTGATCTCTGATGATGCAGAAGTATACTTGGGTTTCTAGTTTGAATTTTGACTCATTACTTTCATCTTGCTATTTCTGCTATTTGTATGGATTTTTAGTATTAGTTTATGTGTTTTATTGTTTGGTATTGAGCTAGGGATATGTCCTATGCCATCTTGTTTTGTGGTGCGGAAGTGTGGAAGCTAGGGATGTGTCCTAGTCTTTTATTAACACTTTGCGCTTGTTTTGTCTTGTTCGGCCGTTTGGCTTCCTTTACTTAACAAATTTACCTTTAAGTAAAAAAAAAAAATAGTATAAAGTTCACAAATTTGCATCATGCAAAAAAGTTGCATTAATATTACTATCAAGGAATATAATTTGGTTAAATGGTGTAATTCTTATAAAATAGCTAGTGAATTCCATAAAAGAGGGTACAGTATTGGTTTTTCTGTGTGTTCATAAAATTTAAATACCTCTTGTTTTACGAGAATTGATTCTTAATATAATTGACTTTAAACATCCGATAATCGGTTGCTAAAAAATTTACTTAGATCTATTGGGCTTATGTTTGTGTTATATTAATGTAGTGAGTTTACATATATAGCTTAGTTTCTTCATGAAGTAAAATTTTCAACCTTTAAAAATGACACCCGTGAGCCATAATAGTTCTCTTTTTCGGTTATGTGTTGTTGCGGTGTTGCAGTCTCTCCTTATTTTTGTTTAATATGTTTGGTTTGAGATAAGAAAGATGATATTTGTGTCTTCTATATTGGGAATGGATCGAGAGAGTTTAGTCACATATATCATAATTGCTCATGTAAACCTCAATTTTGAAAACTAAGTACATGAGTACGAAACTTGAAAATAACTCACTTAGATAATGCACACTTCAATAATGGGTATAAATTCAAAGTAATATGAATAAAAGTCACAAAAGTAGTATAAGATACATAAACATTGTGTAAAAGTTAACTAAAATTAATTTTTGCAAAGAATGTATAAAGTTCACAAAATGGTATGTATATTACAAAAATAGTATAAAGTTCACAAATTTTATTAAGTAATTCATCATCTATTTTTAATCCAACCATTGAATTTTATTATTGTTTTTTGATTATGTATCTACTGTTCAAGATCTATGTTTTGATATAATAATCCCCTTGATACAGTAACCAGATCTCTCCATTTAATACCATTCATTTTTTCGTTTTTTCTGTTATCCATCCGCTTCAAAAACTACTCATCCATCCTTTTCCCCAATTTCATTTCTGCTAATCAAACCTTTGATTATGTAGTTTCGTTTACTGATTTCGTGTCCACCTTACATCAATTCCACCATGAATGAACCAGATCCTAAAAACCCTAATCTCGTACCTCCCCCTATTCAGTTGAATGATGTTGTTCGTCCCAAAAGGACTACGAGGAATTCTATTAGTGATGTTAAAATAGCTATGAAGGGTTTTAATGTGATTTCGAAGGTGTCTAAGAAGGGTTCTAAGAAGGGTAGTGCTAGGAATAGGAAATTAATGAAAGATATGGATGGTTTAGAGTATGGGGATGAAGGTACTGAAGATATGGAAGCTAATGATGAGGAGTTGGAGGTTAAGGAGGAAGGTACTGAGGGTGAGTTTGTTAGTGGGTCCCAAAGCTTGAAGAAGGTTGCTATGGAGTATGATACAGGGGTGGGTAGTCAGGGTATGAAGGTTGTAAATGGGCAGGGTAATGATGGGTCTAAGGGTAATAATATTGGTATGAGTTCTATGGTTGGAGTGCAAGGTAGTTCTCTAAAGCAGGGGGCTGTTAATGTGGGAAATGGTATTGTTAATGATATGGTTAAGAATATTGAAAACAATGTTTGTAAGACTAGTTATGTTCCTTCTGAAATACCAGTTCCTGTTCATGAAAACCCAATACTTAACCCTGGTTTGAAGAATGTTGGTAGTACTAGTAATGTTGGTAAGGCTCGTTTGAATAATGGGAATTTGGCTAGTAAGAGTGGTGAGAATAGTGGGAGTAAATGGCCTAGTTTAAGTGAAGTTGTTGGTAAAGAAAGTGGTAGCAATGGTGGTGGTAATGTGATTGGTAAGGATACTGAAATGATAGATAGTGTGAATGGAAAGAAACCAGTGTCTTTTATTAATGCTTTTCAGGGTACTATTGGAGGATTGGGAAATAAATTGTCTGAAATTCCTTTAAGAGTGAATGAGTTTGGTAGAAAAGTGGTTGATATGGATCCGGTAATTGAGATAGGTAGCAAGAATTGGTGCATGACTTTAGTGGGGTATTTTGTGGGTGTGAATATGAGCTATAGGGAGATATCAGGGCATCTTAGAAGGATGTGGAGGCAATTTCAGGTTGATGAAATTTTAGTCAATGAGAGTGGGCTTCATTTTATTAAGTTTAAATCTGATGAAGGGTTGAATTATATGCTAGAGAATGGTCCATGGTTAGTGGATGGCAAGCCGTTTTTTGTTCAGAAATCGGAAGCGGGGTTGTGTATGGTGAAACCTGATGTGCCGTTAGAAGCATGGAATACTGAGGGTATTAGCAGGATAGCTAGTAGTGTTGGAAATCCTATTATCATGGATAGGATTACAGAGTCGATGTGTTTAAGAGCGTATGGGAGAGCGAGTTTTGCTAGAGTGCTTGTGGAGGTGGATGCGTCTAAGGAACTTGCCGAGTCTATTGAGATTTGTTATAGTAAGTTGGGTAAGTCTATGATTTTAAGGGTTGGATATGATTGAAAGCCACCGTTATGTACGCATTGCAAAGTGTTTGGGCATGATTATAAAGTGTGTAAGGTGAGGGTATGGACTGAAGAGGAGTTGGCTAAGGAAGTGGCAGAGAAGACACCCAAGGTTTCTAGTGTAACTGAGAAGAATAAGGAGAAGGAAGTATGGCATGAAACGAGGAAAGTGGATAAGAATGGTGCTAGTACCAGCAGGCCTGTGGGGGTTCAGAATTATGGTTATAGAGGTGGATATAATAATAGGGGAAGAGGTGGTTTGTATGGTAGGGGAGGAATGTCTCAAAGGTCTAGTTTTAGAGAGGTACCGGTTAAAAGTAATGGTGAGGAGAAGGCTGTTGTTGATGATACGAAGAATGAAAGAAATGTGACTGAAACTGAGAAGAAGAAGGATGCTGTTGGAGTTATTGGGGATGGTAAGAATAAGAAAATGGAAAAGGAAGTTATCAAAACAAGTAATAAGTTTGATGTATTGGCAAGTGATAAAATTGAAGTAGGAAGTCAGGAGTGGGAGGATATGAAGAAGAAAATTGATTTGGCTTGTAAGTTAGATATGAGGATTTCTGATGATGATAGGAATAGATGGACTGAGGATTTGATATTGTTGTGGGAAGAATCTCAGGTTGCGAAGGTAAAGGCTACTAAAATTGGGGAACTTAAGGGGAGGATTGCAAAACTACAAAAAGATATAGTTTATGGAAATAGGAATGTGGCGATGATTGCTAAGGAGGAAGCAGAAAAGAAAAGTGTGGAATTAATGAAAGGTAATGATCTTACTAAGAACCAAGCATTTATACAGGTTTATGATGATATATATAGAGATAAGTTGTCTGAGATAATGCAATGGGTGAAATTAAAACAGATTGCAGAGGTTGATTTATTCTGTTTGAATGAACTTGAATTAACTGATGCAGTCAAGGAAAATTGGACAGAGGAAATGATCCAATATTATGAGTCCATTATGGGTAAGAAGGTGGATAAAATGATGCAGGACCAGTTTTATGAAGATGTTATGGATGGTATTAAAGATGAAGTTGCAGCGGAAACCCATGGTACTGCAGATTTCATTACTAAGGATGAGGTTTCAAATGGGGTTGTTGGTGTGGATTCTCAGATGCTAGGTGATATGGCATCTGTTTCATCCCAAGTTTAATATGGTGATTAAAATTGCTTCATGGAATGTTCAGGGAATGTGTAATTCCCTGAAGCAAAATGAAGTCAAGAAATTTATTTTTAGTAATAATATTAGTATGTGTGGTATTATAGAAACACAATTAAGGAAGAAGTTTGTGAATAAAGTTTGTGATGAGGTTTTTGGTAATTGGGTTTGGGTGTCGAATTCAGTGGATAGTAAAAAGGGATGTAGAATAGTTGTTGGGTGGGATCATACTATTTTTAGCGCACAACTGATTTCTCAGAGTAGCCAAGTGATGCACTTTCTAGTTAGAAGGTTGTGTGATGATAAATTGATATACGTCTCTTTTGTATACGGGGAGACTAATGTTAAGGATAGGAAGTTGCTTTGGGAGAATCTTCGGGATCACTATAGTTTGGCTGGTAGTTGTCCGTGGGTTTTGCTTGGCGACTTTAATGTTATTCTTAACTATAACGAAAATTCAAATGGTATTGGGGTCAAAAGTTTTGGTGTTCAAGACTTTAGAAATTGTGTAGACTTTTTAGGTATTGAAGATGTCAAGATTACTGGGATATTTTTTACTTGGATCCAAAAACGGAATGATCCTAGTAGTGGTGTCCTTAAAAAGCTTGATAGAGTTATGGCTAATAATATATTTATGGATGATTATCCGGCTTCCTTTTCTAACTTTCTGCCATTCAATGTTTCCGATCATTCTCCGGCTGTATTGATTATTCCAGAGGTTGAAGGTAAGAAAAATAAAGCGTTTAGATTCATGAATTATTTAACTGAGAAGAAAGGGTTTTTGGATGTTGTTGAGAGTAAGTGGAATGTCCCAGTGGAAGGATATGCTATGTATATTCTTACTAAGAGGTTGAAATTCTTGAAAAAACATATGAGAGATCTTAATAAGAAAAATGGGGATGTTTGTGTTAAGGTTAAGCTGTTAAAAGAAGAGTTGGATAGGGTTCAAAGTTCTTTGGGTAATGATCCTTCTAATAGCTTTTTAAGGGAAGAAGAGTCGTTATATGCTGCTGCCTATAAGAGAGCGTTATTAGATGAGGAATTGCTTTTGAAACAGAAGTCTAAGATTCAGTGGTTGAAAGAGGGGGACTTCAACAGTGCGTATTTCCATAATGTGGTGAAGAGTAGAGTTATTAAGAGTAGGATTGAAGATGTTCATGATATGGATGGTAATGTTCTTCATGGTGCTGACATGGTTAACAAGTTTGTTAATCATTTCAAAAGTTTCTTTGGTACCTGTGGTGAAGTTTATCCGATTGAAGAGCCTCACACATTATTCACTAATAAGTTGGATGCTGAGATTGCGGTTGATCTTATCAAACCTGTTTCTGATGAGGAAGTGAAGGTTGCACTTTTTGACATCGAGGATAATAAAGCTTCAGGTTCGGATGGATATACTTCCAAGTTCTTCAAGGCGGCTTGGAAGGTTGTTGGTCATGATACATGTGCTGCTATCAAGGAGTTCTTCAGTAGTGGTAAACTTCTTGGTGAGGTTAATGCTTCCATTATATCTTTAATTCCTAAAGTCGTTGCCCCTAAGTATGTCTCGGATTACAGGCCTATTAGTTGTTGTAATGTGGTTTATAAAACTATTAGTAAAATTATTACTAATAGGATTAAAGGTGTTTTAAGTGAGCTGGTTGGTGAGAACCAAAGTGCGTTTATCCCGGGGAGGCAAATTAGTGATAATGTGCTTTTAGCTCAAGAGTTTATGAGGGGATATAATTGGAAGTCTTGGAGTGGGTCTAGTAGGTGTGCCTTTAAAATAGATATACAAAAAGCGTATGATACCGTTAATTGGCAGTTTCTGGAATTCATTCTTAAATGTTTTGGATTCCACCCTGTTATGGTACACTGGATCATGGTGTGTCTAACAACTGCTTCGTTCTCTGTTTGTATTAATGGTGAGCCCAACGGATACTTTAAAGCTGGTAGAGGTTTGAGACAAGGGGACCCCATTTCCCCGTATCTTTTTACGTTAGTTATGGAGGTGCTAAATCTGATGGTTATGAGGCAAATAAGGGCTGAGAAACTTTTTAAATACCACTGGGGGTGTAAAGAATTAAAGATTAGCAGCTTGTGTTTTGCGGATGACTTGTTGATGCTTTGTCATGGTGACCTTATTTCTGCGTCAGTTTTAAGAAGAGGGTTGGATGAATTCTGTCTAAGTTCTGGTTTGCTCCCTAGTTTGGCGAAAAGTGAGGTTTTTTTTGGTAATGTTGCAGAAACTGTGAAAGCTGATATTAGTTTGGTTATGCCGTTCAAGGAAGGAGTCTTGCCTATTAGATAATTGGGTGTACCGTTGGTGTCTAAAAGATTGTCTGCTAATGATTGTAAGTGTATAATTGAAGTGATTAAGAAAAGAATTGGGGATTGGAGAAACAAGGTACTTTCTTTCGCTGGTAGACTACAACTGATTTCTTCTATTCTTAACTCACTTCAAGTCTATTGGTCTTCCCTATTCATGTTACCTAAGGAGACTTGTAATGATATTGATAGAATTCTTAAGAAATTTCTGTGGACTAGAGGGGAATCGGTTAGGGGAATGGCGAGTGTTGCGTGGAAAGAGGTTTGTAAACCCAAGTGTCAAGGGGGGTTGGGCTTGAGATCTGCTCATCAGTGGAATGTTGCTCTTATGGCCAAACACCTTTGGAACATTGCTAGTAGAAAGAAATCTATATGGGTTAGTTGGATTAATATTTATTGGTTAAAGGGTGGAAATATTTGGGATCCGGAGATATATAGAGGTTATTCATGGAGTTGGAATAGTTTATTGGATCTTAGAGACAAAGTTAAGAGTTTTGTGTATGTTAAAGTTGGTAATGGGAGGGATTGTAACTTATGGTTTGATAAGTGGCATCATTCTGGTCCGCTTATTAGATTTAATAATCACAGTATTATTGTTGAAGCTAATTTGAGTTTAAAAGCTAATGTCAGGGATATGGTGAAGGAGAATGAGTGGGATTGGCCTATTGATTGGAGTGATAGGTTTAGTGAAGTTACTAATGTTCCGGTTCCTAAGTTGATTAATGAGTTGGATGATAAAGTTATTTGGGTTGATAAAAATGGAAAGGATAAAGAATTTTCTGTTAAAGAGGTATGGAAAGCTGTTAGAGAGGATGGCCCAAAAGTGATGTGGTATAGACATGTTTGGTATTCACAATGTATCCCAAGGCACGCGTTTATTCTTTGGGTTGCTATTAAGGGCAGGTTGAAAACTCTTGATAGAATTTCTAAGTGGGTGGATGTTCAGAGTATGATGTGTCATCTATGTAATCATGAACTTGAATCTCACACTCATCTGTTCTTCTCATGCCCGTTTTCGAAGAGACTTTGGGAAAAGTGTAAGCTTATGGCGAAACTTGAGGATATCTCAAATGATTGGGCTAGTATTATTTCTTTTATCTCTAATAAACCTGCTACTAATTCTATCTGGAGTGTGATCCAGAGGTTAGTGTTGGGTGCTTGTGTTTATTTTGTTTGGCAGGAAAGAAACTTCAGATGTTTCAGGAAGGAGTTTAGAGATGTGGACAATTTACTCAAGACTGTGGTTGGGACTGTGAGATTAAAGCTTCTGGGTCTTAATATTAGATATTCTCCTAACTCCATTGAAGCTGCTAATATTTGGGATTTAATGATTATTAAAGATGAATACTATAGAAGACTGGTTTTTGGGAGTGTAACAAGGTATGGAATTTGTGGGAGATTGATGGTATATTTGGGAAGGTTTGGGAGAATGTTTTACTCTTTTTGTCCTTATTAATGGTTTTACCCTTTGGGTTTTACATTATAAGGTTTTTAAGGAGGAAAATTCTTCTAAACAGCTTTTCTGGCACTTCCTTGCTTTATTTGATGTTGATGTAATTGGTCTTTGGTTGATTTGCTGGATTTCTGGTGGAGTTTCTATTGGTTGGATGCTGGGTGGTTTCTGATATATTAGATGGCATGGGTTGGTTTTCTGTTTTTGGCTTTGTTGAGTGGTGAGGCTTAGATTTCTAGTAGCCTATGTGTATTGTGCTGGTTTGGAGGTCATTGGTTGGTCCCTTTGATCTCTGATGATGCAGAAGTATACTTGGGTTTCTAGTTTGAATGTTGTCTCATTACTTTCATCTTGCTATTTCTGCTATTTGTATGGATTTTTAGTATTAGTTGATGTTTTTATTGTTTGGTATGGAGCTAGGGATATGTCCTATGCCATCTTGTTTTTTGGTGCATAAGTGTGAAAGCTAGGGATGTGTCCTAGTCTTTTATTAACACTTTGCGCTTGTTTTGTCTTGTTCGGCCGTTTGGCTTCCTTTACTTAATAAATTTACCTTTAAGTAAAAAAAAAAAAATAGTATAAAGTTCACAAATTTGCATCATGCAAAAAAGTTGCATTAATATTACTATCAAGGAATATAATTTGGTTAAATGGTGTAATTCTTATAAAATAGCTAGTGAATTCCATAAAAGAGGGTACAGTATTGGTTTTTCTGTGTGTTCATAAAATTTAAATACGTCTTGTTTTTTGAGAATTGATTCTTAATATAATTGACTTTAAACATCCGATAATCGGTTGCTAAAAAATTTACTTAGATCTATAGGGCTTATGTTTGTGTTATAGTAATGTAGTGAGTTTACATATATAGCTTAGTTTCTTCATGAAGTAAAATTTTCAACCTTTAAAAATGACACCCGTGAGCCATAATAGTTCTCTTTTTCGGTTATGTGTTGTTGCGGTGTTGCAGTCTCTCCTTATTTTTGTTTAATATGTTTGGTTTGAGATAAAAAAAAGATGATATTTGTGTCTTCTATATTGGGAATGGATCGAGGGAGTTTAGTCACATATATCATAATTGCTCATGTAAACCTCAATTTTGAAAACTAAGTACATGAGTACGAAACTTGAAAATAACTCTCTTAGATAATGCACACTTCAATAATGGGTATAAATTCAAAATAATATGAATAAAAGTCACAAAAGTAGTATAAGATACATAAACATTGTGTAAAAGTTAACTAAAATTAATTTTTGCAAAGAATGTATAAAGTTCACAAAATGGTATGTATATTACAAAAATAGTATAAAGTTCACAAATTTGCATCATGCAAAAAAGTTGCATTAATATTACTATCAAGGAATATAATTTGGTTAAATGGTTAATTCTTATAAAATACCTAGTGAATTCCATAAAAGAGGGTACAGTATTGGTTTTTCTGTGTGTTCATAAAATTTAAATACGTCTTGTTTTTTGAGAATTGATTCTTAATATAATTGACTTTAAACATCCGATAATCGGTTGCTAAAAAATTTACTTAGATCTATTGGGCTTATGTTTGTGTTATAGTAATGTAGTGAGTTTACATATATAGCTTA
Organism: Artemisia argyi; assembly: GCA_030686995.1. NCBI lineage: Eukaryota > Viridiplantae > Streptophyta > Magnoliopsida > Asterales > Asteraceae > Artemisia > Artemisia argyi. The sequence goes on along the minus strand of CM060703.1, from coordinate 247,707,999 downwards.
GTTTCTTCATGAAGTAAAATTTTCAACCTTTAAAAATGACACCCGTGAGCCATAATAGTTCTCTTTTTCGGTTATGTGTTGTTGCGGTGTTGCAGTCTCTCCTTATTTTTGTTTAATATGTTTGTTTTGAGATAAGAAAGATGATATTTGTGTCTTCTATATTGGGAATGGATCGAGAGAGTTTAGTCACATATATCATAATTGCTCATGTAAACCTCAATTTTGAAAACTAAGTACATGAGTACGAAACTTGAAAATAACTCACTTAGATAATGCACACTTCAATAATGGTATAAATTCAAAATAATATGAATAAAAGTCACAAAAGTAGTATAAGATACATAAACATTGTGTAAAAGTTAACTAAAATTATTTTTTGCAAAGAATGTATAAAGTTCACAAAATGGTATGTATATTACAAAAATAGTATAAAGTTCACAAATTTGCATCATGCAAAAAAGCTGCATTAATACTACTATCAAGGAATATAATTTGGTTAAATGGTGTAATTCTTATAAAATAGCTAGTGAATTCCATAAAAGAGGGTACAGTATTGGTTTTTCTGTGTGTTCATAAAATTTAAATACGTCTTGTTTTACGAGAATTGATTCTTAATATAATTGACTTTAAACATCCGATAATTGGTTGCTAAAAAATTTACTTAGATCTATTGGGCTTATGTTTGTGTTATAGCAATGTAGTGAGTTTACATATATAGCTTAGTTTCTTCATGAAGTAAAATTTTCAACCTTTAAAAATGACACCCGTGAGCCATAATAGTTCTCTTTTTCGGTTATGTGTTGTTGCGGTGTTGCAGTCTCTCCTTATTTTTGTTTAATATGTTTGGTTTGAGATAAGAAAGATGATATTTGTGTCTTCTATATTGGGAATGGATCGAGAGAGTTTAGTCACATATATCATAATTGCTCATGTAAACCTCAATTTTGAAAACTAAGTACATGAGTACGAAACTTGAAAATAACTCACTTAGATAATGCACACTTCAATAATGGTATAAATTCAAAATAATATGAATAAAAGTCACAAAAGTAGTATAAGATACATAAACATTGTGTAAAAGTTAACTAAAATTAATTTTTGCAAAGAATGTATAAAGTTCACAAAATGGTATGTATATTACAAAAATAGTATAAAGTTCACAAATTTGCATCATGCAAAAAAGCTGCATTAATATTACTATCAAGGAATATAATTTGGTTAAATGGTGTAATTCTTATAAAATAGCTAGTGAATTCCATAAAAGAGGGTACAGTATTGGTTTTTCTGTGTGTTCATAAAATTTAAATACGTCTTGTTTTACGAGAATTGATTCTTAATATAATTGACTTTAAACATCCGATAATCGGTTGCTAAAAAATTTACTTAGATCTATTGGGCTTATGTTTGTGTTATAGTAATGTAGTGAGTTTACATATATAGCTTTGTTTCTTCATGAAGTAAAATTTTCAACCTTTAAAAATGACACCCGTGAGCCATAATAGTTCTCTTTTTCGGTTATGTGTTGTTGCGGTGTTGCAGTCTCTCCTTATTTTTGTTTAATATGTTTGGTTTGAGATAAGAAAGATGATATTTGTGTCTTCTATATTGGGAATGGATCGAGAGAGTTTAGTCACATATATCATAATTGCTCATGTAAACCTCAATTTTGAAAACTAAGTACATGAGTACGAAACTTGAAAATAACTCACTTAGATAATGCACACTTCAATAATGGGTATAAATTCAAAATAATATGAATAAAAGTCACAAAAGTAGTATAAGATACATAAACATTGTGTAAAAGTTAACTAAAATTAATTTTTGCAAAGAATGTATAAAGTTCACAAAATGGTATGTATATTACAAAAATAGTATAAAGTTCACAAATTTGCATCATGCAAAAAAGTTGCATTAATATTACTATCAAGGAATATAATTTGGTTAAATGGTGTAATTCTTATAAAATAGCTAGTGAATTCCATAAAAGAGGGTACAGTACTGGTTTTTCTGTGTGTACATAAAATTTAAATACGTCTTGTTTTTTGAGAATTGATTCTTAATATAATTGACTTTAAACATCCGATAATCGGTTGCTAAAAAATTTACTTAGATCTATTGGGCTTATGTTTGTGTTATAGTAATGTAGTGAGTTTACATATATAGCTTAGTTTCTTCATGAAGTAAAATTTTCAACCTTTAAAAATGACACCCGTGAGCCATAATAGTTCTCTTTTTCGGTTATGTGTTGTTGCGGTGTTGCAGTCTCTCCTTATTTTTGTTTAATATGTTTGTTTTGAGATAAGAAAGATGATATTTGTGTCTTCTATATTGGGAATGGATCGAGAGAGTTTAGTCACATATATCATAATTGCTCATGTAAACCTCAATTTTGAAAACTAAGTACATGAGTACGAAACTTGAAAAATAACTCACTTAGATAATGCACACTTCAATAATGGTATAAATTCAAAATAATATGAATAAAAGTCACAAAAGTAGTATAAGATACATAAACATTGTGTAAAAGTTAACTAAAATTAATTTTTGCAAAGAATGTATAAAGTTCACAAAATGGTATGTATATTACAAAAATAGTATAAAGTTCACAAATTTGCATCATGCAAAAAAGCTGCATTAATACTACTATCAAGGAATATAATTTGGTTAAATGGTGTAATTCTTATAAAATAGCTAGTGAATTCCATAAAAGAGGGTACAGTATTGGTTTTTCTGTGTGTTCATAAAATTTAAATACGTCTTGTTTTACGAGAATTGATTCTTAATATAATTGACTTTAAACATCCGATAATTGGTTGCCAAAAAATTTACTTAGATCTATTGGGCTTATGTTTGTGTTATAGCAATGTAGTGAGTTTACATATATAGCTTAGTTTCTTCATGAAGTAAAATTTTCAACCTTTAAAAATGACACCCGTGAGCCATAATAGTTCTCTTTTTCGGTTATGTGTTGTTGCGGTGTTGCAGTCTCTCCTTATTTTTGTTTAATATGTTTGGTTTGAGATAAGAAAGATGATATTTGTGTCTTCTATATTGGGAATGGATCGAGAGAGTTTAGTCACATATATCATAATTGCTCATGTAAACCTCAATTTTGAAAACTAAGTACATGAGTACGAAACTTGAAAATAACTCACTTAGATAATGCACACTTCAATAATGGTATAAATTCAAAATAATATGAATAAAAGTCACAAAAGTAGTATAAGATACATAAACATTGTGTAAAAGTTAACTAAAATTAATTTTTGCAAAGAATGTATAAAGTTCACAAAATGGTATGTATATTACAAAAATAGTATAAAGTTCACAAATTTGCATCATGCAAAAAAGCTGCATTAATATTACTATCAAGGAATATAATTTGGTTAAATGGTGTAATTCTTATAAAATAGCTAGTGAATTCCATAAAAGAGGGTACAGTATTGGTTTTTCTGTGTGTTCATAAAATTTAAATACGTCTTGTTTTACGAGAATTGATTCTTAATATAATTGACTTTAAACATCCGATAATCGGTTGCTAAAAAATTTACTTAGATCTATTGGGCTTATGTTTGTGTTATAGTAATGTAGTGAGTTTACATATATAGCTTTGTTTCTTCATGAAGTAAAATTTTCAACCTTTAAAAATGACACCCGTGAGCCATAATAGTTCTCTTTTTCGGTTATGTGTTGTTGCGGTGTTGCAGTCTCTCCTTATTTTTGTTTAATATGTTTGGTTTGAGATAAGAAAGATGATATTTGTGTCTTCTATATTGGGAATGGATCGAGAGAGTTTAGTCACATATATCATAATTGCTCATGTAAACCTCAATTTTGAAAACTAAGTACATGAGTACGAAACTTGAAAATAACTCACTTAGATAATGCACACTTCAATAATGGGTATAAATTCAAAATAATATGAATAAAAGTCACAAAAGTAGTATAAGATACATAAACATTGTGTAAAAGTTAACTAAAATTAATTTTTGCAAAGAATGTATAAAGTTCACAAAATGGTATGTATATTACAAAAATAGTATAAAGTTCACAAATTTGCATCATGCAAAAAAGTTGCATTAATATTACTATCAAGGAATATAATTTGGTTAAATGGTGTAATTCTTATAAAATAGCTAGTGAATTCCATAAAAGAGGGTACAGTACTGGTTTTTCTGTGTGTACATAAAATTTAAATACGTCTTGTTTTTTGAGAATTGATTCTTAATATAATTGACTTTAAACATCCGATAATCGGTTGCTAAAAAATTTACTTAGATCTATTGGGCTTATGTTTGTGTTATAGTAATGTAGTGAGTTTACATATATAGCTTAGTTTCTTCATGAAGTAAAATTTTCAACCTTTAAAAATGACACCCGTGAGCCATAATAGTTCTCTTTTTCGGTTATGTGTTGTTGCGGTGTTGCAGTCTCTCCTTATTTTTGTTTAATATGTTTGTTTTGAGATAAGAAAGATGATATTTGTGTCTTCTATATTGGGAATGGATCGAGAGAGTTTAGTCACATATATCATAATTGCTCATGTAAACCTCAATTTTGAAAACTAAGTACATGAGTACGAAACTTGAAAAATAACTCACTTAGATAATGCACACTTCAATAATGGTATAAATTCAAAATAATATGAATAAAAGTCACAAAAGTAGTATAAGATACATAAACATTGTGTAAAAGTTAACTAAAATTAATTTTTGCAAAGAATGTATAAAGTTCACAAAATGGTATGTATATTACAAAAATAGTATAAAGTTCACAAATTTGCATCATGCAAAAAAGCTGCATTAATATTACTATCAAGGAATATAATTTGGTTAAATGGTGTAATTCTTATAAAATAGCTAGTGAATTCCATAAACGAGGGTACAGTATTGGTTTTTCTGTGTGTTCATAAAATTTAAATACGTCTTGTTTTACGAGAATTGATTCTTAATATAATTGACTTTAAACATCCGATAATCGGTTGCTAAAAAATTTACTTAGATCTATTGGGCTTATGTTGTGTTATAGTAATGTAGTGAGTTTACATATATAGCTTAGTTTCTTCATGAAGTAAAATTTTCAACCTTTAAAAATGACACCCGTGAGCCATAATAGTTTTCTTTTTCGGTTATGTGTTGTTGCGGTGTTGCAGTCTCTCCTTATCTTTGTTTAATATGTTTGGTTTGAGATAAGAAAGATGATATTTGTGTCTTCTATATTGGGAATGGATCGAGAGAGTTTAGTCACATATATCATAATTGCTCGTGTAAACCTCAATTTTGAAAACTAAGTACATGAGTACGAAACTTGAAAATAACTCACTTAGATAATGCACACTTCAATAATGGGTATAAATTCAAAATAATATGAATAAAAGTCACAAAAGTAGTATAAGATACATAAACATTGTGTAAAAGTTAACTAAAATTAATTTTTCAAAGAATGTATAAAGTTCACAAAATGGTATGTATATTACAAAAATAGTATAAAGTTCACAAATTTGCATCATGCAAAAAAGTTGCATTAATATTACTATCAAGGAATATAATTTGGTTAAATGGTGTAATTCTTATAAAATAGCTAGTGAATTCCATAAAAGAGGGTACAGTATTGGTTTTTCTGTGTGTTCATAAAATTTAAATACGTCTTGTTTTACGAGAATTGATTCTTAATATAATTGACTTTAAACATCCGATAATCGGTTGCTAAAAAATTTACTTAGATCTATTGGGCTTATGTTTGTGTTATAGCAATGTAGTGAGTTTACATATATAGCTTAGTTTCTTCATGAAGTAAATTTTTCAACCTTTAAAAATGACACCCGTGAGCCATAATAGTTCTCTTTTTCGGTTATGTGTTGTTGCGGTGTTGCAGTCTCTCCTTATTTTTGTTTAATATGTTTGGTTTGAGATAAGAAAGATGATATTTGTGTCTTCTATATTGGGAATGGATCGAGAGAGTTTGGTCACATATATCATAATTGCTCATGTAAACCTCAATTTTGAAAACTAAGTACATGAGTACGAAACTTGAAAATAACTCTCTTAGATAATGCACACTTCAATAATGGGTATAAATTCAAAATAATATGAATAAAAGTCACAAAAGTAGTATAAGATACATAAACATTGTGTAAAAGTTAACTAAAATTAATTTTTGCAAAGAATGTATAAAGTTCACAAAATGGTATGTATATTACAAAAATAGTATAAAGTTCACAAATTTGCATCATGCAAAAAAGTTGCATTAATATTACTATCAAGGAATATAATTTGGTTAAATGGTTAATTCTTATAAAATACCTAGTGAATTCCATAAAAGAGGGTACAGTATTGGTTTTTCTGTGTGTTCATAAAATTTAAATACGTCTTGTTTTTTTAGAATTGATTCTTAATATAATTGACTTTAAACATCCGATAATCGGTTGCTAAAAAATTTACTTAGATCTATTGGGCTTATGTTTGTGTTATAGTAATGTAGTGAGTTTACATATATAGCTTAGTTTCTTCATGAAGTAAAATTTTCAACCTTTAAAAATGACACCTGTGAGCCATAATAGTTCTCTTTTTCGGTTATGTGTTGTTGCGGTGTTGCAGTCTCTCCTTATTTTTGTTTAATATGTTTGTTTTGAGATAAGAAAGATGATATTTGTGTCTTCTATATTGGGAATGGATCGAGAGAGTTTAGTCACATATATCATAATTGCTCATGTAAACCTCAAATTTGAAAACTAAGTACATGAGTACGAAACTTGAAAATAACTCACTTAGATAATGCACACTTCAATAATGGTATAAATTAAAAATAATATGAATAAAAGTCACAAAAGTAGTATAAGATACATAAACATTGTGTAAAAGTTAACTAAAATTAATTTTTGCAAAGAATGTATAAAGTTCACAAAATGGTATGTATATTACAAAAATAGTATAAAGTTCACAAATTTGCATCATGCAAAAAAGCTGCATTAATATTACTATCAAGGAATATAATTTGGTTAAATGGTGTAATTCTTATAAAATAGCTAGTGAATTCCATAAAAGAGGGTACAGTATTGGTTTTTCTGTGTGTTCATAAAATTTAAATACGTCTTGTTTTACGAGAATTGATTCTTAATATAATTGACTTTAAACATCCGATAATCGGTTGCTAAAAAATTTACTTAGATCTATTGGGCTTATGTTTGGGTTATAGTAATGTAGTGAGTTTACATATATAGCTTTGTTTCTTCATGAAGTAAAATTTTCAACCTTTAAAAATGACACCCGTGAGCCATAATAGTTCTCTTTTTCGGTTATGTGTTGTTGCGGTGTTGCAGTCTCTCCTTATTTTTGTTTAATATGTTTGGTTTGAGATAAGAAAGATGATATTTGTGTCTTCTATATTGGGAATGGATCGAGAGAGTTTAGTCACATATATCATAATTGCTCATGTAAACCTCAAATTTAAAAACTAAGTACATGAGTACGAAACTTGAAAATAACTCACTTAGATAATGCACACTTCAATAATGGGTATAAATTCAAAATAATATGAATAAAAGTCACAAAAGTAGTATAAGATACATAAACATTGTGTAAAAGTTAACTAAAATTAATTTTTGCAAAGAATGTATAAAGTTCACAAAATGGTATGTATATTACAAAAATAGTATAAAGTTCACAAATTTGCATCATGCAAAAAAGTTGCATTAATATTACTATCAAGGAATATAATTTGGTTAAATGGTGTAATTCTTATAAAATAGCTAGTGAATTCCATAAAAGAGGGTACAGTATTGGTTTTTCTGTGTGTACATAAAATTTAAATACGTCTTGTTTTTTGAGAATTGATTCTTAATATAATTGACTTTAAACATCCGATAATCGGTTGCTAAAAAATTTACTTAGATCTATTGGGCTTATGTTTGTGTTATAGTAATGTAGTGAGTTTACATATATAGCTTAGTTTCTTCATGAAGTAAAATTTTCAACCTTTAAAAATGACACCCGTGAGCCATAATAGTTCTCTTTTTCGGTTATGTGTTGTTGCGGTGTTGCAGTCTCTCCTTATTTTTGTTTAATATGTTTGTTTTGAGATAAGAAAGATGATATTTGTGTCTTCTATATTGGGAATGGATCAAGAGAGTTTAGTCACATATATCATAATTGCTCATGTAAACCTCAATTATGAAAACTAAGTACATGAGTACGAAACTTGAAAAATAACTCACTTAGATAATGCACACTTCAATAATGGTATAAATTCAAAATAATATGAATAAAAGTCACAAAAGTAGTATAAGATACATAAACATTGTGTAAAAGTTAACTAAAATTAATTTTTGCAAAGAATGTATAAAGTTCACAAAATGGTATGTATATTACAAAAATAGTATAAAGTTCCTATTTGGGTGAAGATTTACAATGTGCCGTTAGAAGCGTGGAATACTGAGGGTATTAGTAGGATAGCTAGTAGTGTTGGAAATCCTATTATTATGGATAGGATTACAGAGTCTATGTGTTTAAGAGCGTATGGGAGAGCGAGTTTTGCTAGAGTGCTTGTGGAGGTGGATGCGTCTAAGGAACTTGCTGAGTCAATTGAGATTTGTTATAGTAAGTTGGGTAAGTCTATGATCTTAAGGGTTGGATATGATTGGAAGCCACCGTTATGTACGCATTGCAAAGTGTTTGGGCATGATTATAAAGTGTGTAAGGTGAGGGTATGGACTGAAGAGGAGTTGGCTAAGGAAGTGGCTGAGAAGACACCCAAGGTTTCTAATGTTACTGAGAAGAATAAGGAGAAGGAAGTTTGGCTTGAAGCGAGGAAAGATGATGTAAATGGTGCTAGTACAAGCAGGCCTATTGGTGTTCAGAATTATGGTTATAGAGGTGGATATAATAATAGGGGAAGAGGTGGTTTATATGGTAGGGGAGGAATGTCTCAAAGAACTAGTTTTAGAGAGGGTCCGGCTAAAGGTAATGTTGAGAAGAAGTCTGTAGCAGATGATACGAGGAATGAAAAAAGTGTGACAGAAAATGAGAAGAAAAAGAATACGGTTGGAGTTGTTGGGGATGGTAAGAATAAGAAAATGGCAAAAGAAGTTATCAAAACAAGTAATAAATTTGATGTTTTGGCAAATGATAAAATTGAAGTAGGTAGTCAGGAGTGGGAGGATATGAAGAAGAAAATTGAGATGGCTTGTAAGTTAGATATGAAGATTTCTGATGATGATAGGAATAGATGGACTGAGGATTTGAAATTGTTGTGGGAAGAATTACAAGTAGTAAAGGAAAAGAATAGTAAAATTGGGAAACTAAAAGGGAGGATTGCAAAATTACAAAAGGATATTGTGTATGGGAATAGAAATGTGGCAATGATTGCTAAACAGGAAGCTGATAAGAAATGTGAAGAAATAATGAAAGACACCGGTGTTACACAGAATCAGGCTTTCATGAAGGCATATGATGAAGTATATAAGGGTGAGTTGTTCAAGATTATGTTGTGGGTTAAGGAAAGACAATTGGCTGAAGTGGAGGTATTCTTTTTATCTGAACAAGTTTTAACTGATGAGGTTAGGAGTACTTGGACGGATGAAATGATTCAATTCTATGAAAGTCTAATGGGTCAAAAGGTGGATACTATGATGGGTAATCAGTTTTATAATGATGTCATGGAAGGTATAAATAATGAAGTGGCTACAGAAACTAATGGTAATGCCAGCTTCATGACTAAGGATGATATTTCAAATGGAATGGATGGTGCGGATGATCAGATGCTAGGTGATATGGCATCTCTCTCCTCCCCTGTTTAATATGGTGATTAAAATTGCTTCGTGGAACATTCAGGGAATGTGTAATTCCCTGAAGCAAAATGAAGTCAAGAAATTTATATATAGTAATAATATTAGTATGTTTGGTATTATAGAAACACAATTAAGGAAGAAGTTTGTGAATAAAGTATGTGATGAGGTTTTTGGTAATTGGATGTGCGTGTCGAACTCTGTAGATAGTAAAAAGGGGTGTAGAATTGTTGTTGGGTGGGATCATACTATTTTTGGGAGTGTAACAGGGTATGGAATTTGTGGGAGATTGATGGTATATTTGGGAAGGTTTGGGAGAATGTTTTACTCTTTTTGTCCTTATTAATGGTTTTACCCTTTGGGTTTTACATTATAAGGTTTTTAAGGAGGAAAATTCTTCTAAACAGCTTTTCTGGCACTTCCTTGCTTATTTGATGTTGATGTATTTGGTCTTTGGTTGAATTGCTGGATTTCTGGTGGAGTTACTATTGGTTGGATGCTGGGTGGTTTCTGATATATTAGATGGCATGGGCTGGTTTTCTGTTTTTGGCTTTGATGAGTGGTGAGTCTTAGATTTCTAGTAGCATATGTGTATTGTGCTGGTTTGGAGGTCATTGGTTGGTCCCTTTGATCTCTGATGATGCAGAAGTATACTTGGGTTTCTAGTTTGAATTTTGACTCATTACTTTCATCTTGCTATTTCTGCTATTTGTATGGATTTTTATAGTATTAGTTGATGTTATTTATTGTTTGGTATTGAGCTAGGGATATGTCCTATGCCATCTTGTTTTGTGGTGCATAAGTGTGGAAGCTAGGGATGTGTCCTAGTCTTTTATTAACACTTTGCGCTTGTTTTGTCTTGTTCGGCCGTTTGGCTTCCTTTACTTAATAAATTTACCTTTAAGTAAAAAAAAATAAAAATAGTATAAAGTTCACAAATTTGCATCATGCAAAAAAGTTGCATTAATATTACTATCAAGGAATATAATTTGGTTAAATGGTGTAATTCTTATAAAATAGCTAGTGAATTCCATAAAAGAGGGTACAGTATTGGTTTTTCTGTGTGTTCATAAAATTTAAATACGTCTTGTTTTTTGAGAATTGATTCTTAATATAATTGACTTTAAACATCCGATAATCGGTTGCTAAAAAATTTACTTAGATCTATTGGGCTTGTGTTTGTGTTATAGTAATGTAGTGAGTTTACATATATAGCTTAGTTTCTTCATGAAGTAAAATTTTCAACCTTTAAAAATGACACCCGTGAGCCATAATAGTTCTCTTTTTCGGTTATGTGTTGTTGCGGTGTTGCAGTCTCTCCTTATTTTTGTTTAATATGTTTGGTTTGAGATAAGAAAGATGATATTTGTGTCTTCTATATTCGGAATTGATCGAGAGATTTTAGTCACATATGTCATAATTGCTAAAGTAAACCTCAATTTTGAAAACTAGGTACATGAGTACAAAACTTGAAAATAACTCACTTAAATATTGCACACTTTAATAATGGGTATAAAATCAAAATAATGTGGAAAAAGTCACAAAAGTAGTATAATATACATAAACATTGTGCAAAAGACAAGTAAAATTATTTTTTGCAAAAAATGTATACAGTTCACAAAATGGTATGTATATTACCAAAATAGTATAAAGTTCACAAATTTGCATCATGCAAAAAGGTTGCATTAATATTAATATCAAGGAATGTAATTTGGTTAAATGGAGTAATGCTTATAAAATAGCTAGTGAATTCCATAAAAGAGGGTACAGTATTGGTTTTTCTGTGTGTTCATAAAATTTAAATACGTCTTGTTTTTTGAGAATTGATTCTTAATATAATTGACTTTAAACATCCGATAATCGGTTGCTAAAAAGTTTACTTAGATCTATTGGGCTTATGTTTGTGTTATAGTAATGTAGTGAGTTTACATATATAGCTTAGTTTGTTCATGAAGTAAAATTTTCAACCTTTAAAAATGACACCCGTGAGCCATAATAGTTCTCTTTTTCGGTTATGTGTTGTTGCGGTGTTGCAGTCTCTCCTTATTTTTGTTTAATATGTTTGGTTTGAGATAAGAAAGATGATATTTGTGTCTTCTATATTCGGAATTGATCGAGAGATTTTAGTCACATATGTCATAATTGCTAAAGTAAACCTCAATTTTGAAAACTAGGTACATGAGTACAAAACTTGAAAATAACTCACTTAAATATTGCACACTTTAATAATGGGTATAAAATCAAAATAATGTGGAAAAAGTCAAAAAAGTAGTATAATATACATAAACATTGTGCAAAAGATAAGTTAAATTATTTTTTGCAAAAAATGTATAAAGTTCACAAAATGGTATGTATATTACCAAAATAGTATAAAGTTCACAAATTTGCATCATGCAAAAAAGTTGCATTAATATTAATATCAAGGAATGTAATTTGGTTAAATGGAGTAATGCTTATAAAATAGCTAGTGAATTCCATAAAAGAGGGTACAGTATTGGTTTTTCTGTGTGTCCATAAAATTTAAATACGTCTTGTTTTTTGAGAATTGATTCTTAATATAATTGACTTTAAACATCCGATAATCGGTTGCTAAAAAGTTTACTTAGATCTATTGGGCTTATGTTTGTGTTATAGTAATGTAGTGAGTTTACATATATAGCTTAGTTTGTTCATGAAGTAAAATTTTCAACCTTTAAAAATGACACCCGTGAGCCATAATAGTTCTCTTTTTCGGTTATGTGTTGTTGCGGTGTTGCAGTCTCTCCTTATTTTTGTTTAATATGTTTGGTTTGAGATAAGAAAGATGATATTTGTGTCTTCTATATTCGGAATTGATCGAGAGATTTTAGTCACATATGTCATAATTGCTAAAGTAAACCTCAATTTTGAAAACTAGGTACATGAGTACAAAACTTGAAAATAACTCACTTAAATATTGCACACTTTAATAATGGGTATAAAATCAAAATAATGTGGAAAAAGTCAAAAAAGTAGTATAATATACATAACCATTGTGCAAAAGATAAGTTAAATTATTTTTTGCAAAAAATGTATAAAGTTCACAAAATGGTATGTATATTACCAAAATAGTATAAAGTTCACAAATTTGCATCATGCAAAAAAGTTGCATTAATATTAATATCAAGGAATGTAATTTGGTTAAATGGAGTAATGCTTATAAAATAGCTAGTGAATTCCATAAAAGAGGGTACAGTATTGGTTTTTCTGTGTGTTCATAAAATTTAAATACGTCTTGTTTTTTGAGAATTGATTCTTAATATAATTGACTTTAAACATCCGATAATCGGTTGCTAAAAAGTTTACTTAGATCTATTGGGCTTATGTTTGTGTTATAGTAATGTAGTGAGTTTACATATATAGCTTAGTTTGTTCATGAAGTAAAATTTTCAACCTTTAAAAATGACACCCGTGAGCCATAATAGTTCTCTTTTTCGGTTATGTGTTGTTGCGGTGTTGCAGTCTCTCCTTATTTTTGTTTAATATGTTTGGTTTGAGATAAGAAAGATGATATTTGTGTCTTCTATATTCGGAATTGATCGAGAGATTTTAGTCACATATGTCATAATTGCTAAAGTAAACCTCAATTTTGAAAACTAGGTACATGAGTACAAAACTTGAAAATAACTCACTTAAATATTGCACACTATAATAATGGGTATAAAATCAAAATAATGTGGAAAAAGTCACAAAAGTAGTATAATATACATAAACATTGTGCAAAAGATAAGTTAAATTATTTTTTGCAAAAAATGTATAAAGTTCACAAAATGGTATGTATATTACCAAAATAGTATAAAGTTCACAAATTTGCATCATGCAAAAAAGTTGCATTAATATTACTATCAAGGAATGTAATTTGGTTAAATGGAGTAATGCTTATAAAATAGCTAGTGAATTCCATAAAAGAGGGTACAGTATTGGTTTTTCTGTGTGTTCATAAAATTTAAATACGTCTTGTTTTTTGAGAATTGATTCTTAATATAATTGACTTTAAACATCCGATAATCGGTTGCTAAAAAGTTTACTTAGATCTATTGGGCTTATGTTTGTGTTATAGTAATGTAGTGAGTTTACATATATAGCTTAGTTTGTTCATGAAGTAAAATTTTCAACCTTTAAAAATGACACCCGTGAGCCATAATAGTTCTCTTTTTCGGTTATGTGTTGTTGCGGTGTTGCAGTCTCTCCTTATTTTTGTTTAATATGTTTGGTTTGAGATAAGAAAGATGATATTTGTGTCTTCTATATTCGGAATTGATCGAGAGATTTTAGTCACATATGTCATAATTGCTAAAGTAAACCTCAATTTTGAAAACTAGGTACATGAGTACAAAACTTGAAAATAACTCACTTAAATATTGCACACTATAATAATGGGTATAAAATCAAAATAATGTGGAAAAAGTCACAAAAGTAGTATAATATACATAAACATTGTGCAAAAGATAAGTAAAATTATTTTTTGCAAAAAATGTATAAAGTTCACAAAATGGTATGTATATTACCAAAATAGTATAAAGTTCACAAATTTGCATCATGCAAAAAAGTTGCATTAATATTACTATCAAGGAATGTAATTTGGTTAAATGGAGTAATGCTTATAAAATAGCTAGTGAATTCCATAAAAGAGGGTACAGTATTGGTTTTTCTGTGTGTTCATAAAATTTAAATACGTCTTGTTTTTTGAGAATTGATTCTTAATATAATTGACTTTAAACATCCGATAATCGGTTGCTAAAAAATTTACTTAGATCTATTGGGCTTATGTTTGTGTTATAGTAATGTAGTGAGTTTACATATATAGCTTAGTTTCTTCATGAAGTAAAATTTTCAACCTTTAAAAATGACACCCGTGAGCCATAATAGTTCTCTTTTTCGGTTACGTGTTGTTGCGGTGTTGCAGTCTCTCCTTATTTTTGTTTAATATGTTTGGTTTGAGATAAAAAAGATGATATTTGTGTCTTCTATATTGGGAATGGATCGAGAGAGTTTAGTCACATATATCATAATTGCTCATGTAAACCTCAATTTTGAAAACTAAGTACATGAGTACGAAACTTGAAAATAACTCACTTAGATAATGCACACTTCAATAATGGGTATAAATTCAAAATAATATGAATAAAAGTCACAAAAGTAGTATAAGATACATAAACATTGTGTAAAAGTTAACTAAAATTAATTTTTGCAAAGAATGTATAAAGTTCACAAAATGATATGTATATTACAAAAATAGTATAAAGTTTACTTTCTCTCTCTATAAACCCTAAAAACTCTAAGCAATTTTATTAAGTAATTCATCATCTATTTTTAATCCAACCATTGAATTTTATTATTGTTTTTAGATTATGAATCTACTGTTCAAGATCTATGTTTTGATATAATAATCCCTTTGATACAGTAACTAGATCTCTCCATTTAATACCATTCATTTTTTAGTTATTTCTGTTATCTGCTCGTTTCATAACACTTCATCCATCCTTTTCCCTAAATCCATTTCTGCTATTCTAAGTGTTGATTATGTAGTTTCTATTTCTGATTTCGTGTCCACCAAACATCAATCCCACCATGAATGAACCGGATCCCAAAAACCCTAATTTTGTACCTCCCCCAATTCAGTCGAATGATGTTGTACGTCCCAAAAGGACTACGAGGAATTCAATTAGTGATGTTAAAATAGCTTTGAAGGGTTTTAATGTGATTTCTAAGGTGTCTAAGAAGGGTTCTAAGAAGGGTAGTGCTAGGAATAGGAAATTAATGAAAGAAATGGAAGGTTTAGAGTATGGGGATGATGGTACTGAAGAGATGGAAGCTAATGATGAGGAGTTGGAGGTTAAGGAGGAAGGTACTGAGGTTGAGCTTGTTAGTGGGTCTCAAAGCTTGAAGAAGGTTGCTATGGAATCAGATACAGGGGTTGTTAATCAGGGTAGGAAGGTTGTTAATGGGCAGGGTAATGATGGGTCTAAGGGTAATAATATTGGTATGAGTTCTATGGTTGGAGTGCAAGGTAGTTCTCTAAAGCAGGGGGCTATTAATGTGGGAAATGGTATTGTTAATGATATGGTTAAGAATATTGAAAACAATGTTAGTAAGACTAGTTATGTTCCTTCTGAAATGCCAGTTCCTTTTCATGAAAACCCTGTACTTAACCCTGTTTTGAACAATGTTGGTACCACTAGTAATGTTGGCAAAACTGTTGTGAATGATGGGAATTTGACTAGTAAGAGTGGTGAGAATAATGGGAGTAAATGGCCTAGTTTAAGTGAAGTTGCTGGTAAACAGAGTGGTAGCAATGGTGGTGGTAATGGGATTGGTAAGGATACTGATATGATAGATAGTGTGAATGGAAAGAAACATGTGTCTTTTATTAATGCTTTTCAGGGTACTATTGGGGGTTTGGGTAATAAATTGTCTGAAATTCCTTTAAGAGTCAATGAGTTTGGTAGAAAAGTGGTTGATATGGATCCGGTAATTGAGATAGGAAGCAAGAATTGGTGTATGACTTTAGTGGGGTATTTTGTGGGTGTGAATATGAGCTATAGGGAGATATCAGGGCATCTTATAAGGATGTGGAGGCCATATCATGTTGATGAGATTTTAGTCAATGAGAGTGGTCTTCACTTTATTAAGTTTAAATCTGATGAAGGGATGAATTATGTTCTAGAGAATGGTCCATGGTTAGTGGATGGCAAGCCGTTTTTTGTTCAGAAATGGGAAGCGGGGTTGTGCATGGTGAAACCTGAGCCTTCTAAAGTTCCTATTTGGGTGAAGATTTACAATGTGCCGTTAGAAGCGTGGAATACTGAAGGTATTAGAAGGATAGCTAGTAGTGTTGGAAATCCTATTATAATGGATAGGATTACAGAGTCTATGTGTTTAAGAGCGTATGGGAGAGCGAGTTTTGCTAGAGTGCTTGTGGAGGTGGATGCGTCTAAGGAACTTGCTGAGTCTATTGAGATTTGTTATAGTAAGCTGGGTAAGTCTATGAGCTTAAGGGTTGGATATGATTGGAAGCCACCGTTATGTACGCATTGCAAAGTGTTTGGGCATGATTATAAAATGTGTAAGGTGAGGGTATGGACTGAAGAGGAGTTGGCTAAGGAAGGGGCTGAGAAGACACCCAAGGTTTCTAATGTTACTGAGAAGAATAAGGAGAAGGAAGTTTGGCTTGAAGCGAGAAAAGTTGTTGTAAATGGTGCTAGTACAAGCAGGCCTATTGGTGTTCAGAATTATGGTTATAGAGGTGGATATAATAATAGGGGAAGAGGTGGTTTGTATGGTAGGGGAGGAATGTCTCAAAGAACTAGTTTTAGAGAGGTTCCGGCTAAAGGTAATGTTGAAAAGAAGTCTGTAGTAGATGATACGAGGAATGAAAAAAGTGTGACTGAAAATGAGAAGAAGAAGAATACGGTTGGAGTTATTGGGGACGGTAAGAATAAGAAAATGGCAAAAGAAGTTATCAAAACAAGTAATAAATTTGATGTTTTGGCAAATGATAAAATTGAAGTAGGAAGTCAGGAGTGGGAGGATATGAAGAAGAAAATTGAGATGGCTTGTAAGTTAGATATGAAGATTTCTGATGATGATAGGAATAGATGGACTGAGGATTTGAAATTGTTGTGGGAAGAATTACAAGTAGTGAAGGAAAAGAATAGTAAAATTGGGAAACTAAAAGGGAGGATTGCAAAATTACAAAAGGATATTGTGTATGGGAATAGAAATGTTGCAATGATTGCTAAACAGGTAGCTGATAAGAAATGTGAAGAAATAATGAAAGACACTGGTGTTACACAGAATCAGGCTTTCATGAAGGCATATGATGAAGTATATAAGGGTGAGTTGTACAAGATTATGTTGTGGGTTAAGGAAAGACAATTGGCTGAAGTGGAGGTGTTCTTTTTATCTGAACAAGTTTTAACTGATGAGGTTAGGAGTACTTGGACGGATGAAATGATTCAATTCTATGAAAGTCTAATGGGTCAAAAGGTGGATACTATGATGGGTAATCAGTTTTATAATGATGTCATGGAAGGTATAAATAATGAAGTGGCTACAAAAACTAATGGTAATGCCAGCTTCATGACTAAGGATGATATTTCAAATGGAATGGATGGTGCGGATTGCTAGGTGATATGGCATCTCTCTCCTCCCCTGTTTAATATGGTGATTAAAATTGCTTCGTGGAACATTCAGGGAATGAGTAATTCCCTGAAGCAAAATGAGGTTAAGAAATTTATCTATAATAATAAGATTAGTATGTTTGGTATTATAGAATCTCAGTTAAGGAAGAAGTTTGTGAATAAAGTATGTGATGAGGTTTTTGGTAATTGGATGTGGGTGTCGAACTCTGTAGATAGTAAAAAGGGGTGTAGAATTGCTGTTGGGTGGGATCATACTATTTTTAGCGCCCAACTGATCTCTCAGTCTAGCCAAGTTATGCACTTTCTAGTTAGAAGGTTATGTGATGACAAACTGATTTATGTCTCTTTTGTATATGGGGAGACTAATGTTAAGGATAGGAAGTTGCTTTGGAAGAATCTTAGGGATCACTATTGTCTGGCTGGTAGTTGTCCGTGGATTTTACTTGGTGATTTTAATGTTATCCTTGACTATAATGAAAATTCTAATGGTATTGGGGTCAAAAGTTTTGGTGTTCAAGACTTTAGAGATTGTATCGAATCAGTAGGTATTGAAGATATTAAGATTACTGGGATGTTTTTTACTTGGATCCAAAAATGGAATGATCCTAGTAGTGGTGTCCTTAAAAAACTTGATAGAATTATGGCTAATGCTAAATTTGTGGATGAGTTTCCTGCGTCCTTTTCAAACTTTCTGCCTTTCAATGTTTCCGATCATTCCCCGGCTGTATTGGTTATTCCAGAGGTTGAAGGTAAGAAAAATAAAGCATTTAGGTTTATGAACTATTTAACTGAAAAGGAGGGGTTTTTGGAGGCTGTTGAGAGTAAATGGAATGTCCCGGTTGAAGGATATGACATGTTTATTCTTACTAAGAGGTTGAAATGTTTGAAAAAACATATGAGGGATCTCAATAGGCAGAATGGGGATGTTTGTGTTAAGGTTAAGCTTCTAAAAGATGAATTAGATAGGGTCCAAAGTGCTTTGAATGATGATCCTAGTAATAGTTTTTTAAGGGAAGAAGAGTCGATATATGCTGCTGCCTATAAGAGAGCGTTATTAGATGAGGAATTGCTTTTGAAACAAAAGTATAAGATTCAGTGGTTGAAAGAGGGGGACTTCAACAGTGCTTATTTTCATAATGCGGTGAAGGGTAGAGTTATAAAGAGCAGGATTGAAGTGGTTCATAATAGTGATGGTAATATTCTTCAAGGTGCTGACATGGTTAATAATTTTGTTGACCATTTCAAAAACTTTTTTGGTACATGTGGTGATGTTTATCCGATTGAAGAGCCTCATACATTGTTCACTAATAAGTTGGATGCTGAGGTTGCTATTGATCTTATCAAGCCTGTTTCTGATGAGGAGGTAAAGGCTGCGCTTTTTGACATTGAGGATAACAAAGATTCAGGTCCAGATGGATATACTTCCAAGTTCTTCAAGGCGGCTTGGAAGGTGGTTGGTTCTGATACTTGTGCTGCTGTCAAAGAGTTCTTCAGTAGCGGAAAACTTCTTGGAGAGATTAATGCTTCAATTATTTCTTTAATCCCTAAAATCATCTCTCCTAAGTATGTCTCTGATTATAGGCCTATTAGTTGTTGTAATGTGGTTTATAAAACTATTAGTAAAATCATTACTAATAGGATTAAAGGTGTGTTAAGTGAGCTGGTTGGTGAGAACCAGAGTGCGTTTATCCCGGGGAGGCAAATTAGTGATAATGTCCTTTTAGCTCAAGAGTTTATGAGGGGATATAATTGGAAGTCTTGGAGTGGGGCTAGTAGGTGTGCCTTAAAAATTGATATTCAAAAAGCATACGATACGGTTAATTGGAAGTTTCTTGAGTTCATTCTTAAATGTTTTGGGTTTCACCCTGTGATGGTCCACTGGATTATGGTGTGTCTAACAACTGCTTCTTTTTCTGTTTGCATTAATGGTGAGCCCAATGGATACTTTAAAGCAGGTAGGGGATTGAGACAAGGGGATCCAATTTCTCCGTTTCTTTTTACTTTAGTTATGGAAGTGCTAAATTTGATGGTTGTGAGGCAAATTAAGGCTGAGAAGTTGTTTAAATACCACTGGGGGTGTAAAGAGCTCAAGATTAGTAGTTTGTGTTTTGCGGATGACTTGTTGATGCTCTGTCATGGAGACCTTATTTCTGCGTCAGTTTTAAGAAGGGGGTTGGATAAGTTCTGTCTGAGTTCTGGTTTGCTTCCTAGTTTGGCGAAAAGTGAGGTTTTTTTTGGTAATGTTGCTGATACAGTGAAAGCTGATATTAGATTGGTTATGCCTTTCAAGGAAGGAATCCTGCCAATCAAATATTTGGGTATGCCGTTGGTTTCTAAAAGGTTATCTGCTAATGATTGTAAAGGCATTATTGAAGTGATAAAGAAAAGAATTGGGGATTGGAGAAACAAGGATCTTTCTTTCTCAGGTAGACTTCAACTTATTTCTTCTATCCTTAATTCTTTACAAGTTTATTGGTCCTCCATTTTTATGCTTCCTATCGAGACATGTAATGATATTGATAGAATTCTTAAGAAATTTCTGTGGACTAGAAGGGATTCTATTAGGGGAATGGCGAGTGTGGCGTGGAAAGATATTTGTAAACCTAAGAGTCAAGGGGGGTTAGGCTTGAGATCTGCTCATCAGTGGAATGTTGCTCTTATGGCCAAACACCTTTGGAACATTGCTAGTAGAAAGAAATCTATATGGGTTAGTTGGGTTAATATTTATTGGTTAAAGGGTGGAAATATTTGGGATCCGGAGATATACAGGGGTTACTCATGGAGTTGGAATAGTTTATTGGATCTTAGAGACAAAGTTAAGAGTTTTGTGTATGTTAAAGTTGGTAATAGGAGGGATTGTAACTTATGGTTTGATAAGTGGCATCATTCTGGTCCGCTTATTAGGTTTATTAATCATAGTATTATTGTTGAAGCTAATTTGAGTTTAAAAGCTAAAGTCAGGGATATGGTGAAGGAGAATGAGTGGGATTGGCCTATTGATTGGAGTGATAGGTTTAGTGAAGTTACTAATGTTCTGGTTCCTAAGTTGATTAATGAGTTGGATGATAAAGTTATTTGGGTTGATAAAAATGGAAAGGATAAAGAATTTTCTGTTAAAGAGGTATGGAAAGCTGTTAGAGAGGATGGCCCAAAAGTGATGTGGTATAGACATGTTTGGTATTCACAATGTATCCCAAGGCACGCGTTTATTCTTTGGGTTGCTATTAAGGGCAGGTTGAAAACTCTTGATAGAATTTCTAAGTGGGTGGATGTTCAGAGTATGATGTGTCATCTATGTAATCATGAACTTGAATCTCACACTCATCTGTTCTTCTCATGCCCGTTTTCGAAGAGACTTTGGGAAAAGTGTAAGCTTATGGCGAAACTTGAGGATATCTCAAATGATTGGGCTAGTATTATTTCTTTTATCTCTAATAAACCTGCTACTAATTCTATCTGGAGTGTGATCCAGAGGTTAGTGTTGGGTGCTTGTGTTTATTTTGTTTGGCAGGAAAGAAACTTCAGATGTTTCAGGAAGGAGTTTAGAGATGTGGACAATTTACTCAAGACTGTGGTTGGGACAGTGAGATTAAAGCTTCTGGGTCTTAATATTAGGTATTCTCCTAACTCCATTGAAGCTGCTAATATTTGGGATTTAAAGATTATTAAAGATGAATATTATAGAAGAATGGTGGAAGAGATCTCGAAGCATAATTATGATAATGATTAATGCTATGGATGGTGCTTGGGTTAACTGGTTTCATGCTGGAACTGGTTTTTGGGAGTGTAACAGGGTATGGAATTTGTGGGAGATTGATGGTATATTTAGGAAGGTTTGGGAGAATGTTTTACTCTTTTTGTCCTTATTAATGGTTTTACCCTTTAGGTTTTACATTATAAGGTTTTTAAGGAGGAAAATTCTTCTAAACAGCTTTTCTGGCACTTCCTTGCTTATTTGATGTTGAAGTAATTGGTCTTTGGTTGATTTGCTGGATTTCTGGTGGAGTTTCTATTGGTTGGATGCTGGGTGGTTTCTGAAATATTAGATGGCATGGGTTGGTTTTCTGTTTTTGGCTTTGATGAGTGGTGAGGCTTAGATTTCTAGTAGCCTATGTGTATTGTGCTGGTTTGGAATTCATTGGTTGGTCCCTTTGATCTCTGATGATGCAGAAGTATACTTGGGTTTCTAGTTTGAATGTTGTCTCATTACTTTCATCTTGCTATTTCTGCTATTTGTATGGATTTTTAGTATTAGTTGATGTTTTTTATTGTTTGGTATTGAGCTAGGGATATGTCCTATGCCATCTTGTTTTGTGGTGCATAAGTGTGAAAGCTAGGGATGTGTCCTAGTCTTTTATTAACACTTTGCGCTTGTTTTGTCTTGTTCGGCCGTTTGGCTTCCTTTACTTAATAAATTTACCTTTAAGTAAAAAAAAAAATAGTATAAAGTTCACAAATTTGCATCATGCAAAAAAGTTGCATTAATATCACTATCAAGGTATATAATTTGCATGAATGGTGTAATGCTTATAAAACGGCTAGTGAATTCCATAAAAGAGGGTACAGTATTTGTTTTTCGGTGTGTTCATAAAATTAAAATACATCTTGTTTTCTGATTGTTGATTCTTAATATAATTGACTTTAAACATCCGAGAATAAGTTGCTTAAAAATTTATTAATATCTATTGGGCTTATGTTTGTAAACCCTAAACGCTAAACCCCAAACCCGAAACCCGAAACCCGAAACTCGAACCCAAACACCAAACCCGATACCCAAAACCCGAAACCTAAAACCCGAAACCCCAAACCCCAAACACCAAACCCCAAACATGAAACCTGAAACATGAAACAAGAAACTCGAAACCCGAAACCCGAAATCCCAAACCCAAAACCCCAAAACCCAAACCCCAAACCCGATACCCGAAGCCCGAATCCCAAAACCTAAAACACGAAACCCGAAACCCCAAACCCGAAACCCAAAACCCCAAACCTCAAACCCGAAACTCGAAACCCGAAACCCAAAACCCGAATACCGAAACCCGAAGTTCGAAACCCGAAACCCCCGACTCACAACCCCCAACCCAAACCCCAAACCCCAATCCCCAAATCCAAAACCCGAAACCCGAAACCCCCAACCCCCAACCCCATCCCCAACCCTAAACCACCAACCCCCAACCCCATCCCTAAACTCCAAACCTGAAACCCGAATCCCGAAACCGAAAACTGAAACCCGAAACCCGAGACCCCCAAACCCTAAACCCAAAACCCGTAATCCTAAACCTGAAACCCCAAACCCGAAACCCCAAACCCTAAATATAATTTTCTTAAACGGTGTAATGCTTATAAAACGTCTAATGAATTCCGTAAAAGAGGGTACAGTATTTGTTTTTCGGTGTGTTCATAAAATTTAAATACGTCTTGTTTTTTGAGAATTGATTCTTAATATAATTGACTTTAAACATCCGATAATAGGTTGCTAAAAAATTTACTTAGATCTATTGGGCTTATGTTTGTGTTATTGTAATGTAGTGGGTTTACATATATAGCTTGTTTCTTCATGAAGTAAAATTTTCAACCTTTAAAAATGACACCTGTGAGCCATAATAGTTCTTTCGGTCATGTGTTGTTGCGGTGTTGCAGTCTCTCCTTATTTTTTTTAATATGTTTGGTTTGAGATAATAAAGATGATATTTGTGTCTTCTATATTCGGAATTGATAGAGAGATTTTAGCCACATATATCATAATTGCTAAAGTAAACCTAAATTTTGAAAACTAGTACATAAGTACGAAACTTGAAAATAACTCACTTGAATAATGCACACTTCAGTAATGGGTATAAATTCAAAATAATGTGAATAAAAGTCACAAAAGTAGTATAATATACATAAACATTGTGTAAAAGTTAACTAAAATTAATTTTTGCAAAAAATGTATAAAGTTCACAAAATGGTAAGTTCACAAATTTTCTCTCTCTAAAAACCCTAAAAACTCTAAGCAATTTTATTAAGTAATTCATCATCTATTTTTAATCCAACCATTGAATTTTATTATTGTTTTTTGATTATGTATCTACTGTTCAAGATCTATGTTTTGATATAATAATCCCCTTGATACAGTAACCAGATCTCTCCATTTAATACCATTCATTTTTTCGTTTTTTCTGTTATCCATCCGCTTCAAAAACTACTCATCCATCCTTTTCCCCAATTTCATTTCTGCTAATCTAACCTTTGATTATGTAGTTTCGTTTACTGATTTCGTGTCCACCTTACATCAATTCCACCATGAATGAACCAGATCCTAAAAACCCTAATCTCGTACCTCCCCCTATTCAGTTGAATGATGTTGTTCGTCCCAAAAGGACTACGAGGAATTCTATTAGTGATGTTAAAATAGCTATGAAGGGTTTTAATGTGATTTCGAAGGTGTCTAAGAAGGGTTCTAAGAAGGGTAGTGCTAGGAATAGGAAATTAATGAAAGATATGGATGGTTTAGAGTATGGGGATGATGGTACTGAAGATATGGAAGCTAATGATGAGGAGTTGGAGGTTAAGGAGGAAGGTACTGAGGGTGAGTTTGTTAGTGGGTCTCAAAGCTTGAAGAAGGCTGCTATGGAGTCTGATACAGGGGTGGGTAGTCAGGGTATGAAGGTTGTAAATGGGCAGGGTAATGATGGGTCTAAGGGTAATAATATTGGTATGAGTTCTATGGTTGGAGTGCAAGGTAGTTCTCTAAAGCAGGGGGATGTTAATGTGGGAAATGGTATTGTTAATGATATGGTTAAGAATATTGAAAAAAATGTTTGTAAAACTAGTTATGTTCCTTCTGAAATACCAGTTCCTGTTCATGAAAACCCAATACTTAACCCTGGTTTGAAGAATGTTGGTAGTACTAGTAATGTTGGTAAGGCTCGTTTGAATAATGGGAATTTGGCTAGTAAGAGTGGTGAGAATAGTGGGAGTAAATGGCCTAGTTTAAGTGAAGTTGTTGGTAAAGAAAGTGGTAGCAATGGTGGTGGTAATGTGATTGGTAAGGATACTGAAATGATAGATAGTGTGAATGGAAAGAAACCAGTGTCTTTTATTAATGCTTTTCAGGGTACTATTGGAGGATTGGGAAATAAATTGTCTGAAATTCCTTTAAGAGTGAATGAGTTTGGTAGAAAAGTGGTTGATATTGATCCGGTAATTGAGATAGGTAGCAAGAATTGGTGCATGACTTTAGTGGGGTATTTTGTAGGTGTGAATATGAGCTATAGGGAGATATCAGGGCATCTTAGAAGGATGTGGAGGCAATTTCAGGTTGATGAAATTTTAGTCAATGAGAGTGGGCTTCATTTTATTAAGTTTAAATCTGATGAAGGGTTGAATTATGTGCTAGAGAATGGTCCATGGTTAGTGGATGGCAAGCCGTTTTTTGTTCAGAAATGGGAAGCGGGGTTGTGTATGGTGAAACCTGAGCCGTCTAAAGTTCCTATTTGGGTGAAGATTTATAATGTGCCGTTAGAAGCATGGAATACTGAGGGTATTAGCAGGATAGCTAGTAGTGTTGGAAATCCTATTATCATGGATAGGATTACAGAGTCGATGTGTTTAAGAGCGTATGGGAGAGCGAGTTTTGCTAGAGTGCTTGTGGAGGTGGATGCGTCAAAGGAACTTGCCGAGTCTATTGAGATTTGTTATAGTAAGTTGGGTAAGTCTATGATTTTAAGGGTTGGATATGATTGGAAGCCACCGTTATGTACGCATTGCAAAGTGTTTGGGCATGATTATAAAGTGTGTAAGGTGAGGGTATGGACTGAAGAGGAGTTGGCTAAGGAAGTGGCAGAGAAGACACCCAAGGTTTCTAGTGTAACTGAGAAGAATAAGGAGAAGGAAGTATGGAATGAAACGAGGAAAGTGGATAAGAATGGTGCTAGTACCAGCAGGCCTGTGGGGGTTCAGAATTATGGTTATAGAGGTGGATATAATAATAGGGGAAGAGGTGGTTTGTATGGTAGGGGAGGAATGTCTCAAAGGTCTAGTTTTAAAGAGGTACCGGTTAAAAGTAATGGTGAGAAGAAGGCTGTTGTTGATGATACGAAGAATGAAAGAAATGTGACTGAAACTGAGAAGAAGAAGGATGCTGTTGGAGTTATTGGGGATGGTAAGAATAAGAAAATGAAAAAGGAAGTTATCAAAACAAGTAATAAGTTTGATGTATTGGCAAGTGATAAAATTGAAGTAGGAAGTCAGGAGTGGGAGGATATGAAGAAGAAAATTGATTTGGCTTGTAAGTTAGATATGAGGATTTCTGATGATGATAGGAATAGATGGACTGAGGATTTGATATTGTTGTGGGAAGAATCTCAGGTTGCGAAGGTAAAGGCTACTAAAATTGGGGAACTTAAGGGGAGGATTGCAAAACTACAAAAAGATATAGTTTATGGAAATAGGAATGTGGCGATGATTGCTAAGGAGGAAGCAGAAAAGAAAAGTGTGGAATTAATGAAAGGTAATGATCTTACTAAGAACCAAGCATTTATACAGGTTTATGATGATATATATAGAGATAAGTTGTCCGAGATAATGCAATGGGTGAAATTAAAACAGATTGCAGAGGTTGATTTATTCTGTTTGAATGAACTTGAATTAACTGATGCAGTCAAGGAAAATTGGACAGAGGAAATGATCCAATATTATGAGTCCATTATGGGTAAGAAGGTGGATAAAATGATGCAGGACCAGTTTTATGAAGATGTTATGGATGGTATTAAAGATGAAGTTGCAGCGGAAACCCATGGTACTGCAGATTTCATTACTAAGGATGATGTTTCAAATGGGGTTGTTGGTGTGGATTCTCAGATGCTAGGTGATATGGCATCTGTTTCATCCCAAGTTTAATATGGTGATTAAAATTGCTTCATGGAATGTTCAGGGAATGTGTAATTCCCTGAAGCAAAATGAAGTCAAGAAATTTATTTTTAGTAATAATATTAGTATGTGTGGTATTATAGAAACACAATTAAGGAAGAAGTTTGTGAATAAAGTTTGTGATGAGGTTTTTGGTAATTGGGTTTGGGTGTCGAATTCAGTGGATAGTAAAAAGGGATGTAGAATAGTTGTTGGGTGGGATCATACTATTTTTAGCGCACAACTGATTTCTCAGAGTAGCCAAGTGATGCACTTTCTAGTTAGAAGGTTGTGTGATGATAAACTGATATACGTCTCTTTTGTATACGGGGAGACTAATGTTAAGGATAGGAAGTTGCTTTGGGAGAATCTTCGGGATCACTATAGTTTGGCTGGTAGTTGTCCGTGGGTTTTGCTTGGCGACTTTAATGTTATTCATAACTATAACGAAAATTCAAATGGTATTGGGGTCAAAAGTTTTGGTGTTCAAGACTTTAGAAATTGTGTAGACTTTTTAGGTATCGAAGATGTCAAGATTACTGGGATATTTTTTACTTGGATCCAAAAACGGAATGATCCTAGTAGTGGTGTCCTTAAAAAGCTTGATAGAGTTATGGCTAATAATATATTTATGGATGATTATCCAGCTTCCTTTTCTAACTTTCTGCCATTCAATGTTTCCGATCATTCTCCGGCTGTATTGATTATTCCAGAGGTTGAAGGTAAGAAAAATAAAGCGTTTAGATTCATGAATTATTTAACTGAGAAGAAAGGGTTTTTGGATGTTGTTGAGAGTAAGTGGAATGTCCCAGTGGAAGGATATGCTATGTATATTCTTACTAAGAGGTTGAAATTCTTGAAAAAACATATGAGAGATCTTAATAAGAAAAATGGGGATGTTTGTGTTAAGGTTAAGCTGTTAAAAGAAGAGTTGGATAGGGTTCAAAGTTCTTTGGGTAATGATCCTTCTAATAGCTTTTTAAGGGAAGAAGAGTCGTTATATGCTGCTGCCTATAAGAGAGCGTTATTAGATGAGGAATTGCTTTTGAAACAGAAGTCTAAGATTCAGTGGTTGAAAGAGGGGGACTTCAACAGTGCGTATTTCCATAATGTGGTGAAGAGTAGAGTTATTAAGAGTAGGATTGAAGATGTTCATGATATGGATGGTAATGTTCTTCATGGTGCTGACATGGTTAACAAGTTTGTTAATCATTTCAAAAGTTTCTTTGGTACCTGTGGTGAAGTTTATCCGATTGAAGAGCCTCACACATTATTCACTAATAAGTTGGATGCTGAGATTGCGGTTGATCTTATCAAACCTGTTTCTGATGAGGAAGTGAAGGTTGCACTTTTTGACATCGAGGATAATAAAGCTTCAGGTCCGGATGGATATACTTCCAAGTTCTTCAAGGCGGCTTGGAAGGTTGTTGGTCATGATACATGTGCTGCTATCAAGGAGTTCTTCAGTAGTGGTAAACTTCTTGGTGAGGTTAATGCTTCCATTATATCTTTAATTCCTAAAGTCGTTGCCCCTAAGTATGTCTCGGATTACAGGCCTATTAGTTGTTGTAATGTGGTTTATAAAACTATTAGTAAAATTATTACTAATAGGATTAAAGGTGTTTTAAGTGAGCTGGTTGGTGAGAACCAAAGTGCGTTTATCCCGGGGAGGCAAATTAGTGATAATGTGCTTTTAGCTCAAGAGTTTATGAGGGGATATAATTGGAAGTCTTGGAGTGGGTCTAGTAGGTGTGCCTTTAAAATAGATATACAAAAAGCGTATGATACCGTTAATTGGCAGTTTCTGGAATTCATTCTTAAATGTTTTGGATTCCACCCTGTTATGGTACACTGGATCATGGTGTGTTTAACAACTGCTTCGTTCTCTGTTTGTATTAATGGTGAGCCCAACGGATACTTTAAAGCTGGTAGAGGTTTGAGACAAGGGGACCCCATTTCCCCGTATCTTTTTACGTTAGTTATGGAGGTGCTAAATCTGATGGTTATGAGGCAAATAAGGGCTGAGAAATTTTTTAAATACCACTGGGGGTGTAAAGAATTAAAGATTAGCAGCTTGTGTTTTGCGGATGACTTGTTGATGCTTTGTCATGGTGACCTTATTTCTGCGTCAGTTTTAAGAAGAGGGTTGGATGAATTCTGTCTAAGTTCTGGTTTGCTCCCTAGTTTGGCGAAAATTGAGGTTTTTTTTGGTAATGTTGCAGAACCTGTGAAAGCTGATATTAGTTTGGTTATGCCGTTCAAGGAAGGAGTCTTGCCTATTAGATATTTGGGTGTACCGTTGGTGTCTAAAAGATTGTCTGCTAATGATTGTAAGTGTATAATTGAAGTGATTAAGAAAAGAATTGGGGATTGGAGAAACAAGGTACTTTCTTTCGCTGGTAGACTACAACTGATTTCTTCTATTCTTAACTCACTTCAAGTCTATTGGTCTTCCCTATTCATGTTACCTAAGGAGACTTGTAATGATATTGATAGAATTCTTAAGAAATTTCTGTGGACTAGAGGGGAATCGGTTAGGGGAATGGCGAGTGTTGATGGAAAGAGGTTTGTAAACCCAAGTGTCAAGGGGGGTTGGGCTTGAGATCTGCTCATCAGTGGAATGTTGCTCTTATGGCCAAACACCTTTGGAACATTGCTAGTAGAAAGAAATCTATATGGGTTAGTTGGATTAATATTTATTGGTTAAAGGGTGGAAATATTTGGGATCCGGAGATATATAGAGGTTATTCATGGAGTTGGAATAGTTTATTGGATCTTAGAGACAAAGTTAAGAGTTTTGTGTATGTTAAAGTTGGTAATGGGAGGGATTGTAACTTATGGTTTGATAAGTGGCATCATTCTGGTCCGCTTATTAGATTTATTAATCACAGTATTATTGTTGAAGCTAATTTGAGTTTAAAAGCTAATGTCAGGGATATGGTGAAGGAGAATGAGTGGGATTGGCCTATTGATTGGAGTGATAGGTTTAGTGAAGTTACTAATGTTCTGGTTCCTAAGTTGATTAATGAGTTGGATGATAAAGTTATTTGGGTTGATAAAAATGGAAAGGATAAAGAATTTTCTGTTAAAGAGGTATGGAAAGCTGTTAGAGAGGATGGCCCAAAAGTGATGTGGTATAGACATGTTTGGTATTCACAATGTATCCCAAGGCACGCGTTTATTCTTTGGGTTGCTATTAAGGGCAGGTTGAAAACTCTTGATAGAATTTCTAAGTGGGTGGATGTTCAGAGTATGATGTGTCATCTATGTAATCATGAACTTGAATCTCACACTCATCTGTTCTTCTCATGCCCGTTTTCGAAGAGACTTTGGGAAAAGTGTAAGCTTATGGCGAAACTTGAGGATATCTCAAATGATTGGGCTAGTATTATTTCTTTTATCTCTAATAAACCTGCTACTAATTCTATCTGGAGTGTGATCCAGAGGTTAGTGTTGGGTGCTTGTGTTTATTTTGTTTGGCAGGAAAGAAACTTCAGATGTTTCAGGAAGGAGTTTAGAGATGTGGACAATTTACTCAAGACTGTGGTTGGGACTGTGAGATTAAAGCTTCTGGGTCTTAATATTAGGTATTCTCCTAACTCCATTGAAGCTGCTAATATTTGGGATTTAAAGATTATTAAAGATGAATACTATAGAAGAATGGTGGAAGAGATCTCGAAGCATAATTATGATAATGATTAATGCTATGGATGGTGCTTGGGTTAACTGGTTTCATGCTGGAACTGGTTTTTGGGAGTGTAACAAGGTATGGAATTTGTGGGAGATTGATGGTATATTTGGGAAGGTTTGGGAGAATGTTTTACTCTTTTTGTCCTTATTAATTGTTTTACCCTTTGGGTTTTACATTATAAGGTTTTTAAGGAGGAAAATTCTTCTAAACAGCTTTTCTGGCACTTCCTTGCTTATTTGATGTTGATGAAATTGGTCTTTGGTTGATTTGCTGGATTTCTGGTGGAGTTTCTATTGGTTGGATGCTGGGTGGTTTCTGATATATTAGATGGCATGGGTTGGTTTTCTGTTTTTGGCTTTGATGAGTGGTGAGGCTTAGATTTCTAGTAGCCTATGTGTATTGTGCTGGTTTGGAGGTCATTGGTTGGTCCCTTTGATCTCTGATGATGCAGAAGTATACTTGGGTTTCTAGTTTGAATTTTGTCTCATTACTTTCATCTTGCTATTTCTGCTATTTGTATGGATTTTTAGTATTAGTTGATGTTTTTTATTGTTTGGTATTGAGCTAGGGATATGTCCTATGCCATCTTGTTTTGTGGTGCATAAGTGTGAAAGCTAGGGATGTGTCCTAGTCTTTTATTAACACTTTGCGCTTGTTTTGTCTTGTTCAGCCGTTTGGCTTCCTTTACTTAATAAATTTACCTTTAAGTAAAAAAAAAAAAAATAGTATAAGTTCACAAATTTGCATCATGCAAAAAAGTTGCATTAATATCACTATCAAGGTATATAATTTGCTTAAACGGTGTAATGCTAATAAAACGGCTAGTGAATTCCATAAAAGAGGGTACAATATTGGTTTTTCGGTGTGTTCATAAAATTAAAATACATCTTGTTTTTTGATTATTGATTCTTAATATAATTGACTTTAAACATCCGAGAATAAGTTGCTTAAAAATTTATTTAAGGAACTTTGTTCTTTTTACAGACACTGAATGTATGATCCTTTCTCCTGATTTTCAGTTGCCAGATGATAAATTTGTGCTATTGAAGGTCCCTAGAAATGAAAATATATACAGTGACCATATTAGGAACATTGTTCCCAAAAGAGCTTTAACTTGTCTAATTGCAAAGGACACTATTGATGAGTCCAAATTATGGCATAGAAGACTTGGACATCTGAACTACAAGACCATGAATAAGCTGGTGAAAGGAAATCTTGTGAGAGGGACGCCTACAAAGATGTTTGAAAATTGTGAGACTTGTGTTGCTTGTCAAAAGGGTAAACAACATAGAATCTCATTCATGTCCAAGACAGTGAACACAATTACTGAGCCTTTACATTTACTTCACATGGATTTATTTGGGCCTGGTTTTGTGAAGAGCTTGAACAAGAAGTCATATTGCCTAGTTGTCACAGATGACTTTAGCAGGTTTACTTGGGTGTTCTTTCTAGCCACTAAAGATGAAACCCCAGAAATAGTCAACGCATTCATTACCAGAGTTGAAAACTTGCACAACCACAAAGTGAAAATAATCAGATGTGACAATGGTACTGAGTTCAAAAATAGTGTGATGAATTTGTGTGGGAAAGGGAATTCTAAGACAATATAGTGTTGCAAGAACTCCAAAACAGAATGGTGTTGCAGAGAGAAGAAACATGACACTGATTGAGGCTGCAAGAACAATGTTATCTGACTCTAAACTACCTATATCTTTTTGGGCTGAAGCTGTGAACACTGCATGTTTTGTGCAAAACAGAAGTAAGGTAGTTAAGCCTTACAACAAGACTGCATATGAGTTATTTCATGGAAAGAAACAAATGATTGATTTTCTTAAACCATTTGGATGTCCTGTTACTATTTTGAACACTAAAGATCAGTTAGGAAAGTTTGAAGAAAAAGCTGATGAAGGATACTTGGTTGGTTACTCTGTGAATAGTCAAGCTTTCAGGGTATACAATAAGAGAACCAAACATGTAGAGGAGAATTTGGATATCAAGTTTAGTGAGAACACATCAAATGTTGAAGGGAAAGGACAATAATGGTTGTTTAATGTTGATTTTCTTGCCAAAACAATGAATTATGTACCAGTTATTGCTAATGTTGACACTAACAAACCACAAGAAGATTTTGTTTTTGGTTGAGAAATTGAAAATTGGTCCAACTTTACTACCCTTTCAGAAAGATCAAAGTTCACAAGAAGATGTTGTTACTCAAGAAAAACCCAAGGAAACTGAAGAAGGTATTGAAATACCTATTGATGCAGGAAAGGTAACAAATGAAGCTCCCAAAGTGGTTGTTGATGTCTCTCCTACAAGGCCAGAAGACTCTACTGC
This sequence comes from Artemisia argyi, assembly GCA_030686995.1. NCBI lineage: Eukaryota > Viridiplantae > Streptophyta > Magnoliopsida > Asterales > Asteraceae > Artemisia > Artemisia argyi. The sequence continues at coordinate 247,675,139 of CM060703.1, read as the reverse complement.
TAACTCAGAAGACCCTACTGCTAGGCCAAAACAAGCAACTACTGCTTCAACCAATTCTGCTGCCAAGCCTACTAACTCTGCTTCTTCACCAAAGTTTCCTTCTTTTGACACTCAGGATAGATCTTTTGCTGATCCAAACTATCCTGATGATCCAAATATGCCTCCTCTAGAAAACATTTAATATGATATAGATGAGGAAGCTCTTGATGGTAAATTATTTGGAGCTGATGTAGACATTACTAATTTGGAAGTCAACATTCCTGTTAGTCCCACTACTACTACAAGAGTTCACAAGGATCATCCAAAAGAACAAATTCTTAGTGATCCAACATCCTCTGTTCAAACAAGAAAAATGACTAAAGAGCTGAAAGATCTTCAACATCAAAGTTTCTTTGCAAGATCTTTGCATCAAAGAAACAGTCACAAAGATCTACAAAATTGCTTGTTTGCCTGTTTTCTGTCTCAAATTGAACCAAAGAACACTTACAAAGCCTTACAAGAAGCAAGCTGGGTGGAAGCAATGCAAGATGAGCTTCTGGAATTCAAACTACAAGAAGTATGGACTTTGGTTGATTTGCCAAATGGGAAAAGAGTGATTGACACTAAATGGGTTTTTAGATGTAAAAGAGATGAAAGGGGCATAGTCATCAGAAATAAAGCAAGGTTAGTAGCACAAGGATACACATAACAAGAAGGCCTTAACTATGATGAAGTATTTGCACCAGTGGCAAGAATAGAAGCCATTAGAATATTCTTGGCTTATGCTTCATACAAAGATTTTGTGGTGTATCAGATGGATGTAAAGAGTGCTTTTCTGTATGGGACCATTACAGAAGAAGTTTATGTGTCTCAACCACCTGGTTTTGAAGACCCTGAATATCCTGACAAAGTTTACAAGGTGAATAGAGCAATATATGGTTTACATCAAGCTCCCAGAGCTTGCTATGATACCTTGTCAACATATTTGTTAGATTCTGGGTTCAGTAAAGGAAAGATTGACAAGACTTTGTTTCTTAAAAGACACAAGGATGATATTTTGCTGGTACAAATCTATGTTGATGACATCATCTTTGGTTCTACAAACAAAGCTATGTCTGTTGATTTTGAGAAGCTTATGAAGGATAAGTTTGCTATGAGTTCAATGGGTGAACTCACCTTCTTCTTGGGTCTGAAAGTTGTACAGAAGGATGATGGCATATTTATTAGTTAGGATAAGTATGTCAATGACATTTTGAAAAAGTTTGGATTTGAAGATGCTAAGCCTGCAAAGACAACCATGAAATCCAACAAACCATTATTGAAGGATGAAAATGGAAAAGAAGTAGATGTTCACTTGTATAGATCAATGATTGGTTCATTGATGTACCTTACAGCCTCAAGGCCTGATATTATGTTTGTTGTATGTGCCTGTGCAAGATTCCAAGTATGTCCCAAAGAATCACATCTCAATGAAGTGAAGAGAATTTTTAGGTATCTAAGGCATCAACCCAAATTGGGCCTATGGTATCCTAAGGATTCACCTTTTGATTTGGTAGCATATTCAGATAGTGACTATGCTGGAGCTTGCTTAGATAGAAAGTCTACAACTGGAGGTTGTCAATTTCTTGGAAACAGATTGGTGTCATGGCAATGCAAGAAACAAACAGTGGTTGCAAATTCTACAACTGAAGTTGAGTATGTGGCTGCTTCAAGCTATTGTGGACAGGTGCTTTGGATGCAAAATCAACTGCTGGATTATGGGTACAATTTCATGAACACCAAAATTCATATTGATAACAACAGCACACTTTGCATAATTAAAAATGCTGTTTTTCATTCTAAAACAAAACATATAGAGATAAGACATCATTTTATAAGAGATTGTTATGAAAAGAAGTTAATTCAAATTGTTAAGATTCATACTGATAACAATGTTGCTGATCTACTCACTAAATACTTTGATGTGGGGAGGTTTCAATTTCTAATTGCAAACATTGGTATGATAAATCTTTGAAAAACTTATCTTCTTATGTTTTTGTAAAGTTGTGTAAAGATGTTGTGTTGCTTGTTAATCTGTTTCTGCTGCTTCTTAAGAAGCATGTTATTAAGTTGGAATGTACTCTGCTGCTATATGATTCTACTGCTAGATATTTCTAGTACATTTGCAACATGTGTTGGTATGTTTTGTGGTGTTTGGCTTAACATTTTGTAGGAAAAGTTATTAATGATGACTGTTGTTGGGTTTATTAATTTGATGAGACAAAATGACAAAGAATGAAACAATAGGGACTTAATACGACAAGAAAGAATTCTACAAAAGATGGAGAAGGACTTGCTTGCAAAAGAAGATTTATATTTTAGTCCTTCGTAATATTCTTGTAACTCTAATTCTGTGTTATATAAACAGAATACAGGGAATAGGTTTTTCATATGTCAATGTAAATATCAGAAAGGTGTGTGTGTGTGTTCTAGGGCGTGTAAACTATAAACGCCTAGAACTAGGTAGTGTTAGTTCGAATCCTCTAAGGTCTGAGATGTCTTAGATCCTTGTTACGTTTAGGTAACACGTTGTTATTCTGATCAAATAATAATTGGAGGTGATTGGGAAAAACTTTGTGTCAATAACTTTGATTTGTTCTTATTCCGCTGCATGTTATTATCATTGTTATTGTTCAACCCTAGTGCTCAAAACGGTCCAAGGAGTCTAACAAACTCCACAAGTGGTATCAGAGCTTGGGGAGCTCGTTACCTAGGGATTCACAAGGTTTTTAGTCGAAGAATGATGTTGAAAATCGAATTTGGTTTCAATTTTCGTAACTTTCTGCGGGCCAGTTTTCAAACGGTGATATCTCCTTCATTAACCGTTGGATCGGGCTGAAATATTTACTGGAGATTCTCTATATATCAAGGAAGATTTCCACCAGAGGGATCTTCAATCTGAGCTTTTATGTGGAAGTTCTGGTGTGTCGAAAACTGCTGCAGACAAAGGTTTTGTAAATCGAATTTTAGGGTTTTCTTTATATCAACTTCTTTAATTTCGGTTTCTATTGAATAAATTCATCATAGAAGTTGGTTATACATTGTTTGGTATCGAAAATTCATGAAAGAAAGTAGTTGTGGAGGTGTATGAGCGATTTTTGGTGATTTTAGGGTTTTCGCGACACTTTGAAGTATGTTATTCTCGTAAAGTTTCTACAGCTAGCATTATTGGAAACTACTACTCGTTGTAAGATTCTGCTGCTCATTATATTATACTGCTGCTACGTATATTTTTATTCTGCTGCTACTTCTATGAATGTTTCTGCTGCTACACTTAAAGGTTAGAATCTGATGAGGCGAAAAATGAACCACTTTTAGGGGGTCATTTAAGCCCGAAATTGAATTTATTTGATCAAATATTGCCCTAAATCGTTCCTTTTGTGATTTTAGGTACTTTGGGAGTGAAATCTGGAAAAGGAAGCAATTCGGACGTTTTTGGAGCATAAAAGTGAAGAAAACGCCAAAGTCTTAATTTTCCTTGCTGGGAACAGTAGGTGACGGCGTCAAGAGCAACACCCTGACGGTGTCAAGAGTAAATTCCATGACGACCCAGTATAGAATGGACGGCGTCACGAAGTAGGGCATCAAGAGTAAAAATCATGACGGCCTGGAAATGCTACTACATGACGGCGTCAAAAGTAGATCAAGGCAGTCCGAGAAATATTTTGGCGGCGAGGTGACGGCGTCACAAGCTTTGTCTTGACGCCGTCAGACCCTATTTTCTATATATAGTTTTCTAATTTTCACATTAAAAAGGAGAAGTTTTGGAGAAACCCTAAGTACGAACTTGGTGCGAATTTTACAGGTTTTTCAAGGGTTCTAAGCCCTTGATACCTTTCATGTGTAATTGAGATAAGTATTCTTTTAATTCAATCAATATGTCTATGTGTTGGTTGTCTATATCTTGTTCTTGTCTTAATTCCATCATGTTAGGCTAGATCTATCTTGTGTTTGCTTGGATCTAATGAAACCTAGATGTTAATTATGTGTTGATTACTTGTTTATATTTGTATTGGATGAATGAATTCGATGTTAGGCTTAAGAAAACTGGCAGACTTCCAATTGGTGACATGCTTGAACGTCTTAGGAAACATGAACTGATGTGCACTAGGTTTTATTGGTTGTATTTAATGCATGAGCCACTATTTATAATCCCTATGGTTGTGTTGGGCATGGTATAGGAGGAGATAAGAGCTCATAGGATTGGGGAGTTAAGTGCGCCACCCCATGAATGGTATTAAGGAATACAATCCATCATCCATGCAATTATAACAAGTAATTAACGTGTAAAAGATGTCTAGGGAGTAGTGAAATCTAAGTAAACACATTTGCTCCACTTATTGCTCACAACCTTAGTATAATTTAGTTTATTTCCATTTCTAGTATTTTATTTTGATTGCATCTTTAGTATTGGGTTAGTTGACTAGCAACTAATTCCGCCCAAATCCTTCAAACCCGAGATTTTTATTTGCAATCAAAAAAATATAAAAATACAAAAAGAATCATCCCTCACCTTTAGAACTAGTATTTAGGTTTTCTAATCCTAGCGACACTATTCCTAGCTGAACGATCAATCCCCCGGTACTTGTCACTATACTATACTACAACGATCAGGTACACTGCCTGGTGGGGGTTGTAAGCTTCTCAAGATCCCTTGAGAGGTAAAGCCTGGTGCGATTCCCACGTATCAAGTTTTTGGCGCTGCAGCCCAGGGAATAGTTCTTGTTTAGGTTGAATTTGATTTTTATTAGGTCTACTCATTAGATTCCTATCAAGTGAGATTGCAAGATATGGTTGAGTGGCTAGAACACCAAGAAATGCAAAATACCTCATTTAGAGACACCTATGAATCATATGAGCCTTCACTTAGGATAGATTCTTATGAACAACCTCCGTGTTTAGGATCTCGTTTTAGTGAGGCTAATAGAAAAAGCGACCTAGTTTGCCAAGGAATTATGGATAGAGCCGTATCAATAAACCATAAGTTGGATGAAGTACTAGGTTTGTTATTATCACTACCTAAGGATATAGGTGATTGTGACACGTGGAATGATGAGGTAAGTAATATAAGCCTACAAAATACCAACCATCATTTGAGGCACACACACCGCCCGTGACTTACCCGGAAGAAGTAGAAGAAACTTTAGGAATTCCGATGGAGGTAGAACCCTTGGACCAGGCACGACTTGAGGATATAGGTTTGAACACTTTTAGTGATAACCTTATTCCTAGTTCTAGGGAATTTACTAGTGTTGATGAACCAGAACCTCAATCTTTACACACCTTTCCATCCTTAGATATATTTCTAGGAGACAAAAGAGGAACCGACCCACCCATCAACCAATATTATCCGGGTAGTTTTAGGATGAAGGAAGCCATTCACTCACCCCCTTCAGCTCACGTGGCATATTCACACCCTAAGGGTGTGTATCGTTACTTCCACCCGCACTTAATTCAAAGTGTAGGGAAAACCTCCCCTATTTACGTTAAATAATGGTAGAGTCAGGCTCGTGACTCGAACAAAAACAAGCACTTCTTGGGAGGCAACCCATGTTTTGTGTGTTTTTATTTGTTTGTTTGTTTGTTTGTTTGATTTTATTTGTTTCCGTATGCATGTTTTATTTTTATTTTTTGTGGCTCATGTTTCAAAGTAAATTGTGAAAATGCTTTATTTTGTTTTTAACTTCGTCTTAATTGCATATAAAGGTATTTTGCAAAAGATAAGTGTAAGGGAGATCCAAATTTGTTTATAAGAACGAAATTGAGTGTGAACCACAACAATATTAAATGGACATGTATATTAGTACTTGTTAGAGTCAAATGCTTGTATCGAGTCATAATTATGTTTTGCAGGATTTTCCAGGAAGTAGGACATAAGTTTTTCCAGAAATTTTCCGAAAACTTAACATAAAGATTTCTGCAGGCCACTTCTGACGGCGTCATGAGTTTACTCTTGACGGCGTCATGTGTAAAATTCTGGAAATTTTGCTAGTTTTGTTTATACCGGAGTCTTAAAGTTTTTGTTAATTCTTTAGTTTTATAAACTCCAGGAAATCTGCAAACATACATTCCACAAGCATTATATCTTTAATTGTTTTGTTTTTATTCCTAAGTCTGGAATTACATCTAGTTGTAAGTTATCTTTGTTCGGGTTGATGCTTTAGGTTTTTGTCTGTTTTCTCAGGATTTACAGGTTATGTATGACAAGAAGGTGATTTATATTCTGGAAGGGAAGCTTTGATTGTTCATTTTCTTGGAGGAAGATCTAACCTGGCCACCTTATTATCCATACCGAGCGAATCAGGGGAGTATTTGATTTCATTCTTTTTACTTTTTCACTTTTACATTCTTTACTTGAACATTGGGGACAATGTTCATCTTAAGTGTAAGGGGAGGGTAAAATGATGATACCTTACAGGTACACTTTCGCTTGAGTTTGTTTTGTTTAATAGTAGATGTGTAATAAAACTATGAGAAATACTTGTTAGTGCAATTTTAGCGCCAAATTTAAAATTTTTTACAACATTTAGGAGTGAAACTTTAGCCATAGCAAGCGTCTCATGGATAGGAGATTGTATGACTAGCACATAACCGTACTTTCAGAAAAAAATTTCCACCCAAATATGTGAGGTTCGCCTTTAGATTTGATAGGAAAAGCATTTACTATTAGTGCTTATGAGTGTACCGGTAGCATTTAGATTCTAGAACTTGCGTTAGTGATGCATCCCGAGACCGCTAGTGAGACTACATTCGTGTAGTAGGATTTACTACATGATAAGAGGCATTAGGATCACCCTTGTGTTAAACCCGTATTATAATTACTTGACCATTTAAGTCATATTACTTGGCTAGTTAAGTCAACTAATTTTTCCCACACCCTTAGCGTTGTACTCATTTTTAGTACACGAAACCCCTAGTACACCCCTCCAAGCCTATCTTTTCGTTTCTAACTTTAAGCATTTTACTTAAAGGAAGAATTTGTTACACCCCACTTAAATGTACAACCAAATCGCCTTAGCCTTCCGTGTATGCACTCATCTTTAGTGCATTATTGTTATTTGTTAAACCCTAAGTTAACTATATAATTGATTACATGGTTGCTAAGTCGAGTCATATCCTTGTACATATTGTTTTGGGACGATTGGGACTCATGAGTAAAGTACTTATTTTATGGAGTAATGGGGAAGAACATCATATATCACCCCCATATGTACGTTAATCTTAAAAGTGCTCCAAGTGTTTTGATTTTCTTAATTCGAGTCATTAGATTAGTTTAATGTAAAGTATGTAAAGATTCAAGTGTAAGGGAAATGTTTATTCCCTATGATGTATTATTTCGGATGGTAGGGTAAGAGTGTATGCAAAAAAAAAAAAAAAAAAAAAAAAAAAAAAAAAATCGAAAAAATCAAGAAAAAGAAAAGAAAAAAATAGAAAAAGGAAAAGTGAAAAAACATACGGACTACCATCCCTTTTTATTCTATGTTTATTTTATGTTTTTGTTATTTTTCAATTATTAGCTTAAGTCGAGTCTAGTCTTGGCTTAGCAACGCCACATTGTACATGTAATTAACCAAGATTGTTAACTCGCCACCAGTAAAACTTCCTTTATCCAACAAAACCGTGTATTTCATATCCCTACACCTAACGTTACAACCCTTTAAAAGACCTCTTTGCTAGTTTATCCTAGGTATTTACGCCATGTGGTGGAGGTTTGATCCTTTCCCAAGCCTTTGGTAATCTATTTTGCTATGACAGGTAGTGAGAGATATCTTCCGTTTCCATATTGTAATTTATACTTTATTACACCCGAGAGATGTGAGTATCTAAACACTATTTGTGAGGTGCTAGTGTATGACCTCCGTGCTTGTCTATTGGTCTTTAGTGGAACGATTATTTGTTGTAATTACTTTTATATTAGTGTTAAATGACCCCTAACTTGTATTTTGACTAGAATAAAAGCGCATTTGCTTGAGGACAAGCAAATCTCAAGTGTAAGGGTATATGATGAGGCGAAAAATGAACCACTTTTAGGGGGTCATTTAAGCCCGGAATTGAATTTATTTGATCAAATATTGCCCTAAATCATTCCTTTTGTGATTTTAGGTACTTTGGGAGTGAAATCTGGAAAAGGAAGCAATTCGGACGTTTTTGGAGCATAAAAGTGAAGAAAACGCCAAAGTCTTAATTTTCCTTGCTGGGAACAGTAGGTGACGGCATCAAGAGCAACACCCTGACGGCGTCAAGAGTAAATTCCTTGACGACCCAGTACAGAATGGACGGCGTCCCAAAGTAGGGCTTCAAGAGTAAAAATCATGACGGCCTGGAAATGCTAATACATGACGGCGTCAAAAGTAGATCAAGGCAGTCTGAGAAATATTTTGGCGACGAGGTGACGGCGTCACAAGCTTTGTCTTGACGCCGTCAGACCCTATTTCTTATATATAGTTTTCTAATTTTCACATTAAAAAGGAGAAGTTTTGGAGAAACCCTAAGTACGAACTTGGTGCGAATTTTATAGGTTTTTCAAGGGTTCTAAGCCCTTGATACCTTTCATGTGTAATTGAGATAAGTATTCTTTTAATTCAATCAATATGTCTATGTGTTGGTTGTCTATATCTTGTTCTTGTCTTAATTCCATCACGTTAGGCTAGATCTATCTTGTGTTTGCTTGGATCTAATGAAACCTAGATGTTAATTATGTGTTGATTACTTATTTATAATTGTATTGGATGAATGAATTCGATGTTAGGCTTAAGAAAACTGGCAGACTTCCAATTGGTGACATGCTTGAACGTCTTAGGAAACATGAACTGATGTGCACTAGGTTTTATTGGTTGTATTTAATGCATGAGCCACTGTTTATAATCCCTATTGTTGTGTTGGGCATGGTATTGGAGGAGATAAGAGCTCATAGGATTGGGGAGTTAAGTGCGCCACCCCATGAATGGTATTAAGGAATACAATCCGTCATCCATGAAACTATAACAAGTAATTAACGTGTAAAAGATGTCTAGGGAGTAGTGAAATCTAAGTAAACAAATTTTCTCCACTTATTGCTCACAACCTTAGTATAATTTAGTTTATTTTCATTTCTAGTATTTTATTTTGATTGCATCTTTAGTATTGGGTTAGTTGACTAGCAACTAATTCCGCCCAAATCCTTCAAACCCAAGATTTTTATTTGCTTTCAAAAAAATATAAAAATACAAAAAGAATCATCCCTCACCTTTAGAACTAGTATTTAGGTTTTCTAATCCTAGCGACACTATTCCTAGCTGAACGATCAATCCCCCGGTACTTTTCACTATACTATACTACAACGATCAGGTACACTGCCTGGTGGGGGTTGTAAGCTTCTCAAGATCCCTTGAGAGGTAAAGCCTGGTGCGATTCCCACGTATCAGAATCATTCTGCTGCTACACGTTTGAAACTGCTGCTAGCTTTGTGATTCTGCTGCTGCATACTACTGCTACTTTCGAGACTCTACTGCTAGTTATATTATTCTGCTGCTCAAAAGATTTATTCTGCTGCTGACTTTAAAGATTGGTTTGAAGATGGTTTTACACACACAGACTGGGTCACACACAGGAAGATTTTGGTTTTTGTTCTTACAGATTTAAAAAGGCTCGTTCTTATTGGATTAATTGATTACGAAGAAGATTAATTATCATTTATTTGATGTTGTAGTTGAGTTTCACAGGTTTGTGTTCTTATCATATCTCAAAGTGCGTGTTACACTTTGAAGATAACTTGTTTGTTTTATACGGTGGTGACGAAGACTTGTCAAATCTAGTTTTCATAGGTCAAGGGGAGGATGGATGAAGACCTAGTTAACTATCACTTGAAGGAGTTACGTTATTATGCTCAGTGTCTCATTGAAGATGAGGATTTTGTCAAGAGATTGCGGTCTACTTATATATTCGGTTTTGGTTATAAGTTCAAAGTCACATGGTTAGTACAAGACATAAGACACAAGTTTGGGTTATTCTACTTCTTCATCAAATTCGTTATATTTGGTTTTGTTCATCGGTGATCATTACATAAGAGCCTACAGAATTGAAGATTCAAGAAGATGGTAAACATATTGGTGTCAGGGGAAGCTTAATGATTAAATGTTTAACCATCTACATGCACCACTCAAGGGGAAGTTTTGCATACGTTCCCTATTTGTTGATAACAAAAAGGGGAAGAAATTTTCGAGTGGCATGGCATGGATTAAGAAGAAGACAAGATTGTTTCATTCATGGCGAGATTTAATTATCTTAATTTCTCCACTTCGTCTAGGGAAGTTCGTACAAGAATGTGTTTGTTTTGTCATCATCAAATAGGGGAAGATTGTTGGGTTTATTAATTTGATGAGACAAAACGACAAAGAATGAAACAATAGGGACTTAATACAACAAGAAAGAATTCTACAAAAGATGGAGAAGGACTTGCTTGCAAAAGAAGATTTATATTTTAGTCCTTCGTAGTCTTCTTGTAACCCTAATTCTGTGTTATATAAATAGAATACAGGGAATAGGTTTTTCATATGTCTTCCATAATGTAAATATCAAAAAGGTGTGTGTGTATGTTCTAGGGCATGTAAACTATAAACGCCTAGAACTAGGTAGTGTTAGTTCGAATCCTCTAAGGTCTGAGATGTCTTAGATCCTTGTTACGTTTAGGTAACACGTTGTTATTCTGATCAAATAATAATTGGAGGTGATTGGGAAAAACTTTGTGTCAATAACTTTGATTTGTTCTTATTCCGCTGCATGTTATTATCATTGTTATCGTTGAACCCTAGTGCTCAAAACGGTCCAAGGAGTCTAACAAACTCCACAATTGTTGTTGTTACTTCACAAAGAATTCAAATATTCAAGACATAACTAAATCATTCATCATTCATTCAAGCCAAAAGATTACACATCAAAGAGTTTCAAACACAAATCATATCCAAATACGCAAAAGACTGCTACATCAACAAAAGATGAAATCAAAAGACTACAACCTACAACTACATCAATGCCTAGGGCATGGAAGCCCAAGTACCACTTCTCTTTCTTTAGGCAGAGGAGGGTTTGACTTTCTTGTTCTGGATGCTGGTCTTAGCCTTGAAGATTGTGGTCTTTCAGGAGTAGCAGGTGGAATGGAATACCTGGGGGTGTCTGTCATAGCACCACAGTTACAGTTACATTGAACGACCTAAAGTGTCGTTTGGAAAATACTGTGTTTGATCATTGAAATAATCCAGAGTTTACAATATGAGGTCCCCAAAATGTCTTGCATGTTTATGAAAAACAAGTCATACTAGATCAAACGTTTACATAAGTGCATGAAATAACGGTGAGACGCGTCGACTCCGCGACTCCATGAAGGTCCAAATGCATGTCATATGAGCTACCTTAATAACCTGAAATACATTGTGTCACACCCCCAATTTACCTGACTTGCAGCGGAATGGAATGCCTGAGGGTGTAACTGTCATAGCACCATAACAGGGAAATATTGAACGACCTAAAGTGTCGTTTTGAAAACACATCGTTTGTCTTATTAAAACATTCAGAATATAATACATAGGTCCCAAAAGTCATGAAAGGTTTACAGAAATAAGTTTAGACATGTCAAACGATAATGATACATAAGTGCATGAAAGTGTCAAAGTGAGACGCGTCATCCTAGGTCCTCACTAAAATGACTCCATGCATGCCATGAAGTTTATGCTCTTAGTTACCTGAAAATACATGCTAAAGTGTCAACACAATGGTTGGTGAGTTCATAGAGTCTTGTGAAAAAGAATGTAATGCATTGAAATGAAGATTTCCCAGCAAAGGCATCGTAAATCCACTCAGTTCCAAGTCCCGCCATAAGAGACTTGTAACCTGTGTGTTTACAACCCACTGCCAAATGTAATAAGTTTGATACCAAAAGCATTGTAATTCAGTAATAAGACTTGATGCAAAAGCATCGTATTTCAGTAATAAGACTTGATGCAAAAACATCGTATTTCAGTAATAAGACCTGATGCAAAAGCATCGTATTTCAGTAGTAAGACTTGATGCAAAAGCATCGTATTTCAGTAATAAGACTTGATGCAAAAATATCAGGAATTTATCAGTAATTTTGTATGTACAAATGCCCAAGTATAAGGTAAAGTACTAAGATTTCAATAATGAAACCCACATTGTCTCTTAAGCTCATGGCCCCGAAGCTAGACTTTGTAATGCCCCAACAGAGTGTTTACCAGACACTCACTTGATAAGACATGAAATGCATTCGTCCCGTTGGAGCAACCCAACGCGAATGGAGGCGTCACCCTCAATAGATCTATTCACTCACTCTCGCTTAGTACTTGAAATTAACGGTCCATGAAATAAAGGGGACTTGTCGTGTCGTGGTAATAAGACTACTTAAGCAATGTAAGAACTTTATACTTTGGCATTGTACAAAAATAGTTGCTGCAATGTATTCTCCCCCATAGGATTTGAAATCGTATAAAAGTATAACACGAGTATTTAAACATGTATCTCCCCCAAAGAGTTTGTAAAGTAATTAAACCAGTAAAAGTGGGGCTATGACTCACCTCAACTGATGAAACCGTGATGAAATGAAATGAACACCAATGAACAATTTGCTGCCGCAACCCAATATGATGGTACCATGAACATGTAATGAACTGAAAAACAAGGCGCGCACACTAGCCGCAACCTAATATGAATGATGAATGATCTCCTTTAGATCCACAAATGATGTTATGAATGTCCATGCACATGTTTCTATACCACTCTACTCTTTGAAAAACACTTGTTGTTATCAAAAGTATATATTTCAAGAATTTGGAAAAATATTGCTATTAGAAAATATAATAAGCTAGTTGTAATATATATATACTTATATATATATATCGTAAGTTTCCATGTTAGCGTTGAAATACTCGGGTTGTAATCCTTGAAATGATGAAAACATACTCATAATAACTAATACTACGTTAGTTTAAAAGCTCGGTACTTGATATTATGTTTAGCTTGAAAATGCACTTCGTAGTTTTTGCGCCAAAATATATAAAAGCTGTCAATTAATAAAGGGTTTTAGCCGATATTCAAACGAGTATATCTTTGTCGTTACTTGTCCGTTTTACTTGTTCTTTATATCCACGGTTACGTCTTAGTATGTAGTAATATATTTTGGAAAGCTCGGCTCCTCCGGGTTACGTTTAAAGCCTCTTTTTGTACCATGAAAAACGTCCAACAGCAACTATTTTCTGAAAAATACTTTTCGTCTACAATCTTGCAAAAATCATAACTCCTTCGTTATAGACTCTTTTTAATCCGTTCTTTCGCCTACGGATTCGTTTTTGAAAGTATTTTCTAAAAATTTTGCCAAAGTTTCCTTGGTGTTTACTGATTTTCCAGATTTTTACAAAACGGGACAGCATGTCTAAAATAGGTTCCAAATCATGTTTCCAAGGTTAAAAACCATTTTCTACCATCACCAATCCTCTTGTAATCACCACATGACTAATCTAATCTTACCATACACCTTCTTAGGGTGCCATGGACTCCTAACCAAGTTATTAGAGCTAGGGGATTCATAACAAGAAAGTTAGGGTTTGTATGTTTCATTTTAGCAAAAATAAAGTATAGTATAGCTACTTATACATGGTTTTTAGCATGATTCTTATGTAATACATGTAAAAATAGGATGATTCATGAAAAAATAAAGATGAAAACTTACTTGACCAAAAGAGATGATTATTGGATGATTATGCTTGGAGTTCTTGTGTTTTTGTTACTTGTATCTTGATTAGACTTGTAAAATGAATAACTTTAGTGTTTTACTTCAAGAAAAATGATCACTTGATCCTTGTGTTTGATTATGGTCGTGGGTTTGAGAAGAGAGCAAGAGAAGATGAACTTTTGATCTTAGTTGAAAAGTATGTATTATGATTTTGGTATTTAGTAAAGTAAGGTTTATAATGTGTTTATTAGTTTAATATGATTTAGTTAATGCAAGGGGTTAAAAATGGGTCTTGGGGCCTGTTTTTCAAGGGGTGAAGGGGGGGGGGGGTTAGGGTACTTGTTAGTTAATTAGAAACCTTGAATGAAATTTGCACTAGTTAGCGTTTTTAGTTACGATCGGGTAACGGTTTTATTAGAAATAAATGTTCACGAAGTATACCGGGATGAAATTAGTTATAATAATGTTAAAAACATATTAAAAATATGTTGGGTACATTTACTGAGTGATCGGGTGATTAATGTTTAGTTTTAACGAAAACCGACGTTATATTCATACGCGTACGTTAAAAATAAAATAAATTTCCAAAATACTGGGTAACTGAATGTTATAACTTTTATGATGTTAAAATCGATATAAAAATATGTCGGGACCATTGTGTGAATATTTAGATATATTCGTCGTGTATAAACCGAGTGTTAACGTTTATTATAATTACGTATACGTAAAAACGTTAAATGTACTGAATATGGAAATTTGAAAATCCTGAGAGTGGTATAACATGAAAATGACCTACTGATGATATGCAGACTATCTCCAGTCCGTATGCAGTGTTATTACTGATAATGCATGAATTCGCACCTGAACCAATACGGTTACGCGAATTTGAATACCCGTAAACTAAATTTACGATGAAATGTGTCATGCAAGTGAATGATGAAATATTTTCCGGAAATGAATAGTGTTCAGTGAATAGTAAATTTTCTGAATGCTGCTCTGAATGTCAAACTGACACCAAAAATGATGAATAGTAAACTGATGAATAGTGTTTTGATGAATAGTGTTTTTCCAAAGTTCGGGAAATGACCTGAAATGACCTGAAATGGTGAGTTGTGACAGTCTTCCCCTCTAACAGGAACTTCGTCCCGAAGTTCAGTTTATGTTGGTCTCTGAAAATGTCTTGGTGAAAAGGTGATGATATTCGAGAATTCCAGCGAACTCTAACGATAGGAATTCGACTCTGATTCAACCGTTTGACCATAGTGTCCATGATTTCTACTTGTTCTCCTACAAGGTTTATATTTGTCCTTGGGTTGGATTCCTTTCCAAATGAGATTATGAGTGACTAATCTGTAATTCATTTCTGGGGATCTGAAAATGTGAAATATGTTCGTGTAATCCTGTTGTTCTCTGGCAATGTTCAAATCTAACGGCCACTATGCCTTCTCTGTCAAAATATAAATGGTCCAGTGTATATTGGTGTAACTTTCCAAGTTTTCTGAATGATAACATGCCTTTCCTAGGCAGAACTTTCTGCATAACTCTGCTTACCAACTTGAAGTTTTAATGGTTTACAACTTATTGAACTTGTAACTGATTCTTGACTTGTAGGAAATTTCTGATTGTTTCATGAATGCCTTAGAGGAATCTGCATCGATATTCTTGTTTCAAACAATTGTCCTTTGTGAAAACTTACTGCAGGAAAGTTTATGTATGGATGAGGCCACGTTTAAATGAAATGCTCTACAGTCTCAATTAGAAGCTTGGTTCATTTCTATAGTATTGTTCTGTGGACATTAATATTGAGTTCAATCCTGTAGCTCAGTCTAGCTAGCACCTTTAAATGATAGACTTTGATAACTAAGTCAGAGATGATGATTCGGATGGTCTCGCAGTATCTTAGAATTTGTTGTTGAGTTACGAATTCTCTCGCGATATACTTCTAGTCCTGGTTAGTAGTTCTGTAGTCCTTTCGTTGCTTTTATTGTATAGAGGAATCCTACATGCAATTGATTTGGAAAGTCTCTTCTAGGGAAGTCAATGGGAAAAATCCAACTTAATGGCTAAGTGAGTGACAGGTAGGGTAAGTATCCAGGGATAGTTCAACAAAAAGGGATGTTTATGGAAGAGTTCCTTTGTTTACAAAGCTTTTGGATGAAGATTGTTATCAACAATCCTTTGAAAAGGTAATTATTTCCTTCATGGCATAATCCTTCCTGAATTTTACATAGGTGATCAAGCTATGTACAATTGAGGACTAATGATGCGATGTTGGATTTTTGTCAAAATATCATAACTTTTATCAAAAGTTTTAGATAGTGTTCAACGCATTGTTATAAAAATAGTGTCCTGATTTTTTTTTCTTTCAAGTAACATGAAAATTGCTTCGCGTAATAATAGTAAATACTTGGTGTAATGACAGAAAATCAATTTATAGGATGGTAATAAAATAGCTTACTTCAGAAATTTTTCTGTAAAACAGTTTCCCCATATGATAGTAAAATAGCTTGAATGGTGTATTGGATACATGGGTGAATCTTGTCGAATGGTAATAGTCTACTAATTCGTCAAAAACGAAATCAACCTAATTCCTGAAGAATCTGCGGATGTTTCTGGTGAGTCCGTGTTATTGGTATTATCTACTAGGTGTTATCTAGTTCATGGCAAGTGGGAATGGTAAAGGAAAAATGACAATGATGGTACCCTAGATGGTGAGGATAAAATTGCTGTCGATGAAATTCTAGTGGTGAGTTAGGTGATGATGGTGATAATAGTGAATGGAATAATACCCTCTTTCGCGCTATCTCATAATATCTAGGAGGTAAAACTGAAGTACACACTGTGGGAAGGCCAATGGTGTAATAAGTAACTGATGGTGGTGATAGTACCTGAGCAGTAAGTGTCCTACTAGTGATGGAAAGAAAACACACTATCTTCCTTGCAATAAGCATCCTAATAAGTCCATTAAGATTAATTCTGAATACACTACCAAAAGGCATTCTATGTACGGGCTGAATGATAGGAAAACCCTGTTCCTATGACAAATCAATGGTGCTAATGGTGGTATAAGTGCAACTGGTGGTATAATGGTAGTGGAAGATGGCAAGGCATCTTCAATGTCGGAATCCGATAAAAGAATGACAGGGTAGGTATCTGAAGACATGTCACTTGTGAACCAGGTCAATAAAATGATATACATATACGGATATGAGTATAAATAACTCGCACAGGGTATGTATGAAACAACATGTATCATGATTATGCACTTATGATGAAATGATGAGATGCTATGATGATGCGGTTATAGTCTAGGGTCCAAGATACATCCTAGTTCGCTATAACCTTAGCTCTGATGCCAATCTGTCACACCCCCAATTTACCTGACTTGCAGCGGAATGGAATGCCTGAGGGTGTAACTGTCATAGCACCATAACAGGGAAATATTGAACGACCTAAAGTGTCGTTTTGAAAACACATCGTTTGTCTTATTAAAACATTCAGAATATAATACATAGGTCCCAAAAGTCATGAAAGGTTTACAGAAATAAGTTTAGACATGTCAAACGATAATGATACATAAGTGCATGAAAGTGTCAAAGTGAGACGCGTCATCCTAGGTCCTCACTAAAATGACTCCATGCATGCCATGAAGTTTATGCTCTTAGTTACCTGAAAATACATGCTAAAGTGTCAACACAATGGTTGGTGAGTTCATAGAGTCTTGTGAAAAAGAATGTAATGCATTGAAATGAAGATTTCCCAGCAAAGGCATCGTAAATCCACTCAGTTCCAAGTCCCGCCATAAGAGACTTGTAACCTGTGTGTTTACAACCCACTGCCAAATGTAATAAGTTTGATACCAAAAGCATTGTAATTCAGTAATAAGACTTGATGCAAAAGCATCGTATTTCAGTAATAAGACTTGATGCAAAAACATCGTATTTCAGTAATAAGACCTGATGCAAAAGCATCGTATTTCAGTAGTAAGACTTGATGCAAAAGCATCGTATTTCAGTAATAAGACTTGATGCAAAAATATCAGGAATTTATCAGTAATTTTGTATGTACAAATGCCCAAGTATAAGGTAAAGTACTAAGATTTCAATAATGAAACCCACATTGTCTCTTAAGCTCATGGCCCCGAAGCTAGACTTTGTAATGCCCCAACAGAGTGTTTACCAGACACTCACTTGATAAGACATGAAATGCATTCGTCCCGTTGGAGCAACCCAACGCGAATGGAGGCGTCACCCTCAATAGATCTATTCACTCACTCTCGCTTAGTACTTGAAATTAACGGTCCATGAAATAAAGGGGACTTGTCGTGTCGTGGTAATAAGACTACTTAAGCAATGTAAGAACTTTATACTTTGGCATTGTACAAAAATAGTTGCTGCAATGTATTCTCCCCCATAGGATTTGAAATCGTATACAAGTATAACACGAGTATTTAAACATGTATCTCCCCCAAAGAGTTTGTAAAGTAATTAAACCAGTAAAAGTGGGGCTATGACTCACCTCAACTGATGAAACCGTGATGAAATGAAATGAACACCAATGAACAATTTGCTGCCGCAACCCAATATGATGGTACCATGAACATGTAATGAACTGAAAAACAAGGCGCGCACACTAGCCGCAACCTAATATGAATGATGAATGATCTCCTTTAGATCCACAAATGATGTTATGAATGTCCATGCACATGTTTCTATACCACTCTACTCTTTGAAAAACACTTGTTGTTATCAAAAGTATATATTTCAAGAATTTGGAAAAATATTGCTATTAGAAAATATAATAAGCTAGTTGTAATATATATATACTTATATATATATATCGTAAGTTTCCATGTTAGCGTTGAAATACTCGGGTTGTAATCCTTGAAATGATGAAAACATACTCATAATAACTAATACTACGTTAGTTTAAAAGCTCGGTACTTGATATTATGTTTAGCTTGAAAATGCACTTCGTAGTTTTTGCGCCAAAATATATAAAAGCTGTCAATTAATAAAGGGTTTTAGCCGATATTCAAACGAGTATATCTTTGTCGTTACTTGTCCGTTTTACTTGTTCTTTATATCCACGGTTACGTCTTAGTATGTAGTAATATATTTTGGAAAGCTCGGCTCCTCCGGGTTACGTTTAAAGCCTCTTTTTGTACCATGAAAAACGTCCAACAGCAACTATTTTCTGAAAAATACTTTTCGTCTACAATCTTGCAAAAATCATAACTCCTTCGTTATAGACTCTTTTTAATCCGTTCTTTCGCCTACGGATTCGTTTTTGAAAGTATTTTCTAAAAATTTTGCCAAAGTTTCCTTGGTGTTTACTGATTTTCCAGATTTTTACAAAACGGGACAGCATGTCTAAAATAGGTTCCAAATCATGTTTCCAAGGTTAAAAACCATTTTCTACCATCACCAATCCTCTTGTAATCACCACATGACTAATCTAATCTTACCATACACCTTCTTAGGGTGCCATGGACTCCTAACCAAGTTATTAGAGCTAGGGGATTCATAACAAGAAAGTTAGGGTTTGTATGTTTCATTTTAGCAAAAATAAAGTATAGTATAGCTACTTATACATGGTTTTTAGCATGATTCTTATGTAATACATGTAAAAATAGGATGATTCATGAAAAAATAAAGATGAAAACTTACTTGACCAAAAGAGATGATTATTGGATGATTATGCTTGGAGTTCTTGTGTTTTTGTTACTTGTATCTTGATTAGACTTGTAAAATGAATAACTTTAGTGTTTTACTTCAAGAAAAATGATCACTTGATCCTTGTGTTTGATTATGGTCGTGGGTTTGAGAAGAGAGCAAGAGAAGATGAACTTTTGATCTTAGTTGAAAAGTATGTATTATGATTTTGGTATTTAGTAAAGTAAGGTTTATAATGTGTTTATTAGTTTAATATGATTTAGTTAATGCAAGGGGTTAAAAATGGGTCTTGGGGCCTGTTTTTCAAGGGGTGAAGGGGGGGGGGGGGTTAGGGTACTTGTTAGTTAATTAGAAACCTTGAATGAAATTTGCACTAGTTAGCGTTTTTAGTTACGATCGGGTAACGGTTTTATTAGAAATAAATGTTCACGAAGTATACCGGGATGAAATTAGTTATAATAATGTTAAAAACATATTAAAAATATGTTGGGTACATTTACTGAGTGATCGGGTGATTAATGTTTAGTTTTAACGAAAACCGACGTTATATTCATACGCGTACGTTAAAAATAAAATAAATTTCCAAAATACTGGGTAACTGAATGTTATAACTTTTATGATGTTAAAATCGATATAAAAATATGTCGGGACCATTGTGTGAATATTTAGATGACCTACTGATGATATGCAGACTATCTCCAGTCCGTATGCAGTGTTATTACTGATAATGCATGAATTCGCACCTGAACCAATACGGTTACGCGAATTTGAATACCCGTAAACTAAATTTACGATGAAATGTGTCATGCAAGTGAATGATGAAATATTTTCCGGAAATGAATAGTGTTCAGTGAATAGTAAATTTTCTGAATGCTGCTCTGAATGTCAAACTGACACCAAAAATGATGAATAGTAAACTGATGAATAGTGTTTTGATGAATAGTGTTTTTCCAAAGTTCGGGAAATGACCTGAAATGACCTGAAATGGTGAGTTGTGACACATTGCTAAAACGTCAACACGAAGGTTGGTGAATTCCATAGGTTTGTAAAATGTAATGATGTACGGCCACCACAAGTAAAAGTGCAAGATAAAAATCTCATGAAAATTGTACAATAGACCTTAAGCTCATGACCCCGAAGCTATGACTGTTGACGTTTTGGTAAATCCAGGAAAATCAGTAAACATAAAGTAAACTTTGGCAAAATTTTTAGAAAATACTTTCAAAAACGAATCCGTAGGCGAAAGAACGGATTAAAAAGAGTTTATAATGAAGAAGTTATGATTTTTGCAAGTTTATTGACGAAAACTATTTTCCGGAAAAATACATGCTGTTGGACGTTTTTCGTCGGACAAAAAGAGGCTTTAGACATAACCCGGAGGAGCCGAGCTTTCCAAAATATATTACTACATACTAAGACGTAACCGTGGATATAAAGAACAAGTAAAACGGACTTATAACGACAAAGATATTCACGTTTCAATATCGGCAAAAATCCTCTATAATTGGCAGCTTTCACTAGTAATAATAATAATACTACTTCTACGTACTAAATTCTAGATTTTCTAAAAATATTAACCAAGTACCCAAATTCACAACTAATGAAGTTTTAGTGATTACAAGTATATTTTTATCACTACAAGGCGTTATATCAAGGATTTCAAACCGAGGATTTCAACACTAACATTGATACATACGTTATATATATTTATATATATATACATTTCAACTAGATTATTTTCTAGTAGCCATATTTTCCTAAGTCTTGGAAAATGTATATTTTGATAACAACAAGTATTTTTCAAAGAGTAGAGTGGTATAGGTAACATGTGCATGGACAATTCATAACATCAGTTTGTGATCTAAAGTAGATCGTTCATCATTCATATTAGGTTGCGGCTAGTGTGCGCGCCTTGTTTTTCAGCTCATTACATATTCATGGTTGTTCATTTCACATCATCACAGTATCATCAGTTAAGGTGAGTTTTCATAGCCCCGTTTTCAATTCAATATTTTGATTTCAAATCCCACGGGGGAATACATTGCATCAATCATTTTAGTACGAGCCCAAGTACCAAAACATATGTACATTGCTTAAGTTGCCTTACCATCCAGTTAAAGTCCCCTGTTTATTATCATGGACCGTTAATTTTCCGATTAAGCGAGAGTGAGTGGATAGATCTATCGAGGGTGACGCCTCCATCCGTGGTAGTGATTACCAACAGTAAGCGGATGCATTTCATTTTGACACAGTTACTAGTTTCTACTTCAACCAAATCTCATGCAAACACCACAAAGCTATACTAATCCTACCATACACCTTCTTAGGGTGCCATGGGTTCCTAATCACTATTAATCATGTTAATTTAACAAAGGAACACCTAAATCAAAATCTAGGGTTTGTATGTTCAAAAAGTTAACAAAAATAATGTGGTATAGCTAACTTGTACATGAAATTAAGCATGAAAACCATGAGATACAAGTGTTAATTAGATGAAAACATGAAAATAAATTTGATAACTCACTTTGAAATAATGGGTGATTAGATGATGAGAAAACCTTGAGTTACTTGTGTTTTTGTTGTAAGATTCTTGATTAGGAAGGTAAAATGAACAACTTCTATGCTTTAACTTTTGGAAAATGATCACTTGATCATGGTGTATGAATTTTGGTAGTGGGTTTGATGTGGAAGAGAAGAGGTTTTGAGCTTTTGATTCTTAGAAAATTGTAGGTTTATGTTTTTGAGGTTTTTGGTAGATATTTATCTAATTTCAATGGCATACTTGTAATTATATGGTCAATGTGAAGACTAATGAGGGGGGGCTGCACATGTTAGTTAAATGTGTGTGGGAAGCTTGGTAATCTAGTTCACGGAGTCGGTTTTGGTTCCGTTAATCGCAAAACGTAAAGTTTTAAACCGCGAAACGTAAATTCGGGCATCGTAAAAATATGAAACTTGAAAGAATGACTAAACTTGTCAAAATACTCCATAATAACTGAAATGGGTACAATAAACCTTTGTGACTAATTCCACAACGTTCGGTCCTTCGAACTTGGCGTTATCTGAAAGGGATAGAATATAGGTAACAATTTGATTCCTTCTGTTTTGTTCCAACGGATGATAAGACATATGTTTTTCTTTGCCTAGTGGGTTTGGTCTCCACTACTGAAGTTCGTGATTAATTTGTGATGTCCTTGCTAATTCCTTCATCACATATACCAATATTCTTTATTGTCAACTCACAAATCCTAAATGCATAAGCGATGTTGTAGGGAAATTGGTTCTGGAAATTTGTCTCGCGATTGTGAGTTTTGGTCGAAATCTCTTTCTGAATAAACGAATTTAGAAAATGGAGCAAATGATTTACTAAGTAATATTTTTCCTGATGATTCAAAATTTCAGTAGTTATGAAGTAGAAAAATGTTTTCAAACATGTTGTGATTAAGACTGCTTACCAAAGTTTGATGTCTATGTATATTTCTCATTGTACAATAGTGTTGCTAAAGATTGACCAAAAAGGATCGTACTTGTTCAAAATAGGAATTTCAGAAATCATTTTTCCACAAGGTATGTGATTTATGTAAACGCATCAACTTTATTTAAAAGTGAAAACACTAACAAGGATAAAATGGTAGAATAGGAAATGTTCGCTTAAATGCATAGATGTCTAACATTTAGTTCCTGAGGTTGGATAATGCCTATTGGGGGTTATCAGGTATAACTACAAGCATAGGTATTTAAACTAACTTAAGTCCTGAAATAGTTTATCGTTGTAATTGGCAAGGCGAAGGTATCACTTCATGTTGTGTCGATGAATGTCTATTCTGTTTTCCCAGGTAGATGAGGAGATATGTTCTGGTTTGATCCCTTTCTTGGTACGAAGGTGAGGTTATCTGAAATTTCTAGAGACATAATGCCTTAGAGGAATCTACATCGATATTCTTGTTTCAAACAATTGTCCTTTGTGAAAACTTACTGCAGGAAAGTTTATTTATGGATGAGGCCATGTTTAAATGAACTGCTCTACAGTCTCAATTAGAAGCTTGGTTTATTTCTATTGTGTTGTCCTGCGGACATTTATTGAGTTCAATCTTGTAGCTCAGTCTAGCTAGTACCTTTATATGATAGAATTTGACAACTAAGTCAGAGATGGTGATTCGGATGGTCTCGCGGTATCTTAGAATTTGTTGTTGAGTTATGAATTCTCTCACTATATACTTCTAGTTCTGTTTAGTAGTGCTGTAATCCTTTCGTTGCTTTTATTGTATAGAGGAATTCTGCATGTAATTGATATGGAAAGTCTCTCCTAGGGAAGTCAATGGGAAAAAAAATCTAACTTAATGGCTAAGTGAGTGACAGGTGGGGTAAGTATCCAGGGATAGTTTGGCAAAAGGGATGTTTATGGAAAAGTTCCTTTGTTTACAAAACTTTTAAATGAAGATTGTTATTAACAATCCTTTGAAAAGGTAATTATTTCCTTCATGGCATAATCCTTCCTGAATTTTACATAGGTGATCAGGCTATGTACAATTGAGGACTAATGATGCGATGTTAGATTTTGTCAAAATATCATAACTTTCCTCAAAAGTTTTAGATGGTGTTCAACGCATTGTTATTAAAAATGGTATCCTGATGTTTTCTTTCAAGTAACATGAAAATTGCCTCGCGTAATAATAGTAAATACTTGGTGTAATTACAGAAAATCAATTTATAGGATGGTAATAAAATAGCTTACTTCAGAAATTTTTCTGTAAAACAATTTCCCCATATGATAGTAAAATAGCTTGAATGGTGTATTAGATACATGTGTGAATCTTGTCGAATGGTAATAGTCTACTAATTCGTCAAAAACGAAATCAACATAATCCCTGATAAGACAATGCTAAAATGTTGCGAAACGATTGAAGTTTGAGCAATTGGGATAGAAAATGGAGTAAACGATGGTTATGATTATCACAGAGATAACAAAAGATAGATACTACATTGGATAGAAAAGTGCTTAGTACAACTAGGTTATGTCATCGTACCAACGGTAAGTACAAAAGGAAAGATACAACCCTAAAGGGCTCGAACTACGGTTTATATATTGAAACAAGGCTCCTCCTGCTAAAGCATTGTTGTTATCCTTGATGTTGCTAATATCCTGACGGTTCTCTTTCAACAGCTCACGCTATTCCTCGAGCGATTCAGTCTTGATTCCCAAGCTCCTGATTTTCCTTGTTCCTTAGCTTCGGGCAGTCATTCTTGAAATGCCCTAAGTTTCCACATTTGAAGCAACTCCCTGGGGTCTTCTGATTTGTGAGGTTCCTACAGTCCTTAGTCTGATGACCCTGCTTCTTGCACACTCCACACGTTTTACTGCAATGACCTCGGTGATGTTGATTACACAGGTTGCAGTAAGGTAACTTTCCAATATACCTTCTCTTTGTGTGCGGTTCTGCAGCAAAGGCTCGATTCACTTCTTGTCCCTTGGGTGATTATTGAGCAGCATTGCAACCTAGATTGTTGTTCCACTTCCTTTTGTTGTCACTATTGTTTCCTGATGTCTCGGCGTGAACTATGAGTTCCTTTGCCTCGATCGCCATTTTGATAGCTTCAGACATGGTATCGGGTTCCCATGCGATGACCAACATACGAATTTCATTTGAGAGTCCCCCAATGTACCTTTCAAGTTTCTTGCTTTCCGGTTCATCCATTGCAGAACCTAGTCGTGTTAATTCATAAAAATGAGTAGTGTACTCGTCAACATCATTTCCTACCATGGTAAAGTTTAGTGTTTCCTGTTCCTTTCTTCGTACTTCACTTCCTACACCAAATGTTATACTCATCATCCTTCTTAGTTTCTCCCAAGAGTGTGAGTAGACATCATCAACTCCCACCATCTTAATATGTTTGGTCCACCATTCCTGGGCATGATCCTGAAAAGTGCATGTGGTGAACTTAACCTTGTCTTCCTTACGACAGTCGCCACATTGAAATATTGTTTCTATTTCTTCGAACCATTTGAGAAATTCCTTTGTGTTTCTAGTTCCGCTAAGGGAGGGAGGATTGCACCCCATAAATTCCACGTGAGTAAGTTCCTTAGTGAGGGCGGTGGCTATGTTTTTCGTAATGACTTGTCCAACAGCAGCTTGCGTCATGCTTGTAGTGGTTAGCTTAAATCTCTCTTCATCAAATCATAAGTGACCATGAGGATATAGTCAATCAAAGTCATCATATTCACAACACATGAATATAATACATGAAAATTTCGGTCTACGTGAACCGATATCACAAATAGCACAACCATTTCTTACATAGTAGAGTTACACTTGATATATTTGTTTGTACAACAATCAAAAGACAACAAGTTCTTTAGACTATGTCCCACACTTTCTGTGGCTAAGATAATAGTAAAAGCTAGTGAGGATATAAGTCTGGTATAGGGACTTCCTGGTGTCCCTCTGTGTGAAATCAGGTTTGTGGAATCATGAGGTCGAGATAGTCCTGAAGTGGTGTCTGAAGTTGTGCATCGATCAAATCTTAGATAATGTAGGTTCTGAACCATTCCTGAAGAATCTGCGGATGTTTCTGTTGAGTCCGTGATATTTGTATTATCTACTAGGTGTTATCTAGTTCATGGCAAGTGGGAATGGAAAAGGAAAATGACAATGATGGTGCTAGTGAATGGAATACTCCCCTCTTTCGCGCTACCTCGCGACATCTAAGAGGTAAAACTGAAGTACGCACTGTGGGACGACCAATAGTGTAATAAGTAACTGATGATGGTGGTAGTACCTGAGTAGTGAGTGCTCTACTAGTGAAGGAAAGAAACATACCATCTCCCTTGAAATAAACAATCTAATATGTCCATTAAGATTAAGTCTGAATACTCTACCAAAAGGCATTCTATGTATGGGATGAATGATAGGAAAACCCTGTTCCTATGGCAAATCAATAGTGCTAATGGTGGTGTAAGTGCAACTGGTGGTATAATGGTAGTGGAAGATGACAAGGCATCTTCAATGTCGGAATCCGATAAAAGGATGTCAGGGTGAGTATCTGAAGACATGTCGCTTGTGAACCAGGTCAATAAAATGATATAAATACGAATATGAGTATAAATAACTCGCACAGGGTATGCATGAAACAACATGTATCATGATTATGCACTTATGATGAAATGATGAGATGCTATGCTGATGTGGTTATAGTCTAGGGTCCAAGATACATCCTAGTTCGCTATAACCTTAGGTCTGATGCCAATCTGTCACACCCCCAATTTACCTGACTTGCAGCGGAATGGAATACCTGGGGGTGTCTGTCATAGCACCACAGTTACAGTTACATTGAACGACCTAAAGTGTCGTTTGGAAAATACTGCGTTTGATCATTGAAATAATCCAGAGTTTACAATATGAGGTCCCCAAAATGTCTTGCATGTTTATGAAAAACAAGTCATACTAGATCAAACGTTTACATAAGTGCATGAAATAATGGTGAGACGCGTCGACTCCGCGACTCCATGAAGGTCCAAATGCATGTCATATGAGCTACCTTAATAACCTGAAATACATTACTAAAACGTCAACACGAATGTTGGTGAATTCCATAGGTTTGTAAAATGTAATGATGTACGGCCACCACAAGTAAAAGTGCAAGATAAAAATCTCATGAAAATTGTACAATAGACCTTAAGCTCATGACCCCGAAGCTATGACTGTTGAAATTATATGCCCCTCCCGAATGTTTTACCAGAACACTCATAACTGTGTCAAAATGAAATGCATCCGCTTACTGTTGGTAATCACTACCACGGATGGAGGCGTCACCCTCGATAGATCTATCCACTCACTCTCGCTTAATCGGCAAATTAACGGTCCATGATAATAAACAGGGGACTTTAAATGGATGGTAAGGCAACTTAAGCAATGTACATATGTTTTGGTACTTGGGCTCGTACTAAAATGATTGATGCAATGTATTCCCCCGTGGGATTTGAAATCAAAATATTGAATTGAAAACGGGGCTATGAAAACTCACCCTAACTGATGATACTATGATGATGTGAAATGAACAACCATGAATATGTAATGAGCTGAAAAACAAGGCGCGCACACTAGCCGCAACCTAATATGAATGATGAACGATCTACTTTAGATCACAAACTGATGTTATGAATTGTCCATGCACATGTTACCTATACCACTCTACTCTTTGAAAAATACTTGTTGTTATCAAAATATACATTTTCCAAGACTTAGGAAAATATGGCTACTAGAAAATAATCTAGTTGAAATGTATATATATATATAAATATATATAACGTATGTATCAATGTTAGTGTTGAAATCCTCGGTTTGAAATCCTTGATATAACGCCTTGTAGTGATAAAAATATACTTGTAATCACTAATACTTTATTAGTTGTGAATTTGGGTACTTGGTTAATATTTCTAGAAAATCTAGAATTTAGTACATAGAAGTAGTATTATTATTATTACTAGTGAAAGCTGCCAATTATAGAGGATTTTTGCCGATATTGAAACGTGAATATCTTTGTCGTTATAAGTCCGTTTTACTTGTTCTTTATATCCACGGTTACGTCTTAGTATGTAGTAATATATTTTGGAAAGCTCGGCTCCTCCGGGTTATGTCTAAAGCCTCTTTTTGTCCGACGAAAAACGTCCAACAGCATGTATTTTTCCGGAAAATAGTTTTCGTCAATAAACTTGCAAAAATCATAACTTCTTCGTTATAAACTCTTTTTAATCCGTTCTTTCGCCTACGGATTCGTTTTTGAAAGTATTTTCTAAAATTTTTGCCAAAGTTTACTTTATGTTTACTGATTTTCCTGGATTTACCAAAATGGGACAGAATTTTTATATACTTGTTACAAACCCATTTTTCATGTTCAAAACTAGTTTCTACTTCAACCAAATCTCATGCAAACACAACAAAGCTATACTAATCCTACCATACACCTTCTTAGGGTGCCATGGGTTCCTAATCACTACTAATCATGTTAATTTAACAAAGGAACACCTAAATCAAAATCTAAGGTTTGTATGTTCAAAAAGTTAACAAAAATAATGTGGTATAGCTAACTTTTACATGAAATTAAGCATGAAAACCATAAGATACAAGTGTTAATTAGATGAAAACATGAAAATAAATTTGATAACTCACTTTGAAATAATGGGTGATTAGATGATGAGAAAACCTTGAGTTACTTGTGTTTTTGTTGTAAGATTCTTGATTAGGAAGGTAAAATGAACAACTTCTATGCTTTAACTTTTGGAAAATGATCACTTGATCATGGTGTATGAATTTTGGTAGTGGGTTTGATGTGGAAGAGAAGAGGTTTTGAGCTTTTGATTCTTAGAAAATTGTAGGTTTATGTTTTTGAGGTTTTTGGTAGATATTTATCTAATTTCAATGGCATACTTGTAATTATATGGTCAATGTGAAGACTAATGAGGGGGGGCTGCACATGTTAGTTAAATGTGTGTGGGAAGCTTGGTAATCTAGTTCACGGAGTCGGTTTTAGTTCCGTTAATCGCAAAACGTAAAGTTTTAAACCGCGAAACGTAAATTCGGGCATCGTAAAAATATGAAACTTGAAAGAATGACTAAACTTGTCAAAACACTCCACAATAAAATAAAAATGAATGGTAAGTTCCATCGGGTTGCTTGAACGTTGTTAAAATTGGAAACGCGGGTTAAAAACGCGTAATTCGCGTAAAACGCTGAACTAGAAAACGTAAAATTCTAAAATACTGGGTAAATGAATGTAATAACTTTTATGATGATATAATGGATATAAAAATATGTCGGGACCATTGTGGGAATATTTAGATATATTCGTCGTGTTTATAAACCGGGTGTTAACGTTTATTATAAATACTTATACGTAAAACGTTAAATGTATCAAATATATAAATTTGAAAATCCTAAGAGTGGTATAACATGAAAATGACCTACTGATGATATGTAGACTATCTCTAGTCCGTATGCAATGTCATTACTGATAATGCATGAGTTCGCACCTGAACCAATACGGTTACGCGAATTTTATTACCCGTAAACTAAATTTACGATGAAATGAGTAATGCAAATGAATAGTGAAAACTTTTCCGGCAATGAATAGTGTTCAATGAATAGTAAAATTTCTGAATGCTTCTCGGAATGTCAAATTGACACCAAATATGATGAATAGTAAAATGATGAATAGTGTTTTGATGAATAGTGTTTGATGAATAGTGTTTTCCAAAGTTTGGGAAATGACCAGAAATGGTGAGTTGTGACACGAATCCACCCCTTTCCCCTAGAGAAGTGGCTTTGTTACCTGAACAAATTGAGAGTGAGATTAGGGAACTTAGGGAGCTTAATAGGTTGATTAAGGTTGAGCTTGACCATGAATTTAGTGACCTAGCAACCGCCTTGTATTCAAATAAGGACCTAGGGGCTAAAGATTTTGAGGATGTTGTTGAGGAACTTGAAGAAGGGGAGATTGATCCAAAGCTAGATGATTATTTTAATCTATACCCCACTAAGGAGGATATTGCATACTATAATAATCTTATTGATAACCCTCGACCTCCTTTTACTAGAATCGAACCTAAGATAAAAAGAGGCGATCCTAAGAATGCTAAGATACCATGTATGATTGGGTATAGACATATTGACAATGCTTACATTGATTTTAAATCCCCAATCAACATTATGTCCTCAAGTGTCTATAATGATATAGTGAAAACAAGACTTGGAACTAGAAGAGATCCCAAATACCCTGGTGGAGTTTGTAACTTTGTCGGGAGAATTAAAGGTCTACATATCTTTGTTGGGAATTTTACTTATATCACTGACTTTATGGTTGTTGAAGATCTTGCTAATGTTATTGATTGTTGCCTATCCAATATTGTGTTTGGTAAACCGTTTAATGAAGAGTCAAAGTTACAATATGATGAGATAGAAGGGACAATCCGATTTGCGAGTAACACCGATAGGATCACTTATAGGATGCCTAATAGAATGAAAGAATTTCGTTTTGTGCCCCGATTTGACATGGATAACATTGGTGCTTTTGAGGACATCAATGAAGAGGATAAGAAAAAGGGCATGGATTATGTATGGGAAAAGAAGAGTCTTTTCTACAAAGATTGCTTGACTCTAGGACCGAAGTATGAAGTCGATAAGGAATTTGCCCATAGGATTATAGGAGCGACTGAGAAAAAGGTGATTGGTTTCTATAAAGAACATTTACAATCAGAGAGTGAAGCCAACGATGAGGTCACGTAGTAACCCATGACCTTGAGTCTAGCTACAAGACTCGTAAATAAAGAAAAGCGCTTCTTGGGAGGCAACCCATGTTTTGTGTGATTCTTATTTTGTTTGATTGTTATTTGCTTCCGTATGCATACTCTATTTTTATTGTTGGTAGATCATGTTTCAAAATTAAAATGGTGAAAATACTTTATTTTGTTGTTTGGCCTAGTCTTAACTTCATCCAAAGGTATTTCGCAAAAGATAAGTGTAAGGGGAAACCCCAACTATGTTTTTAAGAAACAAACTCGATCATGATTCTCCACAATTTAAATGAACATGTATATTCGTATTTGTTAAAGTCAAATGTTTATATCGAGTCATAATGATGTTTTGCAGGATTTTCCAGGAATTAGGACGAAGTTTTTCCAGAAATTTTCCAGAAACTTAAAATAAGAATTTCTGCATGTCACTTCTAACGGCATCACGTGTAAAATTCTGGAAATTTTACCAGTTTTGTTTTTCTAACGGAGTCTTAAAGTTTTTGTTGAATCTTAGGTTTTATAATCTCCAGGAAATCTGCAAACATCATTCCACAAGCATTATATCTTATTTTTTTTTTCTAGAATTTATTAGCATATATAGATTGCCGCCGATTTAACGCGAGGTTGCCTTGTCTGTTTTCTCAGGTTTAACAGGTTATGTTTGACAAGAAGATGATTTATATTCTGGAAGGGAAGCTTTGATTGTTCATTTTCTTGGAGGAATATCTAACCTTATTACCTTATTATCCATACCGAGCGAATCAGGGGAGTATTTGATTTCATTCGTTTTACTTATTTCACTTTTACATTCTTTACTTGAACATTGGGGACAATGTTCATCCTAAGTGTAAGGGGAGGGTAAAATGATGATACCTTACAGATACACTTTCGCTTGAGTTTGTTTGTTTGATGGTAGATGTGTAATAAAACTATGAGAAACACTTGTTAGTGTAATTTTAGCGCCAAATTTAAAATTTTTTACAACATTTAGGAGTGAAACTTTAACCTTAGCAAGCGTCTCATGGATAGGAGATTGTATGACTAGCACAAAACCGTACTATTCAGAAAAATTTTCCACCCAAATATGTGAGGTTCGCCTTTAGTTTTGATAGCAAAAGCATTCATTATTAGTGCTTATGAGTGTACCGGTAGCATTTAGGTTCTAGAACTTGCGTTAGCGATGCATCCCGAGACCGCTAGTGAGACTACATTCGTGTAGTAGGATTTACTACATGATAAGAGGCATTAGGATCACCCTTGTGTTAAACCCGTATCATAATTACTTGACCATTTAAGTCATATTACTTGGCTAGTTAAGTCAATTAATTTTTCCCACACCATTAGCGTTGTACTCATTTTTAGTACACGAAACCCCTAGTACACCCCTCCGAGCCTATCTTTTCGTTTCTAACTTTAAGCATCTTACTTAAAGGAAGAATTTGTTACACCTCACTTAAATGTACAACCAAATCGCCTTAGCCTTTCGTGTATGCACTCATCTTTAGTGCATTATTGTTATTTGTTTAAACCCTTAGTTAATTTTCTAATTGATTACATGGTTGCTAAGTCGAGTCATATCCTTGTACATATTGTTTTGGGACGATTGGGACTCATGGGTAAAGTACTTATTTATGGAGTAATGGGGAAGAACATCATATTATTACCCCCATATGTACGTTAATCTTAAAAGTACTCCAAGTGTTTTGATTATCTTAATTCGAGTCATTAGATTAGTTATTTGTAAAGTATGTAAAAATTCAAGTGTAAGGGGAATGTTCATTCCCTATGATGTATTATTTTGGATGGTAGGGTAAAAGTGTATGAAAAAAAAAAATAAAAGAAAAAAAAAAGAAAAAAAAATCAAAAAAATCAAGAAAAAATAATAGAAAAAGAAAAGAGAAAAACCATACGGACTACCATCCCGTTTCATTCTATGTTTGTTTTATATTTTTGTTATTTTTCATTTATTAGCTTAAGTCGAGTCTAGTCTTGGCTTAGCAATGCCATATTGTACATGTAATTAACCAAGATTATTAACACGCCACCAGTAAAGACTGCCTATATCCAACAAAACCGTGTATTCCATATCCCTACACCTAACGTTACAACCCTTTAAAAGAACTCTTTGATAGTTTATCCTAGGTGCTTACGCCATGTGGTGGAGGTTTGATCCTTTCCCAAGCCTATGGTAATCTATTTTGCTATGATAGGTAGTGAGAGATGTTTTCCATTTCCGTAATGTGATATATACTTTATTACACCCGAGAGATGTGAGTATCTAAACACTATTTGTGAGGTGCTAGTGTATGACCTCCGTGCTTGTCTTTGGTCTTTAGTGGAACGATTATTTGTTGTAATTACTTTTATATTAGTGTTAAATGACCCCTATCTTGTATTTTGACTAGAATAAAAGCGCATTTGCTTGAGGACAAGCAAATCTCAAGTGTAAGGGTATATGATGAGGCGA
This sequence comes from Artemisia argyi, assembly GCA_030686995.1. Classification (NCBI taxonomy): domain Eukaryota; kingdom Viridiplantae; phylum Streptophyta; class Magnoliopsida; order Asterales; family Asteraceae; genus Artemisia; species Artemisia argyi. Next base: position 247,641,972 of record CM060703.1, on the reverse strand, counting down.
AAAATGAACCGTTTTTAGGGGGTCATTTAAGCCCGGAATTGAATTTATTTGATCAAATATTGCCCTAAATCGTTCCTTTTGTGATTTTAGGTACTTTGGGAGTGAATTCTGGAAAAGGAAGCATTTTGGACGTTTTTGGAGCATAAAAGTGAAGAAAACGGCAAAGACTTAATTTTCCATGCTGAGAACAGTACCTGACGGCGTCAAGAAGGAAAATGTGATGGCGTCAGGAGCAAAATCCATGACGACCCAGAGAAAACTTGAAGGCGTCAGATGAAGGGCGTCAAGAGCTATTTTGGTGACGGCCTGAAGATGGATTACACGTGACGGCGTCAGCTCCAGATCTAGGCAGTCCGAGGACTTTATTGGCGGCGAGATGACGGCGTCAGACATTTACTCTTGACGTCGTCACCTCACAAAATCTATATATACTTTTCTATTTTTAATTCATTAAAGAGGAACTTGTGTGGAGAATACTAGGGTCGAACCTAATAACCCTAGGTTGTTTGTAACAGTATTTTCAAGGGTTTTCACCCCTTGAAACCTTTCATGTTCAGATAAGTCCTCTTTCAATTCATTCAAACATGCTAGGGGGAATACTAGGGTCGAACGTAATAACCCTATGTGTTGTTTGAATATATCTTATGCTTGTCTTGATTATAACATGCTAGGCTAGATCTTTTGTGTGTTTGCTTAGATGTAATGAAACCTAGATGTTGATTATAGGTTGATTGCTTGTTTATAGTTGTAATGGATGAATGATTTCAATGTTAGGCTTAAGAAAACTGGCAGATCCCCATTGTGTAACTTGCTTGAACATCTTAAGAAACATGAACCGATGTGTACTAGGTTTTTATGATTGTATTTAATGCATGAGCGAATTCTAGTGATCCCATTTTAAGAGCTTCTTAGCCGGCTCGACATAGGAGTGAAGTAGGAGCTTATAGGATTGTGGAAGTAAGTACGCCACCCCATGAATGGTATTAAGGAATACAATCCGTCATCCACGCAACTGTAACAAGTAATTAACCTGTAAAAGATATCTAGGGAGTAGTGAAATCTAAGTAACACAATTCTTCCATATATTGCTCACACCACTATCTTAATTTAGTTTATTTTCATTTTTGTTATTTTATTTTGATTGCATTTTAGTTATTGGGTTAGTTGACTAGCAACTAATTCCGCCCACTCCTCTAAAACCGAGATTTTACTTGCTTTTATAAAAATATAAAAATACAAAAAGAATCATCCCTCATCTCTAGACCTAGTCTTTAGGTTTTCTAATCCTAGCGACACTATTCCTAAGTTGAACAATCAATCTCCCGGTACTTGTCACTATACTATACTACAACGATCAGGTACACTGCCTGGTGGGGGTTGTAAGCTTCTCGAGATCCTTCGAGAGGTAAAATCTAGTGCAATTCCCACGCATCATTACTCTCAGATACCTTTTCATTTTTGGCCCAAAGAACTACAAATTGAACATGATTCAAATGTTGCAATGAAAGAACAAGAGCTGATTGATCAAGAAGAGCAACAGTTGATTGATGAAGAAAAGGAAAAGGTTGAAAAAGAAACTGAAGACTTGAAGGGTATGAGGAATTGATGGAGGAAAAGATAAGAATAGATGCTGATATAGAACTCTATAAGTTAGTTAAACTTGAAGAACAAGAAGCTCCAACTTTTGATGTTCAAGCTTGGATGAGAGAGTTCTCAGCAAAGAAAAGAAAAGAAGATGCTGCTGCAAGGAGAAAGAAGAAAATTCTCAGGGGTCCAACACCATTGCAACAAAGAAGAGAGCAAGAAAGATACCTAAAGAATATGAAGGGGTGGAAATTGGTACAGTTGAAGCCTAAGTTTGATCAAGAGGTTTTTAATTTGTATCAACAAGCTAGAAAAGAAATGGATACCTTCTATTCTATGGGTTGTGCTGAAGATTTAGAGCATTTTGCTCAAATAAAAAAGTAGTTGGTTCCTGAAAAACTTACTGAAGCAGAGCATGTACAAGAGGCGGATGTTGTTAAGAAGCCTAATGCAGACAAGAAAACTTCTTCTAGTCAAGGTGGTAAAAGAAAAGGTGTTGTTCATAAATCATTTGCTAGAAAGAAGAGAAAAGCAGAAGAAGAAAGCAGTTCTAAGCCTGAAGGAGATAAACATAATGAGTTCAAGAATGATTATGATCATATTCCTTTTGAGCATTTAAAGCAACAGTTGAAGGTTCTTACTATGATTGCTAAGACGGATGAACCTGAAGTAGTTGATGCTGCACCAGTGGGAGTCAGATATCCTATTATTCAAGTAACTACATTATATGAAACAAACATTGGAACATTTCATGATGTCAAGAGATCTGATGGGAAGACTCATAGGTTTCTTAGATTTCAACAGGTGCTGTATTACTTTGATAGAGAGGATGTTTGTACCTTGTGAAAGATATATAAAGAAAGGTTTGGAGCTAAGAAGTTTGAAGCTAAAGAGGATAGAAAAGAGACATTTGATTATATCAAGTCTATGTCTGACAATGTTCTTTGGAAAGCTTCGAAACTTATGTTTGATCCTTCAATGGAAGATTCTGAATGGACAAAGATAAAAGGATGTAAAGTAAAGAGATGGAGACTTTTTCAAAGTTCTGGAATTCATGTCTTAGAACTTGGGCCTATATGTTGGCTGAAAGAGATTATCCATTGGCAAATTATTTGGAGATTGTCTATCAGATGGTTAATGGTACTGGGTTGCTCAATTTGCAGAATGACTATGATACTGATGATCAAGCATTTAATTTTTTGTCAAAATATAAGAAGATACTTGGTCAACAGACATCCCAAGAATTGAGTGTTTGGAAGCATCCTCCTGGTGTTTGACTGAGCTTTGAAGAAACTTAATAATTTAGAATTAAATATTAAGTTTAGGGGAGGATTGTTGGGTTTTGGATTCTGCTGCTGAAGAGTTAAAATGCTGCTAAGGTGAAACTGCTGCTATGGATAAAGATTCGGCTGTTGTCATTCAAAGTGTTGCTATGGGAAAGTGCTGCAAGTGGAATCTACTGCTAAAGAGATATGCATTTATATGGAATGGATAATTATACAATAGATTGTGTGTATATTTTATACGTTTAGAATATTCTTATCTTGTGATGAAAGGTATTGTAAATCTAGTAGAACTCCTTGGCCTATAAAAGGAGGATCCTAGGGTTAGACTGAATACGTATTGTTTAGTTTTCGTTTACACTTCAAGGTTGTAAAACCCTAGCATTGTCGAATGCTCGTATTATTAATATATTGAAGTGTTGATAGTGAATAATTATTCTTCTTAAGTTAAGCTATAATATTCTGCGTTCTAGCTTAAGTGTTAACTCAAGTCAACTACTATATAAGATCGTTTGCTCAACTGGGATCAACATTAATTCTGGAAATCCAGTTATAGCCCATGATCCTTAACAAAAAATTAATTCTAGAAATCGAGTTCGATCCTAAAATCCTTAAGAAAAAAAAGCATTATGTTTATCATTCATTTAAAAGCAAGTTTTCAAATACAAAGTTGTTCCATTAGTTTTAACATATCATAGAAGATATGAGTTATTAAAAACGAATGACAAAACATTTTATTTAACACCCGTATAGGGGTTTAGTGCCCTCTCCATGCCTTGAGCTCCTTCGCATTAATTTCCTGAGATAAACATGCTAAAAGTCAACAAAAGTTGAGTGATATTCATAGATTTAAGTTTAGTAGTTGAACACAAGCGATAGTGATAATTGCATCGAATTACAATTATAAGTTAAAAATCATTTATTATTGCATTAAGCTCATGACACTCATCCGATTAACAGATCTCATCATAAATGATGGATTATAGTAACAGTGGCCCTCGGGATAGGTCCTTGCCAGTAACCTATTAAATTTCAAATAAAGTGCGTTTGGTAGTTTTCTCCAACGCCCAAACGGGGATTGTCAATCCCTAATAGATCTATCTACAATTATTTACATTCACCCTCTGGGTGACTAAGGCTCATGATATGAGGGACTTTTGGCAATAAGGGACTTAAGCAATAACAATTTCAGGCATAGTATAAGAAAATACTTGTGTTCAGATTTTAAAAGCATGTATCTCCCCACGAAAATAGTTTTATAAAAGTGGGCTATGAACTCACCTTAGTGGTTTAGTGATAAAAATATCGATACTCAGTTTGCAAAATGGGAACGGCTCCACACACAACCTAGATAATATATGGCAAGTTTTAGTGTTTGATAGTCTTAATGTTTTAATCGCGAGTAGTTTTTGAATACGTGAATTGTTAATTTTAGTATATGACCCTTGTCTTTTCCAAAAATTTACACTTTTCACCCAAAAGTTTAAAAAATCAGTTTTTCAGCCTTAAGTTTGTGAAATGACAGTTTTCACCCCAACTTTGAAAAATTGACACTTTTGACCGGGTTTTTATAAAATTTGCAAATTTGGTCCAAAATTCACCAATTTCAAAACTTAGTGTTTTTATCTCTAAATTAGTTTAAAAATAGCTTATTTAACTTTTCCTAACAGCTTATTAGTCGAAAAGCTTATTTTATAGCTTATGGGCTTTTTAACGAAATAACTAAGGCCCGTTAAGCTTTTTAAATCCAATGGGCTTACAAGGGTTTTGGGCTAATCTTAGGATCATAAAAATGTTACTAAACAGCTTATTGCCATAGCTTATACGATCGGCTTTTTTTTGGCTGATTGGGCCTTAAGGCCCAATCGTTGGTTATTAGTTTTCAAAACTGATTCCTATGTTGATTTGCTTTCCGTCATTTACTATGTTAAGACGCGATTTTTATTGCATGGTTTGTATACGAAAGTGATTGTTTGTTAGGGGGTCTATTAGTTTGTGGAATAAAATAGTATGCTCGTTAAGTAGAATTTAAAGATATACATGTGTTTCATGGGTAGCATGGAACGAGTTTTTATAAAAAGACTTAGAAAAATTTAAGAGTTTTCAAGACTTGTTTGTATACGTTAGAAAGGTATTCCAAAATAGTTTGTACGTAGCTTTTTAGTTTCAAAACTTTATATAACTTGATTGTTGAGGTGGAAAATATATAGACGAAGGTAAATATGTATGTGTCATTTATTAAATTTACGAGTAATAAGGTGCATTCGTTTGTGTTGTGTACGAAAAATAATACAAATGTATGTGTAAACAATTATTGAAAAGAGTAGTATGGGACTTACTACACCAAAATGGTGGGGTAAAACGAGACGTAGAGTTGAGGAGAGTGTAGAATGAGTGTGTAGCGTGAGTGTAGACTCGACCAAGGTTCACAACAACGACTTGTTCCTTCTAAACACCACCCGATTGCTTGGAAATCCTATCCAAGCTATTCGACCCAAGAACTATACTAGAGACTTCATATTTTTGGTGAGTTTTTGGTTTGCATGAAAATGAAAAACGAAGCATGCATGCATGGCGTTTATATATGGTACCTAGTGTATCCTAGTGTCTAAAACTTAATGAGATGGGATTGTTACGTGTATTCAAAAGTCCTAATGTGTAAGAGGAAACATGTTACTCAAGGTTTTTGTTTCTTAGCATGTCGACATCTCCAATTTCAAAAGAAACGTGGGATTTGGAATTTTAATATGGAATGGTACTTGTGAATTGGTTTTTAAAAATGGTGTAGTACTTTACCTAGGGGTATATAATATGCAAGTGAGTGTGCATGAAAAGAGGAGGTACTTCTTTGTTTTCAAAATACATGTCGACCACATTTTGTTTTGTAAACCGATTTGCAAATTGGTTAGGATTTGTGAGATTTGATAATTTTGCAACGTTTAGACATTAGTTTGTGTTTAGAAATGATTTTAGGACCTTATAGCAACAAACGTGGGTTAAAATGGTTTGGTTTTGGATTTGTTGAGATTTTATGAAATCGTTTTTGGACAAATGTTTTGCCTTGTAAAAATGTAGCTAGACTTGACGTGGGAAGCTAAAAGTCGACACACTCAATGTTGGCTAGGGGAGGAACGAGTATGTGTAAAAATATAGGGGTGTCGTGTGTAGGATTTGGGCGTACAAGGCTCGTTTTTGGCTTGCCTTAGTCGAATGGTTTGAAAATAAAAAGAAAGGGAAATGGGCTTGAAATGGGGTGGGCTGTGAATAGTAACAGGCCGAGAATTTGTTTTGGGCTTTGCATATAATTAAGGGCCCGGTTTGGTGTAATTGCAATTAGTAATAACATTAATTATGATTAGTGAAAAGTTTAGTAATTATTTAGTGAGACGTTTATGTGAGTCCGGACGTTGTCGAACGCGTTTTGTTAAAATACGTTACGTAATTTTGTATGTGATAAAAGTTTAATATTCTCGCGATTTTTAGACTATAGTGGTACATGTGTGAGCATCGTTCCGAGGAAAAAGGATTATAAGTATCGTAGTGATTTCGAGTAACATAGCATATTTAAATAAATAAAAAATTGTTATTGGTAAAAACGTTATTAATTAACGTAATGATATATATTAGTCTTTGATTAAATTTTACTATTCATAGGAAAAATTTACGGGAGATTACAGACATCCACACGAGTTTTGAGTTTAAAAACAATATCAAAACAATTTTTTTAAAAGATTTAATATGAAAATCGGATTAATGAATATTTTCAAAACCTAGGGTTTTAAAATAAAATCAAAAATAAGAAAAGAAAGGTGGCGGGGGAGGTGTTTTACCGGCGGTAGAAGCAGAAGGGATGTGGTGGTGGTCTCGGTGGTGGTCGGTAGTAGGTGGGGGTTCATGGTGGTGGTGCGTAGAGGCGCGTAGGGGGGGGGGGGGTTACAAGGGGTATGGGTGGTACGGGAGTGATGGGGAAGTCCCGATCTACAAGATGGTGTAAAAAGGTGAGATGGCCGGAAAATTTTCCGGCGAGGTGGCCAGAAACTGCTGCTGTTCCGGCGAAGGGGCGGCGGCCGGCGGTATCAAAAAGAGAGAGAGTTGGTGATGTGTGTGTGTTTTGTATATATAAAATGAGAAGAAAATGGGGTGTTGGGAGTATATATATTAAATAAAAAGTATAGGGTGGTTTTCGTAATAAAAGAAAGTGTAAGGGAAAAGAAAAGGGTAGGTTAAAGGACCAATGTTGCCAAAGTAATAAACTTCTCACGATAAACCCTTCGGGGTCCAAACGACATAGCAAACAGACTCGAAAAATTACAAAACTTGCGCCATTGTTCACGAAATAATTTTTCCAATAAAATCAAGCATAAACTTCAGAGTTTTTCTCAAACTCAAAATAATTCATATAATTTGGCAAGTGCAATACAATTCGAGTTTTTCTAGGTTATGTTGGGTTAATCAAGGAATAAAGTTCTCGTTTCCAATATATCTCACGTTTCTCAAGCCCAAATAATCATGCATAAAAGTTTTAATGTGTCTCAGGTATGAAAGATAAGTATTTGGCTAGTAATAAGTTTTAGAAAAAGTTCCGGGGGTTACATCACATACATCTTATTTAGAAATCCGTCCCGGATTTAGTTTGAGATGCCAGTCCCGGCTTTGAAAAGATTTGGGTACTTGCGTTTAAACTCGTCCTCGCGTTCCCAAGTATACTCCGGTCCTCTCTTGGAGTTCCAACGAACCTTCACAAGAGGAATACGACTCTTCTTCAATCGCTTAACCTCACGATCCATGATTTCAACAGGCTCCTCAACAAAATTCAATTGCTCATCAATCTCAATCTCCTCAAGCGGAATTATAGCGGTCTCATCGGTCAAACACTTTTTCAAATTCGACACGTGCAGAGTAGGGTGAACTCTACTAAGCTCCGGCGGCAATTCTAGCTTATATGCCACAGGACCAATCCTCTTCACAATCTTAAATGGTCCTATATAACGGGGATTCAACTTTTCTTTCTTAAAAATCCTGATCACACCTTTCCAAGGCGATACCTTCAACATAACCCTATCTCCTACTTCAAATTCCAGGGGTTTACGTCTCACATCAGCGTAACTCTTCTGACGGTCACAAGCAACTTTCAATCGGTCTTTAATTTGAGGAATCTTCTCGGTTGTCTCAAGAACTAGATCTGGACCAATAAGCTGTGCTTCTCCCACTTCATTCCAACATATAGGTGATCGGCACTTCCAACCATAGAGTGCTTCAAACGGTGCAGCCTTAATACTTGCGTGATAACTATTGTTGTAGGAAAACTCAATCAAGGGCAAATGGACATCCCATCCATTCCCAAAATCATTCGCACATGCACGTAGCATATCTTCCAAAGTCTGGATGGTGCTCTTGCTTTGACCATCGGTCTGTAGATGGTAAGCGGTACTCATGTCAAGGTTCGTGCCAAACGAATCTTGAAGTGACTTCCAAAAATTCAAAGTAAACCTGCCGTCTCGATCTGAGATAATAGACATTGGCGCTCCATGTCAAGATACTATCTCTTTCACGTAGAGCCTGGTCAACTTGTCCATACTGTAGTTCTCATTGATTGTCAAAAAGTGTGCGGATTTAGTCAATCGATCGACTATTACCCAAATATCATCAAATCTAGTCGAAGTCCTTGGTAACTTGTTGACAAAATCCATTGTTATTCTTTCCCATTTCCATTCTGGGATCTCAGGTTGCTCTAGTAAACCAGACGGCTTCTGATGTTCAGCTTTAACCTTGGCGCACGTAAGACACTTACGGACATAATCGGCAATCTCAACCTTAATATTGGGCCACCAATATAACTTCTTCATATCTTGATACATCTTGTCAGATCCTGGGTGAATAGAATATTTTGACTTATGAGACTCGAGCATAATCAAGTCTCTCAGTCCTCTGAACAAAGGTATCCAACTTCTTCCTTTGTAATACAAAGTTCCATCTGAACGTTTCTCAAGTTTCTCCTTTCTGATCATCCCATCAACTTTCTCTTCCTTAAGCTCTCCTCTTTTCACGACTTCCTCTTGAGCTTGCAGAATCTGGGCGGGTAAATTCGAGTTAATTGTCAAAACTAAAGCTCGAACACGTAATGTTGGGAATTATACTAACAGTTATCACGACTAGTGAAGACATTACAACTGCTGAAGAATGTACTTGCGGTGGAAACTCTTTACCACTGCAAGAACATATATTACCACTGCTATTTAGATAACTGTTAGGAAACATGTTTAGATAAATATAGAATAGATCTTGTGTATATCTTATTCTATTAGCATTATACTTATCTTGTAGAAGAGGACTCCTTGTGCTATAAAAGGAGATCCTAGGTTAAAGGTTCGATATACGTTTTCTAGAGCTTCAAGGTGTAACCCTAGTGATACAAAGATCACTCGTATTATTATCATTAATAATATTGGAGCTAACCGTTTGTTACATACATTGTCCTCATTCATTAACAACTGTTTCATTCACTCACAGTCAAACTTCTAAGTGTTACTAAGTAAATTCCGCATACTTAGTGATATAACTCAAAGTATTAATCTAACACAGATCAAGGTGTTCAGATCCATCAAGTGGTATCAGAGACAGGTTTTGATACTTTGATTTAGAAGACTCTAGTTCACTCAGAAGAATCAATGGAGACAGAAACCAGTCAATCAAACATTGCTGCCAAGCTTCCAAAGCTTAAGTTGAATGACTTTGAGATGTGGAGGCTAATGATCGAACAATTCTTTATGGTGCAAGACTATACACTCTGGGAGATCATTATGCTTGGTAATTCCTTCAAACCAAGTTCTACCTCAGAGATGCTTGGTGGCAAAGAAGTAATAAAGGTTAACATTGGACCTGTTACTAATGATGAAAGACTTTAGATGAAGAATGATCTGAAGGCCAGAGGTTTGTTGCTGGTGACACTTCCCAGAGATCAAGTTCTAGCATTCAGCAAGTACAAGACTGCAAAGACTCTTTTTGAAGAGATTTGTAATGTTTTTGGTGGTAATGATTCCACCAAGAAGACCCAAAAGACCCTGTTGAAACAGTCTTATGAAAACTTTGGTTCAACAAGTAATGAATCTATTGATAGCATCTTCACAAGGCTATAAAAGATTGTTACTCAACTCACTGTCTTTGGAATTGAGGTGGAAAGGGAAGACCTCAATCTAAAGTTCTTAAGAAGCTTATCCTCTGAGTTTGGAACCAATGTTGCAGTGTGGGAAGATAAGCCAGATTTGGAGACCATGAAACTTAATGATTTGTACAATAACTTCAAGATTATTGAACAAAGATTGAAGAAAGCTGGCAAATTAAGCATAGGTTCAGGAAGTGTAGCACTCACATGATCATTTCTTGATGATAGTTCAGATGAAGAAAGTGATAGTGATGATGACAGTGCTAACATGATTGTTTCCACTGGTAGTGGAAGTGTTTCCACTGGTAGCTCAAAGAAATAGATTGCAGGACTTAGTGATTCTACCTTTTATGCCTTTATATCAAGTCTAGTGGGTGGTTCAATTCTCAATCATGAGGATTTGGATCAAATTGATGAGGATGATATGGAGGAGATGGACATTAAATGGCAGGTGGCATTACTAAGCTTAAGAACAAAGAAGTTTTGGAAGAAGACTGGAAGAAAGATTAACATCAGTGGCAATGAGACAGTAGGTTTTGACAAAAAGAAGGAGGAGTGCTATAATTGTCATAAGAAGGGGCACTTTGCCAGGGAGTGCAGGAAACCAAGGAAATCTGACAACAGGTCAACTTGGTATAAGCAGGACAAGAAGAAAGAACCTACAACTGATGAGCCAAAGGGGCAATTGGCTATTGATGGAGTGAGTTTTGATTGGAGCTTTATCACTAAGGATGAAGAAGATGATTCAGAGTCTGCAATGGTTGCTACTGAGCTTGCACTGATGGCTTTTTCTGACTCTGAGGTACAAATTAATAATGCTTGCTCTAAAACTTGTAAGGCCTTAAAAGAGTATGAGAAAATTAAAGCACAATATGATGAACAATTGCTAGAGTTAAATCATACTAATTATAACTTAGCAAATCATAAGAGAGGCCTAGGTGTTTTAGAAACTCAATTAGAGCATTATAGGGCAAATGAATCTAAGTTCAATGATGATATTGCAGTATTAAGAAGAGACTTAGATTATCAGGTTGTTGTAAACAAGGTTCTTAGGGAAGAACTAGAAAATGTTAAATTGGCTAGTGAGAATTTAAAGATAACTTGCAATACACTGGATCACCAATCCAAGTGTATTGACAAAATTTGGGAAGCCCAAGTTGTGAACAAAGCCAAATCAGGAGTTGGATATAAATCAGTTCCACCACCTCTAAGAGGTGTTCCATCACCTCTTGGCATTGACTTAGCTCACATAGGATTAGAAGAATTCCAGGAACCACCTATGACCTATGGACCAAAATTTGTTAAACCAGCTGTTATTGAAAAGGTTCAGGTTGAGGTTGATACATTTGATAGTGCTAGTGACTCATCTCTTAAAGATGAAAGTTTGAATGTTGAGTCTAAACCTAGTGTTCCTGAGAATGTAAAATTGGAGGTTAAAAAGAGTATTCCTGATGTTGTCAAAGAGAAGCCTAGGTCACAACCTAATTTCACTAGGCCCACTACTAGATATGCAGAGATGTACAGAAGTAGGTCACCAACTCCTAGGGGTAATATGAGGAGTTGGAATCATGTTAAATCTAGGCAAGTTGGTAGTGACTTTGTGTTCAACAACAAACCCTGTCATATCTGTGGTAGCTTTGACCATTTGTCTTATAACTGTACCTACCACTTGGGTAGAAGGGAAGTGTTTGGGAATACTAGGGTGAATGGCCAAAATGCTAATAACTTAACTCACCCAAATCCACTTAGCAAGATGATTCCCAGGTCTGTTTTGCTTAACTCTGGCATTAAACCAATTTTCATTGCTAGACCAGCAGTTGCCACTGCCAGAAATAAAAACAGAGTTTACCCTAAGCCCCCTGTTACTACTTTTGTTAAATCTACTCAAACAGGGAAAAAGACCAATTTTGAAAAGAAAGTTTACAATAATCACAAGTGGGTACCCAAAATTTCAAAACCAGCAGTTTCCACTGCTAAGCCAGCAGTTACCACTGCAAGGCCAAAGGTTTCCACTGGTGGGTCTGTGAACTATAAAAGGGTAAATATGGGAAATGTTGTTAAGGCCTCAGCACGTTGGGAATAGAAACCAAAAGGAACCATCACCTCAAACAATCCCAATGGTGTATCAATGACCTTTGATAGATATAATTATATTGATACACGAGGCAGATCCAAGTCACTTGTGGCTTGGGTCCCCAAAAGGAACTAATTCCTTTATTTTGTGTGCAGGAACATTCAAAGACTACAAATGATCAACGATACTCAGACAGTGGATGTTCCAGGCACATGACTGGCAATAAGTCCTATCTTTCAGACTTTCAACCTTATGATGGACAATTTGTCAGCTTTGGAGGAGGAATTGGTGGCATAGTTTCTAGCAAAGGAACAAGTACAATCTTTTTAGTGCACTATGTGAAAGAACTCAAGTACAATCTTTTTAGTGTGTCACAGATGTGTGACAAGAAGCATAGAGTTCTATTCACAGAAGATGAATGCTATATCTTATCTAAGGATTATAAGCTCCCTGATGAAAGTGAATTTTGCTTACAATCCCTAGAAAAGGAAATCTATATAGCATTGACATGAAGAACATAGTGGCTAATAATGATGTTACTTGCTTGCTTTCAAAAGCCACTTTAGATGAATCCATGCTTTGGCACAGAAGACTTGGTCATGTTAACTTCAAGACAATCAACAAGATTGTGAAAGACGGACTTGTCAGAGGTTTACCTGACCAAACTTGTGTTGCCTGTCTCAAAGGAAAGCAACACAGAGCTTCATGCAAGATCAAAGCATTCAATTCTATTGATCATCCACTTTTCATGCTACATATGGACTTGTTTGGTCCTACATCTTTGAGCAGCATCAATTTGAAGAAGTATTGTCTTGTTGTGACTGATGATTTTAGTAGATTCACATGGGTTTTCTTTTTAAGAACCAAGGATGAAACCACTGGCATCCTTAAGACATTCATCACTGAAATTGAAAATCAAGTTGAAAAGAAGATCAAGATTATCAGGTGTGACAATGGGACGGAGTTCAAGAACAAAGTTATGGATGATTTTGGCAGAGACAAAGGTATTAAGAGAGAATTTAGTGTTGCAAGAACTCCTCAACAAAATGGAGTTGATGAAAGAAGAAACAGAACACTAATTGAGGCTGCTAGAACCATGTTAGCTGACTTAAAGCTTCCAGTGACTTTTTGGGCTGAAGCAGTTAACACTGCTTTTTACATACAGAACAGGGTTTTAGTGGTCAAAACAAAGAACAAGACCCCTTATGTGTTATTCAGAGGAAGACCTCCTACTTTGGAGTTTATGAGGCCATTTGGGTGTCATGTTACTATTCTCAATACCATTGATCATCTGGGTAAATTTGAAGAAAAGTCTGATGAAGGCTTATTTGTTGGATATTCCATGGTTAGCAAGCCTTTCATAGTATACAACTAAAGAACAAAGAAGATTGAAGAGAATTTGCATGTTGAGTTTCTTGAAAATAAAGCTAACATGGCCGGTTCAAGACCAGATTGGCTATTTGATCTTGAAAAATTAACCAATACAATGAATTATCTACCTCTTACTTCAAGTACAGGAGACAAAGATCTTGAAGATTCAGAAGAATTCATTGATGAAGATGAAGCTTGCAAAGATGATGAAGATCAAATTGTTATGCCACTTTGGGACTTTGTTGATAATTCTGAAAAGACAAGTGATGCAGATGGTGTGAATTTTGATGAATTGAATAAAGAAATTCCTACTAGCAGTGGTAGCTCAATTCCCACTGCTACACCAGAAGTTTCCACTGACAGCCCAAATGTGGAACATACTTCTCAGGAATCACCAAGTGATGATGTTGAGATCACAAACATGCCTACAACATATGATATTCCTAGCACATCATAGACTTCAATTCACAAAGTGCATCCACTTGATAATGTTATTGGTGAACTTCAATCAGGTGTGAAGACTAGAAGACAGACAAAGAAAGATGATATTCATGGGTTCATTAGTGAAGTGTATAAGTCCAAGAAGCATAAAAGGAAGAATGAGTGTTTGTTTTTCTGTTTTCTCTCACAAGTGGAGCCTAAGAATGTTTATATGGCTCTAGAAGAATCTAGCTAGGTTGAAGCAATGCAAGAGGAGTTGTTGCAGTTTAAACTTCAAAAGGTTTGGGTTCTTTGTGACTTTCCTGATGGTATGAAGGTCATTGGTACTAAATGGGTTTTCAGAAACAAGAAAGATGAAAGAGGTATTATAATCAGGAACAAGCTAGATTGGTTGCTCAAGGATACACTCAAGAGGAGGGTATTGACTTTGAGGAAGTTTTTGCTCCTGTTGCAAGGATTGAGGCTATTAGACTATTTCTAGCCTATGCATCCTTTATGGGCTTTACTGTCTATCAAATGGATGTTAAGAGTGCCTTCCTGTATGGTACAATTGATGAGGAGGTTTATGTCTCTCAACCTCCAGGCTTTGAAGATCCTCAACACCCAAACAAAGTGTATAAAGTGGTTAAGGCTCTTTATGGCTTACATCAGCCTCCAAGGAAGTGGTATGAAACCTTAGCTACTTATTTACTGAATAATGGGTTTCATAGAGGCAAGATTGATCAAACTTTGTTCATCAAGAAAGACAAGGGTGATATTCTACTTGTTCAAGTATATGTTGATGATATTATCTTTGGGTCTACTAAACAAGAGATGTGCAAAGAGTTTGAGAAGCTAATGAAAGATGAATTTCAAATGAGTTCTATGGGAGAACTTACATTCTTTTTGGGGCTGCAAGTACAACAGAGTAAAGAAGGCATCTTTATCAGTCAAGACAAATACGTGACTGAGATTATTAGGAAGTTCAAGTTTACTGATGCAAAACCTTCAAATACCCCTGCTGACAAGACCACTCATCTATTGTTAAAAAATGCTAGTGGTGCTAATGTTGATGTGCACACTTACAGGTCTATGATTGGTTCTTTGATGTATCTTACTTCATCAAGGCCAGACATTATGTTTGCTGTATTTGCGTGTGCAAGATTTCAAGTGACTCCATAGACATCACATATGACAGCAGTGGAAAAGATTTTTAGGTACTTGAAGAAATATACTAATCTAGGATTATGGTATCCAAGAGAATCCCCTATAAAATTGATCACATACTCAGATAGTGACTATGCTGGCGCAAGTTTGGATAGGTCAACCATAGGAGGATGTCAATTTCTTGGATGTAGGTTGGTGTCATGGCAGTGCAAGAAGCAAACTATGGTTGCTACTTCAACCACTAAAGTAGAATATATAGCAGCTGCTAGTTGTGCTCAGATCCTATGGCTTCAGAATCAATTATTGGATTATGGGTACAATTTCATGAACACCATTATCTATATAGACAATAGTAGTACCATATGCATTATTAAAAATCTTGTGCAACACACTAAAACTAAACATATTGAAATTAGACATCATTTTATTAGAGATTGTTTTGAGAAAAAGCTTATTAATGTTGTCAAAATCCATACTGATGACAATTATGGTGATTTATTAACAAAAGGGCTTGATGTGGGTAGATTTCAATACTTGGTAACAGGTATTGGAATGCTAAATCCATAAATCTTTGATGTCTAATATTGTTTAGTGTTGCAGGATAGTTTTTAGGTAGTAGTATTGTTTGTATATGTATGTATGGTTTTCTACTAACTTGAATGCAGAGTTATCAAAAGCACAGTGGAAATAGTCATACAACAGTGGAAAGATTGGTGATAAAAGCATAAAGAAAAAGTACTTGTATTGATGCTCAAAGAAAGTACACAACAACCATCAAGAACATATTGTCACCAGAACAGAAAAACATAACAAAACATAACCCAACAACCTAACATCTACTTCATAGGTTTCTTCCCCTTGCCCTCATAATCATGCTTGCCTTTGGAAGCTCTCTTTCTCTTGTCATAAAAAAAAGTTTTCCTTGGACAAGCAAGTCCCAGAACTTGCTTGGGAGGTCTTGGTGCTTGTACATGCTTCTCAACAGCAGGCCACTTCATGTTGCTTATGGCAGATTTCAATGCTGTGGTGAGGGCCTTTGGAAGTTCTTTGGAAAGGTTGAAGGTTGGATCATTATCATCATCAGAGGAAGAACTGGTATAGAACTCCAAGGATGGATCAGGAGAAGCTTCAGTCTTTTTGGATGTCATGTTGGATGCTGTGGATGTGGTAGCACTTAAAGGAAAGTAATCACTCCACCCTGTAGAAAGTTCCTCTGAGTTTGTGCAATAGCTGATTTCTTCATCCGATGAGTCATCTGAGGATATGTAGACAATTGGGAACCAGCTCATTGTGTTAGTCAAGGGTTTGTGTTATTGAAGATGTTTGTTGATGAAAGATAAAGGTTTTTGAGCCCCCTTTTATAAGCAAAGTCAAGGTCAAATTCTAATTAATGAAGAATATTTACTCTTACCTGTTTTGGTAGGTTGGAGGAGTAAATTTGGTTTTTATCGGGTTGACTTTTGGAAGATATTTTTATGAATAGTAACTTGGTTAAAAAGTTACTTTGGGTTAAATTTTTATGGGTTAAGTTGAGTTACATACAAACCCATCTTGTTGGCATCATTGGAGTTACAAGGTGTGTATCATAGACACACAACAAATGGTTATTGATTCACCATGTCTAATCCACATAAGAATCAACTAGTCTAGAGCAAACGGCTCCTGGTAAAGACTTATCAAATCAGTTTATGGTTGATAGTTTAACAAAAACTATATGGTTATCAACTCACCATACTCCAAGTGATCAAGAGTTGGCTAGTCCATAGCAAACGGCTCATGGTAAAGACATATCAAATCCGTTGATAGCTGGTAGTTTCCTAAAAACTATGATAAGAGCAGGTAATTTTCATGTTTTACTTACCACTGCTCTTTGATATGTTGTGAAAATTTTACCACTGCTAGTTCATTAGTTACCACTGCACGAGTAATTTTTCCACTGATGAACTAGCTGTTACAACTGTTGTGTGAGTAATCTATTTTTTACTAGCCGTTGTAAATATAATTGTCTTTCCTTATTAATAGGGTAAATCTTTTGTGAATTATCTTCTTACCTATAATAATTTATTCTTTTCCAAAGATAATTCTTTCTAAAGATAATTCACATTGCGCAACCTCCTCAAACCCTATTAGTATAAATTGATCATCATACGGCTTGATTTTATCTTGATTACTAACACTTTTATTCTTTTTTCACAAATATCATGGCGATTCTAAAATTTGTCGAGGAGCACAACCAAGTGGCCTACTAACAAAAGTCAAACGAGAAGAGTGGCCCTGTTTTTCATCAGATTGTAGATTTTCTAAATACAACTCATATAAGGTATGCCTTAACTATTAATCCCACAATCTATGTCTCTCATATCAAACAGTTCTGGAACACTGTGGAGTCTATAACTCTTGAACAGGGATACACCAATGAATCTGTGGAAGCTCTAAGAGCCACAGTGGATGGGGTAACTATTGATGTTACTGAGTCATCCTTGAGGAGAATTCTCCAATTGGATGATCTCAATGGTATCATCACATTACCCAATTCAGAAATTTTCACAAACATTGCTTTAATGAGGTATGATACATCTGAACAAAAAGTAACTTTTAGAAAAGGATGTTTTTGTCCCCATTGGAGATTTTTAATTCACACTCTTTTACATTGCCTAAGTCCTAAGAAAACATCTTATGAACAATTTGCATCAACCATGGCTTATCCTTTGGTTTGTTTGGCAACTGATAGGACTTTCAATTTTTCAAAGTTTATTTTCAATAATATGAAAGGCAATGTAAAGAGTCCATATAAATTTTTGATGTATCCAAGGTTAGTGCAAGCAGTGTTAAATGAGTTTCAACTGCAACCTCACAATAGAATTTATGAAACCTCCTGTCTTAGGCCAAAAGTTATTCAAAACATGAGTAAGGCTTCAGATCTTTGGAATGGGGAGGTTCATCCACTTTTTCCTCAAATGCTTGCTAAAATTTCACAAGTACAGGGTGAAGATGCAACCATCCCAGTTGTATCTCAAAACACACCCAATATTGTTGTTCCACCAATTCACCATACCCCTGCTGTAACTCACACTTATGAGCAAAGGCATAAACAGCCAACTTCTCTCATCTCAACATTGCATGTTGCTGAACCTTTTGGTTTAAGGACAAGCAGTGGTGGTTCAAGGCTTAATCCTAGTCTAACTAGGGAAGAGCCTGAATCAATGCCCCATGATTCACCTCTCCCAACAGGTAACACAGTTGGAAGTGTTGAGGGCAGTGTGAAACTACCTGAATTGATGGACATATGTACAAAATTAGTCAAGCAGGTTCAAGCTCTGGAGAAAGATCTGGCACAGACCAAAGTACAAATGCCACAGAGCTGAATCAACTGAAGGTAGAGATTCAAAGATTGCAGAATGAAGTTGAGAGTCTCAAGAAGAAAAGACCTGCTACAGTTGTGTTCTCTTCATCATCTTCACCTCAGGATGAGTTTTCTGCAGGATCTAGTCAAGATTTGGGAGATTCTTCCAAACAGGGGAGGAAATCTGATGCAGAGTTTAAGGGGAGGAGACTAAATTTTGACAAGGAATTTGCTGAGTTAACTGATTCTGATAATGTTCAAGCAAAGGAAGATGCAGCTGAGACTAAGGGGAGGAAGTTAGATTTTGAAGATATGGATGCTGAGGCTGATTTTCACTTTGATGATACAGTTGGAACTGCTCAACCAATTTTCACTGATGTAGAACAAGTTCCCACTGATCACAATATTCCCACTGCAAGTGAAAACATTTCCACTGATAGTCAAAATGTTACCACTGCAGAGGAATAAGCTGCCAGAATAAGAACAGTCAAAGGAAAAGCAATTGTGACTGATTCAGAACAAGAGCAAACAAGAAAGATTTCTAAGAAAGATCAAGCTCTAATTGATTTTGATGCAAGATTGGCAGAGCAAGAGCAAGCAGCAGAGAATGAAAAGAAGAGAAAGCTTGAGGAAGATGAAGTTGCTAGTTTTATGGAAGCAAAGAGGTTGGATAAACTTGAAGCAGTAATGGCAGAACCACTTTCAGTTGTTCCACCAACTGTCATACATGAGAAACCTCCTATGTTCACTTATGTGCCTACAGAAGAAGAGATTGAATACATGATTAATAATGATCAAATAATCAGAAAGAAGGCTATTGAACTTATTGCAAATACAACCTTGAATGAAGAACAAAGGTCTGCTCAACTAAAAGATTTTATTCAAATGAAGAATCAGCAGGCTCTTGATGAAATCATTGGGGATGTAAGAAAAGGTCAAAAGAAGCCAAGGAAACTTACAAAGGCATAGATCATTGTTGAGATGAAGACTTTTTGCTATCATGTTGGCAATATAAAGATGGCTCAGTTCAAAGGAATGTTACATGATCAGATTGAAGGTATTTACTACAAGATTAAAAGACAAGATAGTAAGTTCATTCCAATGGATCAAGAACCTGTAGTAATGAAGACAAAAAGGTCTGTAGTGAGTCTTGAATCAATAGATACAAAGAAATTGAAGACTCAGGAGTCATCTCAAGTAGAAGAGGGTCCTAGCAAGTTGACAGAAGAACAAGTTACAAGTATGATGTTCATATAGACTGATGTACTTAATATTGAACCTCTACAAACAAAATATCCAGTTGTTGGTTGGGAAATCTATTCTGATGATTTTGGAGTTGCTTGGAAGATTGCCAGAACTGGAAGTGTCACAAGTATTTGCAGAGATTTTGAAGACATTGTTAGATCTTGTGATAGAGAAGACTTAGATACTTTGTGGAGGATTGTTCAAGATCAGTTCAAGAAGGATGAACTTGTTGATGTCAAGGCTAAGGAGTTATGGGTTCACTTCAGAAGATTATATGAACCTTACCCAAGTGACAGACATTGGAGATTTGAAGCTCACAACATGAATACCTTGTGGAAGTTTTATGACTCAAGTGTTGTACATCATCTTTCTACTCAAGATGGAGTTGATGTCTTTATGCTTGCAGAGAAAGAATATCCATTGAGAGCTGGAGTATTGACTGTGATGATGTCAGTGAAGCTTAGATGTTGGGAAAGAAGTGAAGTCATAGAAGATTTGCTGCAAAGGATTTATGATCAAAGTGTGAGAGCTGATAAAGAGTTAAGAAGAAGAAGATAAGTGTTTGGAAGAATTCCCATATCCTCATGTTTGCTTATTACTTGAAGAAACATATTGATTTGTTTCTTAATCATAAGTTTAGGGGAGGATTGTTGGGAATTATACTAACAGTTATCACGGCTAGTGAAGACATTACAACTGCTGAAGAATGTACTTGCAGCGGAAACTCTTTACCACTGCAAGAACATATATTACCACTGCTGTTTAGATAACTGTTAGGAAACGTGTTTAGATAAATATAGAATAGATATTGTGTATATCTTATTCTATTAGCATTATACTTATCTTGTAGAAGAGGACTCCTTGTGCTATAAAAGGAGATCCTAGGTTAAAGGTTAGATATATGTTTTCTAGAGCTTCAAGGTGTAACCCTAGTGATACAAAGATCACTCGTATTATTATCATTAATAATATTGGAGCTAGCCATTTGTTACATACATTGTCCTCATTCATTAACAACTGTTTCATTCACTCACAATCAAACTTCTAAGTGTTACTAAGTAAATTCCGCATACTTAGTCATATAACTCAAAGTATCAATCTAACATAGATCAAGGTGTTTAGATCCATCACATAACAACTTCAAACGTTCCTTGCGACTCAATGCATCAGCCACAACATTAGCCTTTCCAGGGTGGTATCGTATCTCGCAATCATAATCGCTCAACGTCTCCAACCATCGTCGCTGTCGCATATTCAATTCCTTCTGATCCAAAATATATTGTAAACTCTTGTGGTCGGTAAAGACAACACACTTAGTACCATAAAGGTAATGTCTCCACAACTTTAGGGCAAAAACCACGGCTCCTAATTCCAAATCATGAGTGGTATACTTCTCCTCATGAGTCTTAAGCTATCGGGAAGCATATGTCATAACCTTCCCTCGCTGCATCAAAACTGCTCCTAAAGCTTGATACGAGGCATCACAATAAACCACAAAATCTTCTACTCCATCTGGCAAAGCCAATATCGGTGCACTACAAAGCTTCTACTTCAAAGTCTGAAATGCCTTCTCTTCTTCTTCTCCCCATTCATACTTCTTATCCTTGTGGGTCAATGCAGTCAACAGTTTAGATATATTGGAGAATCCCTCGATGAATCTCTTGTAATACCTAGCCAATCCTAGAAATTGATGAATTTCTGTGGCGTTAACCGGCGTTGCCCATTTCTTAATTGCCTCAATCTTAGCGGGATCCACATGTAGTCCTTCACTATCAATCACATGACTCAAAAATTGAACCTTACGAATCCAAAACTCACACTTAGAGAACTTTGTGTACAACTGCTCATCCTTGAGTAACTTAAGAATCGTAGCCAAATGTTGCTTGTGCTCCTCCTCGCTCTTTGAGTAGATCAAAATATCGTCGATGAAGACTATCACGAACTTATCTAAATAAGGCTTACATACTCAGTTCATGAGGTCCATGAACACTGCAAGCGCATTGGTCAAACAAAAAGGCATAACTTGAAACTCATAATGGCCATAACGAGTCCTAAATGCCGTCTTGGGAATATTCTGTTCCCGAACTCTGAGTTGGTGATAACTATACCTCAAGTCAATCTTAGAGTAGTAACTCGATCCTTGCAACTGATCAAACAAATCATCAATCCTTGGTAACGGGTAGCGGTTCTTCACTGTCAACTTATTCAATCCTCGGTAGTCGATACACATCCTAAACGATCCATCCTTCTTCTTCACAAATAATACTGGAGCTCCCCAGGGCGAAGAACTCGGTCGAATAAACCCTTTATCCAACAACTCTTGCAATTGCTTAGACAACTCCTCCATTTCCGATGGCGCTAAACGATATGGTGCACGCGCAACAGGTGCAGCTCCTGGAACTAAGTCGATGCGAAACTCCACTTGCTGGGCTGGCGGAAGTCCCGGCAAATCTTCAGGAAATACTTCAGGAAACTCACGCACTACAGGAACATCCTCGAGTCGCTTCTCTCTCCACTCTTTCTTAGCCACGTGTGCTAGGAATGCGTGACATCCTTTCTCAAGATATTTCATGGTCTTGATACATGATATGATATTCAGGCAAGTTCCACTCCTAGCACCTCGAACAATCAAAATCTAATCATTGAGAGGGATATGAAAAACTCGTTCTCCACAAACAATGCTCACTCGATTCTTGGATAACCAATCAATCCCAACTATCACGTCGAAGCTTCCGAGTTCGATTGGCATCAAATCTATACCAAACGGGTGATCTAACAGATTAAGGGTACAGCCACGGATCACGGTACGGGTGTCAACTAGGTTACCATCAGCTAACTCAATGCTATAGCTAACATCTAGTAGAGTAGGGGTAAGTCGGAGTAACGGCGCAATCTTAGAAGACACAAAACTCATATCGGCACCCGAATCAAACAAAACTTTAACACAGAGGTTGTTGAGAAGAAACGTACCAGTGACAACATTCGGATCTTGATGCGGCTCTCCATTTCCCATCACGTACACTCTACCTCGAGCACCTATATTCCCTTGTCCAGCATTCTTCGGGCATTGTCCCCTGTAGTGTCCACGCTCTCCACATCCAAAACATGTAACCACAGGCTAGCCATTTGCTCCTGTCGCCAAAGCCCTGCTCCTACAAAACCTCGCAATATGACCAACCTTCTGACACTTCGTACATCACACAATACACAGTCAAGTATGATGTTGGTGGCACTTCTCACAACGAGCTTGCTGTCCAGCGTTCACTCCTCCTTGTGTGGCCACAAATGCCTTAATAGTCTCCTGTCTCCTATTCTGCTGGTGATGGTGATTGTTGTTACGATACTGATTGTTGTTGTAGCAGTTGTTGGGGTTGTTATAGTTGTTGCTCCTTCTATTATCTTCCCATTTTCTCTTGTTGTCAAAGTGATTACTTTTTCGAACAGCACCATGCTTAGTCACCTGATCCATAAGACGTTCAGCCATGCTAATATGATGCGTGGGAATCGCACCTTGCTTTACCTCTCGAGGGATCTCGAGAAGCTTACAACCCCCACCAGGCAGTGTACCTGATCGTTGTAGTATAGTATAGTGACAAGTACCGGGGGATTGATCGTTCAGCTTAGGAATAGTGTCGCTAGGATTAGAAAACCTAAATAATAGTTTTAGAGGTGAAAGATGATTATTTTTGTATTTTTATATTTTTATGAAAGCAAGTAAAATCTCGGGTTTTGGAAGAGTGGGCGGAATTAGTTGCTATTCAACTAACCCAAAGCTATTATATAATTAAAATAAAATAATGAAAATGAAATTAAACTAAATTATACTAAGGTTGTGAGCAGTGGTTGGAGAAATTGTGTTTACTTAGACTTCACTACTCCCTAGATATCTTTTACATGTTAATTACTTGTTACACTTGTATGGATGACAGATTGTATTCCTTAATACCATTCGTAGGGTGGCATACATAACTCCCCAACTCTATGAGCTCTTATCTCCTCCTACACCATGACCCAGCACAACTATAGGGATTGTAAACAGTGGCTCATGCATTAAATACAACCAATAAAGACCTAGTACGCCTCGGTTCATGTTTCTTAAGACGTTCAAGCATGTTACCATTTGGAGATCTGCCAGTTTTCTTAAGCCTAACATATAATATCATTCATCCAAAACAAGAATAGACAAGTAATCAACACATAATCAACATCTAGGTTTCATTAGATCTAAGCAAACACAAAAGAGATCTAGCCTAGCATAGTAGAACTGAGACAAGAACAAGATATAAATAACCAACACATAGACATATTGATTGAATTGAAAGTACACTTATCTCAATTACAATGCAAGGTCTCAAGGGTTTGGAACCCTTGAAAAACCTGTAAAAGAGGCACCAAAATCGTCTTTAGGGTTTCACCAAAACTTCTCCTTTTTTAATGAAAAAACTAGAAAACTATATATAGGAAAATAGGCTGACGGCGTCAAGAGTTACTTGTGACGCCGTCACCTCGCCGCCATATACTTCCTCGGACGGCCTTGATCCACTTATGACGGCCTATGTGACGCCGTCACCACCCACGGTATTTTATTCTTGCCACTTTGACGCCGTCATGATGCCTTCTGACGCCGTCACCACCTACGGTGTTTAATTCCTCATGTCTGACGCCGTCAAGATGGTGGTCTTGACGCCGTCACCTTGTATCTTCAGCATGGAAATTTGGTACTTTGCCGTTTTCTTCACTTTTATGCTCCAAAAACGTCCAAAATGGCTTCTTTTCCAGAATTCACTCTCCAAACACCTAAAATCACAAAAGGAACGATTTAGGGCAATATTTGATCAAATAAATTCGGATTCGGGCTTAAATGACCCCCTAAAAACGGATCATTTTTCGCCTCATCATATACCCTTACACTTGAGATTTGCTTGTCCTCAAGCAAATGAGCTTTTATTCTACTCAAAAGACAAGTTAGGGGTCATTTAACACTAATATAAAAGTAATTACAACAAATAATCATTCCACTAAAGACCAATAGACAAGCACAGAGGTCATACACAAGCACCTCACAAATAGTGTTTAGATACTCACATCTCTCGGGTGTAATAAAGTAATATAACATTATGGAAATGGAAGATATCTCTCACTACCTGTCATAGCAAAATAGATTACCATAGGCTTGGGAAAGGATCAAACCTCCACCACATGGCGTAAGCACCTAGGATAAACTATCAAAGAGGTCTTTTAAAGGGTTATAACGTTAGGTGTAGGGGTATGAATTACATGGTTTTGTTGGATAAAGGAAGTTTTACTGGTGGCGAGTTAACAATCTTGGTTAATTACATGTACAAGATGGCGTTGCTAAGCCAAGACTAGACTCGACTTAAGCTAATAAATCTAAAAATAACAAAAATGTAAAATAAACATAGAATGAAAACGGGATGGTAGTCCGTATGTTTTTTTCTCTTTTTTTTCTTTTCTATTTTTTTTTTCTTTTTCTAAATTTTTTCGACTTTTTTTTTTTTTTTTTTTTTTTTTTTTTTTTTTTTTTTTTTTTTGCATACATTCTTACCCTACCATCCAAAATAATACATCATAGGGAATGAACATTTCCCTTACACTTGAATCTTTACATACTTTACATTAAACTAATCTAATGACTCGAATTAAGAAAATCAAAACACTTGGAGCACTTTTCAGATTAACGTACATATGGGGGTAATAAGTGATGTTCTTCCCCATTACTCCATAAAATAAGTACTTACCCATGAGTCCCAATCGTCCCAAAACAATATGTACAAGGATATGAATCGACTTAGCAACCATGTAATCAATTAGATAGTTAACTTAGGGTTTAACAAATAATAATAATGCACTAAAGATGAGCGCATACACGGAAGGCTAAGGCGATTTGGTTGTACATTTAAGTGGGGTGTAACAAATTCTTCCTTTAAGTAAGATGCTTAAAGTTAGAAACGAAAAGATAGGCTCGGAGGGGTGTACTAGGGGTTTCGTGTACTAAAAATGAGTACAACGCTAAGGGTGTGGGAAAAATTAGTTGACTTAACTAGTCAAGTAATATGACTTAAATGGTCAAGTAATTATAATACGGGTTTAACACAAGGGTGATCCTAATGCCTCTTATCATGTAGTAAATCCTACCACACGAATGTAGTCTCACTAGCGGTCTCGTGATGCATCACTAACGCAAGTTCTAGAATCTAAATGCTACCAGTACACTCATAAGCACCAATAATAAATGCTTTTCCTATCAAAACTAAAGGCGAACCTCACATTTTTGGGTGGAAAATTTTTCTGAATATACGGTTATGTGCTAGTCATACAACCTCCTATCCATGAGACGCTTGCTATGGCTAAAGTTTCACTCTTAAATGTTGTAAAAAAATTTAAATTTGGCGCTAAAATTACACTAACAAGTATTTCTCATAGTTTTATTACTCATCTACTATCAAACAAAACAAACTCAAGCGAAAGTGCATATGTAAGGTATCATCTTTTTACCCTCCCCTTACACTTAAGATGAACATTGTCCCCAATGTTCAAGTAAAGAATGTAAAAGTTAAAAAGTAAAGAGAATGAAATCAAATACTCCCCTGATTCGCTCGGTATGGATTATAGGTTGGCCAGGTTAAATCTTCCTCCAAGAAAACGAACAATCAAAGCTTCCCTTCCAGAATATAAATCATCTTCTTGTCATAAATAACCTGTAAATCCTAACAAAAGTAGACAAGGCAACCTCGCGTAAAATCGGCGGCATCCTATATAAGTTACTAAATCCTAGAAAACAAAGTAAGATATAATGCTTGTGGAATGAAGTTTGCAGATTTCCTGGAGATTATAAAACTTAATAATTCACAAAAACCATAAGACTCCGTTAGAAAAACAAAACCGGTAAAATTTCCAGATTTTAACTCCTGACGCCGTCAAGAGCAATACCCTGACGCCGTCAGAATGGACCTGCAGAAATTCTTATGTTAAGTTTCCGGAAAATTTCTGGAAAAACTTTCTCCTACTTCCTGGAAAATCCTGCAAAACTTCATTATGACTCAATACAAGC
Source organism: Artemisia argyi (assembly GCA_030686995.1). Classification (NCBI taxonomy): domain Eukaryota; kingdom Viridiplantae; phylum Streptophyta; class Magnoliopsida; order Asterales; family Asteraceae; genus Artemisia; species Artemisia argyi. The sequence continues at coordinate 247,615,251 of CM060703.1, read as the reverse complement.
ATTTGACTCTAACAAATACGAATATACATGTTCATTAAATATTGTGGAGAATCATGATCGGTTTGTTTCTTAAAAACATATTTGGGGTTTCCACTTACACTTATCTTTTGCAAAAATACCTTTAGGTTGAAGTTAAGACTAGGCCAAACAACATAATAAAGTATTTCCACATTTTCAATTGAGAAACATGATCAACCAACAATAAAAATAAAACATGCATACGGAAGCAAATAACAATCAAACAAATAAAAATCACACAAAACATGGGTTGCCTCCCAAGAAGCGCTTTTCTTTATTCACGAGTCTTGTAGCTAGACTCAAAGTCATGGGTTACTACGTGACTTCATCATTGGTTCCACTCTCTAGGTCGTCTTCTAAACCAGTTTTGTATTCCGGACCTAGTTGCAAGCATTCTTTGTAGAAACCAAGCATCCTATTTCTAACATACTCTACTCCTCTACGTCTATCCTCCTCATTCCTATAATAAGCCGCTTGCTTATGTTCCTTTTCGAAATTAGAGAGAAGGCGGTATTGTTCGATCTTGTAGGGCATTTGATAAGCGACCTCATCATTATCTTTCTTGAACCTAACTATCCCTAAAGTCGGATCATAACTCATCCTAGTGGCTTCAACAAATGGCTTCCCGAATATAATTTAGCTAAGGCAAGCATCTATCACGGGACGAGTGTCTTCCACTATCATAAAATCAATCTCATAGGTGAGATTCCCTATAATCACATGCAATCCTTTCACTCTTCCTGCAAAATTACTTATCAGATTCTTACCGGGCATCATCCTAAAATTGAGTTGCTTCTTCATCACCCAATTGTAATAAGTCCTAGTCATGATGTTCACGGGTGATCTAAGGTCGATGTAAGCTTTCCATATATGCATGTGCCCTATATTACATGGGATGTTAATGTTGGAGGGATCTCCCATTTTGATCAGGGGGTCGCCAAAGATATATGTTTTCTCGGGACTATCGAATAAATCCTTATGGTATTCCCGTTCCTCCTCGGTTGGCAACTTATCAAAGTATTTCTCTATAGGTTCTATCTCCTCCAATTTCTCATCCTTATTAACCTCAACTTCCCTACTCTCATCCTCAATATTGGCTTCTACTCTAACTTCATCCTTGTCACTCTCCTCTATCTCCCTATCTATCGGCTTAATGGTGACAACATTGACAAAGTGGACATGTTTGGATGATGAGGGGTCCTTAACTTGGATTCCACTATTGGTGTCCCTAGTGTGCTTCCTAGGTGTGACTAATGTTTGGTTGTTGAGGGCTTTCAACAAGTTGTCAATTTTGTTGGTCATCTCCGTTTGTTGTTGGTTGAATTCGGTTTCAAACCTAGCTATGCGAGCTTCTTGAGATGCCATGAATTTAGACATCAATCCTTCAAGATTGTTGGTACTACCATAGTTGTTAGAAGGATTGTTGTTGAAGGTACGGTTGGATGGTGGACCGTTTGATTGGTAATGATTAGGCGGATTGGAAGAATTGGGTTGATTTTGTTTCCACCTAAGGTTTGGGTGATTTTTCCATGAGGGGTTGTATGAATCACCGTATGTGTTTGGCTCGGGCTTGAAAGTGTACCACTTATCTCCCGCTTCGTCGGTACGCGTGGATGGGTAGTCCGCAAAAGCTGTTCCGGGGAGTTCCACACAATCACGAGTGTCATGGGGACCACTACATAATTCGCATGAAGAAGTGATTTTGTTTACTGGGCTTGAATGCTTCGGAGCTTCGTAAGATTTCATGAGAAACTTGACTTGGTCCTCAAGTTCCATGATCCTACGGTCGGGAGTGCTTGAATTATTCGAAGGCAAAGATATTGCCTTGACCGTTTTGTTCAAATCACGGGGATCATTCCAACTTTCGTTGTCATAGAGAGCAAGATCTTCTATGAGTTCCCATGATTGTTCCGCACTAAGATCACGTAGCTTACCACCGGCCGATTGGTCAATGGTTCGCCTCGTGGGGATGTCGATATGGTCATAGAAGATTTGGACATGGAGCCAAAGATCTATGCCATGATGAGGGACTTTTTGGAGTAAGTCCTTGAAACGAGTCCATGCTTCATAAAGAGATTCATTTTGACGTTGTTGGAACATCAAGATGTCATTCCTAAGTTTGGTAGTTCTCCCCGGTGGGAAAAATTGAGCAAGGAAACGAGTGGTGAGATCATCCCATGTGGTGATGGATCCCGCGGGTAAACGCTCAAGCCATTGACTAGCTTGATCCCGTAGAGAGAATTGAAATAGGCGTAAACGGGTAGTCTCTCTAGTTTCAACACCTAGGTCTATGGAATCTACAATTTTGAGGAAGTCCTTAAGGTGTTGGTTTGGATCTTCGGAACGAAGTCCATGGAATGCACATCCGCTTTGCACCAACCGGATGGTGTCGGATCGCAAGGGGGTCACATTGTCTCCGGTGAGCTCAATGGTGTTTCGGTAGCCTTGGTGGCTAGGTCGGGAATACTTTCCTAAGGTTCGGGGCCTAAGGGGTTCTAATGGTGGGTTTTGTTGTGGTGGGATGATGGGTTCAAAGATGTTACCACCTTCCATGATGTTGGATGGTAAAGAGTTACGAACAAAGGCACGAAGAAATAAGATAGACTAAAGAAGACCTAAAAATAAAAATAAAAATCTTACTAGAAAGGAATCTAGCAAGTAGACCTAATAAAAAGAAATCCTAACCTAGACAATAACTATTCCCCGGGCTGCGGCGCCAAAAACTTGATGCGTGGGAATCGCACCTTGCTTTACCTCTCGAGGGATCTCGAGAAGCTTACAACCCCCACCAGGCAGTATACCTGATCGTTGTAGTATAGTATAGTGACAAGTACCGGGGGATTGATCGTTCAGCTTAGGAATAGTGTCGCTAGGATTAGAAAACCTAAATAATAGTTCTAGAGGTGAAAGATGATTATTTTTGTATTTTTATATTTTTATGAAAGCAAGTAAAATCTCGGGTTTTGGAAGAGTGGGCGGAATTAGTTGCTATTCAACTAACCCAAAGCTATTATATAATTAAAATAAAATAATGAAAATGAAATTAAACTAAATTATACTAAGGTTGTGAGCAGTGGTTCGAGAAATTATGTTTACTTAGACTTCACTACTCCCTAGATATCTTTTACATGTTAATTACTTGTTACACTTGTATGGATGACGGATTCTATTCCTTAATACCATTCGTGGGGTGGCATACATAACTCCCCAACTCTATGAGCTCTTATCTCCTCCTACACCATGACCCAGCACAACTATAGGGATTGTAAACAGTGGCTCATGCATTAAATACAACCAATAAAGACCTAGTACGCCTCGGTTCATGTTTCTTAAGACGTTCAAGCATGTTACCATTTGGAGATCTGCCAGTTTTCTTAAGCCTAACATATAATATCATTCATCCAAAACAAGAATAGACAAGTAATCAACACATAATCAACATCTAGGTTTCATTAGATCTAAGCAAACACAAAAGAGATCTAGCCTAGCATAGTAGAATTGAGATAAGAACAAGATATAAACAACCAACACATAGACATATTGATTGAATTGAAAGTACACTTATCTCAATTACAATGCAAGGTCTCAAGGGTTTGGAACCCTTGAAAAACCTGTAAAAGAGGCACCAAAATCGTCTTTAGGGTTTCACCAAAACTTCTCCTTTTTTAATGAAAAAACTAGAAAACTATATATAGGAAAAACAGGCTGACGGCGTCAAGAGTTACTTGTGACGCCGTCACCTCGCCGCCATATACTTCCTCGGACGGCCTTGATCCACTTATGACGGCCTATGTTACGCCGTCACCACCCACGGTATTTTATTCTTGCCACTTTGACGCCGTCATGATGCCTTCTGACGCCGTCACCACCTACGGTGTTTAATTCCTCATGTCTGACGCCGTCAAGATGGTGGTCTTGACGCCGTCACCTTGTATCTTCAGCATGGAAATTTGGTACTTTGCCGTTTTCTTCACTTTTATGCTCCAAAAACGTCCAAAATGGCTTCTTTTCCAGAATTCACTCTCCAAACACCTAAAATCACAAAAGGAACGATTTAGGGCAATATTTGATCAAATAAATTCGGATTCGGGCTTAAATGACCCCCTAAAAACGGATCATTTTTCGCCTCATCATAATAGTATCATCCAAAGTCTCAGCATTGTACGATGTCACATTTCCTTGGATACTTGCAAGCAATCCACCAATAAACTTCTCTAGTGACTTCTCATTATCTGGCTCCATGTGAGCACAAAACACCTTCAGTTCTTGGAAACGTCGCACATAAGTAGCAAGATCAGAACCCTTCACAGCCAAATAGTAAAACTCAGTATCCAATTTCCTCAAATCACTACAAGAACAGTACTTCTTAACCATAGCTTTCTTGAAATCTTCCCACGAATTACTATAAGCATCCTCCATTCCCTTCTCCTGAACATAATCATTCCACCAGGACAAGGCATGCTCCAACAATGTGCCTGTCGCATACTTCACCCTATTGTTCTCAGTACAATTGCTCCTATGAAAGACCGATTCCACTTTCTCAAACCATTGAGTCAATCCAACATCTCCTTCAGTTCCCTTGAAGGTAATGGGCTTACAATCCATGAATTCCTTAAAAGTGTAGAAATGGTTGTTGGGAACAGCTTGAGCTCTAGCCGGTCCAACATTCTGAGGAACACATGCTTGACTGGCAAGTGCTGCAGCAACACCCTCATCAATCAACTGCTGAATAGCAGTTGGGGTCATCTTCTTAGGAGGCATAATTCTATCAATCAATACAAAGCGCAACACTTGTAAGTATTTGATTAACGTGTCAGAATCATAGCACAAGATGAAACAACATCACGAGAATAAAATCATAATATAGCATAAGTCAACATCAATAACAGTACATTACCATAATACATCATAGATTTCATACTTGACATTGGTCTTACAAGATATGCAAAATAGGTACAAGTTTTGAATAAAATCTACCACCTGAAGAATTCAATTTATCATATACTAGGTAAACTACCATTAAGATACTAACTACTATAAATGATCCACTCACTGATCTCCTGAACGATCTCCATACATAGCCATCACGTCAATACTATCATAAGATCTGAAATGAGCCATCCTCTCTGCGTAAGCCTGTCTTTGCATCTCATGCAACTCACTCCATAACTCACGGATACTAGTACGATAGTGTCGACTATCCATGTCTAAAAACACCTCCTTCATGGTCAACTTATCAACCATTTTCTCCAGCTCAACCATCTTCCTATCTAGCGAATCCATACGCTCCTGAAATGCAACACTCATCCGCTCCAACAAACTCAACCTCTCATCCTGCCTCTGAAGCTCCATGTACATCTCTCCTGCAGCTCTCCTGTCATCTTGAGTCTCTCTCCTCAATCCTGCAACCTCAAACTGCCTATCACTCATATGCCTAGTGATACTCTTATGACTATTCCTACACCACACTACATCCTGCCTCAGACGACTCATAGCAACTCTAAGTTCTGACGGGGTAACACGGGCAGCTGTCAATGACTCACCAATCTCATGCGTTGAAGGAACCTCAGTCTCAAGCGCATAGCCTAATGCCTCAGACGTATCCGACTCGTAAGTCACGTCCGACACAACAGGTGAAGGCGGCAGGGGAACATCCTGATCCTCCTCCATAAAATCCTCATCATCCTCCTCCTCATCGTCATCATCGTCATCCATCTCCTCATCTCCATCATCCTCAATATCAACATCATCCTCTAAACCTACCTCGTCATCCAAACCAACATCAACATCCAACTCAACATCATCTCCTAAAGGCAATGGGTCAACAACTCGTGGGATTGGAACCTGACCACTGAAAAATGATACTCTACAAGACTATAAGGAAACATAAAAATTCTAGCCAAATTTTCGTGGAAAATAATTTTATAAGCCAAAGCATGATAGTGGAAAAGTCCAAGCCAATCTCAATATCAAACATATATATACGTAAAGTTTAAAAGAATACCAGGGCGCGAAGTGGCATGGAAGGCTGTCGGCTTTCTGTCTCAAAACATTCTGATACCATTCTGTGGCACCCCCAACTCAAATACGGCAGCTGACATGTTGGGGGCGCTACGCAAATAGAAACCAGGCACATTTATAGCTAACGACCACAATACGGGATGTTTATAAATGTTGCAAAACATATCATTCGAATTATAAACCGTTTAGAGTACAAGGACTCTTAAGTCAAAGTAGCAGCGGAAAAAGTAAATAGAGTTTGCAGCGGAAATTTAACAAAGTTTAGCAGCGGAAAATATTTAACAAAGTTTAGCAGCGGAAAATATTTAACACACACCAAGGTTTTACGAATGATATGAAAATAAAGATAGTAAAGATGATAAAGCTGCCTTGACAGAAAGACACCTTCGACCATGCCACTCCACCACGCCCATGTCATAAAGCTCCAAGACTAATTAGTAGTAGTACTTGAGAAACAAATGCTTAAAAGTCAACACAAAGGTTGAGTGCAATCCATAGGTTTAAAATAATAAAGTTGAGCACAAGGTTTTAATCATACGATATAAGCAACAAATGCAAGTACCAGGGTAATCAAGTAACACCCAATATGCAGAGGCAAAACGTGCATACATACGGTTGATGATGCTAAGCTCATGACACGCAAAACCTTAACCAAACCAATCATCAGTAAATCCGTACTGGAATAAACAATAACCGCGGAATTTCATAATATAAAGTGCCCCCAAGGTCGGGTACTTGCCAATTACCCAGCAACATCGAATATAGTACACCCACATTGCTTATCTGGCAAAAGGAGTGGGAGGGTCAATTCCTATAGGCCTATATCCCTATATTCGCGCTTACTCGCAAGTGATTAATGGCTCATGATCTGAGGGTCTTGTCAGGCAACATAAGCTACTTAGCACATCGTCAGGAAAGTATATCATTCAGGAAAAGCATACAAAAAATACTTGTGCTTAGAAAACATTTAAATCATGTGTCTCACCCATGGGTTTTATAAACAATTAAAATATAAAAAGCGGGGCTATGAATCACACCTTAACAATAGCAGTAGCAGGAAACGAGATATAGCAACCAATCAATAATGTGTCACAGCAAATGAACCTCAGCACAACCTAATCAATATAAATGGCATAACTCAGAACTATACTCGAATATCTCAATAAACAATGCTTGAACAAAAGTTTTTATGAATACAATGGCATTTGAAAGAAATAGATTTCGAAAAGTCTCGTGTGGGAGACAAGAAAGTTAGGAAAACGAATACGTCGGAGAAAACGAACAAAAAACCCAAAAGAGACGAAAATGGACGAAAGAACTCCTCGAAGAAAGTCGTCGAAAAGAAATGGAAAGAAAAGAAATGAAAATGGAAGACACACTCAAATAAATAATAACACGTAAAAAACAAGTCTCGGATTTACCCATTTTCCCATAATAACATTGAAATAAAAAGGGTTTTGAAATAATAACATTTGGTAAAATAATTTAAAGTTTATAAAGAATTTTATAAAATTTCGGTATGACCTGCCCGTTAATATAACGTTTTCCCGAGTCATTGACTCTTTTATTTAAACAACGTTAATATATTATTAATATGATTGGATATATCATTCGCGTAGTCCATTAGTTGTTTAGGTTTTATCGACCATTTTGTATTTGTTCGGGTTCCAGGTACGTTAAGATCTTTACGGGCCTAACGTACCCTACCGTCTCATGTACCAAAGGGTCCATATTATCCAAATAACCAAGGCCGTAAATCCAATATGTCCAATTCAAGCTCACAATGTAATAATACGAAAACATGTCCGATATCAAATACGCTTAACTATATAATTAGATTTTTTGTTTCATATTTATTATTATCCGTTTTATTATTATTTTACCGTTTCTAAACTTATAATAATAAAAATAAATCCCGAGACTAGTAACCGATACCCAAAATAATCACCACAACAATATCAATAACTCAAAAGTCAAACCCAAGTCAAAACCAAATAAACCCAAAACTAAACCAAATCCAACCCGAGCCTTACTCCTTCTCGGCTCAACCAAACCATCCAAATTCAATCCAAACACAACACCCATAACAACAACAACAATAATATCACTCCCCCACCACCACCCTAAGCCTCGGTGGTGGTGGCTGCCGGCTGTCGAGGCACGACACAACCAAACGGACCCTCGATATCCAACCACAACCAAAAATACATACTCCCCTTCGTCATCAAACATCAAACAAAACAAACATATCAAAACCCTCACCGAGTCAAGCGAGTTGACTCGGTAAGCCAAACTGAGTCGCGGCCAACGAGAACAAGGAAGGTATCCACACGAGTTTTGAGTTTAAAAACAATATCAAAACAATTTTTATAAAAGATTTAATATGAAAATTGGATTAATAAATATTTTCAAAAACTAGGGTTTTAAAATAAAATCAAAAATATGAAAAGAAAGGTGGCGGGGGAGGTGTTTTATCGGCGGTAGAAGCAGAAGGGAGGTGGTGGTGGTGGTCTCGGTGGTGGTCAGCAGTAGGTGGGGATTCACGGTGGTGGCGCGTAGAGGCGCGTAGGGGGGGGGGGGGGGGTTACAAGGGGTGTGGGTGGTACGGGAGTGACGGGGGAGTCCCGATCTACAAGATGGTGTAAAAAGGTGAGATAGCCAGAAAATTTTCCGGAGAGGTGGCCAGAAACTGCTGGTGTTCCGGCGATGGGGCGGTGGCCGGTGGTATCAAAGAGAGAGAGAGAGAGAGAGAGAGAGAGAGAGAGAGAGAGAGAGAGAGAGAGAGAGAGAGAGAGAGAGAGAGAGAGAGTTGGTGATGTGTGTGTGTTTTGTATATATAAAATGAGAAGAAAATGGGGTGTTGGGAGTATATATATTAACTAAAAAGTATAGGGTGGTTTTTGTAATAAAAGAAAGTGTAAGGGAAAAGAAAAGGGTAGGTTAAGGGATAAATGTTGTGAAAGTAATAAACTTCTCATGATAAACGCTTTGGGGTCTAAACAACATAGCAAACGTGTAACACCCCCAATTCATGGTTGCAGCGGAATTCGAACTAGGTGTTACTCGACGGCACAATAGTCACAATAATAGAAAACGAACTCCAATTGAGTCGTTTTAAAAGATTTATCATTCAAATTGTATAAATATCAGATATTACAAAATGAGGTCCCAAATGGTTCCATGTTTAGAATTTACATTAAGTGAGTTTTTGAATGATAATAAAATTTATAGCCTTCTTGAGTATCCGTGCCCTTCCGTGCCATCCTTGATCGTCATGAACCTGAAATACATGCTTGAGAGGTCAACACAAAGGTTGAGTGATATTCATAGAGTTTGTTTAATGTTTGAACACAATGTGTTGGTAGTTAAATCGTTCAACACAATAATCGTAGTGTTTGTAGTTAAATCGTTTGAACACAATAATCGTGTCGATGAAGAGGTGTGGTTACTTATGAGGACTAAAGTCTGGGATTTCCAGTGATGTAGTTTGATTTGTCATTTCAGTGTATGGTGTAGGATGAGGCTTACTTTTATGTAGGAAAGGTATGGTAATAGTCGAATATCAAAGGAAATTGATATAGCAGTCGAATATTAATAGGAATTGAGATAGTAGTTGCAATCATAGCCTAGTAGGTAATCGGTTGTTGTACCTAGTGTTTATTGACTTCATACTTATGTTATTTCGGATACAAATAAGCCCACTTGTTTATAATTCTTTATTTACATAGAGAGGCATCCCAAACAATGTAAATAGGGAAATATAAACTTATGGTTCGGTGATTTACGATTTCTTTATTTAAATGAAAAGGCATCCCAATCCATTCAAATAATTACAAATCATCCTACTTAAGAATTCCCAACACAACATTCACAATTAGCCGGTGAGTTACAAGGTAGTGTATTATGAGATGATACTGGTGTTCCAAAAGTACAAGATGAATATTCAATCTTGTAAAGCTGATAAGCGTGCTTGTGGTGTAACTATGGATGATTTGAGCTTTAAAAGTGCATCAAGATCTGTTAATGAGCTTGTGGTTGCAACGGTTGTGAAGATAATGATGTGATATGTTGATGAACAAAAGTGTGTAGTGTATGCCTAACATTAATATTCTTAGGCATAGATGTTGAGTTTGCTTTGAAAATCTTAAGAGATTTTAAAGGTTTATGATGGAATGGTATCCTTAGGACCTAAACAGGATAGTACTTCTACAGGATGAAGAGAAGAATTGATAACTATCCCAAGATAGTAGTTCGGATTATCTCATAAATGAAAACTTTCAAGAATGAAATTAGGTAGTACAAATAAGGTGTTAAGATTTCGCTGAGTGGTAAAACACTATCGTGTCTCTAGATCTATTTAATGAATTTTGGTGGTTTATCGAGTTCAAGTAGGAAATCAATCTAAACATAACCCTAGCACAACTATTCTCAGTATTTGAAAATTTTAAGTCGAATATAGTTAGTCAGACTATATTCCACTGTCCCTAGGTTAAATATAGGTGACTAGTCTATATTTAGCCAAGGTTCGATAAAATTTTCAAATACCTAAATTAGGTATACTTTTGATATGTCTGTTGCTTTCGGGAAACTGTCCACTAAACAAAGGCGATGTTAGACCCTTCAGTTGCAAGTCCCGCCCATACAAGACTTGTAACGTATGTTTTCACATTCCATCGCATAGAAGATAGTACGGGTAGGTATGTGTGTGGAAAGGAAGTTTTAAGTAACAGTCCATACTTGGCCAGGATCACGAGCTTTTAACAATGAAGGTTGCGGAAGAAAACTTTGATGAATGTAGAGAAACTTCAGCTTTTGTAGATGATGGATTAGTTTATCCTTTAGAAATCTCATATTTCTATTTTGAAATCGATAGGTTGTGATGAGTTTTTGATATCATATGAAATGATATTAATGATGTGATGGAATAATTCCAGAGACCATTGCGCAAATCACAATGTCTCGGAAGTAGATTAGACCATTGTGCAATTCACAATGTCTGGGAAGTAGGTTAGACCATTGTGTGACTCAAAACATTTGAGAAATGATTAAGACCATTGTATCATACAATGTCCGGAAAATAGAAAAGACCATCGTAATTCGTTACAATATCTTGGACATAAAATGTTTGAGTAGGAACATGATTGGGAGAATGTAGTTGTGCCGAAATGCCCTAGAATAGGCATACGCAGATATGTTTAGATAAAATGATTGAAAATAACTCGAATGTATATATATATATACTAGTATTTGTTCGTGTAGTGTAAAATGCGTAGTGTGTATATATGAATATACTTATATGTTCATGTAGCATAAAATGCTTAATAAGTCCATAATCGTCTAGAGGATGGAAGACACGAAGATCGGAAGGCTATAAAATGTTTTTGCTTGTAGTGTAGTTATAGTTTAGGTCTCAATTAGACCCGTTTCTCTATAACCATGGCTCTAGTACCAATCTGTAACACCCCCAATTCATGGTTGCAGCGGAATTCGAACTGGGTGTTACTCGACGGCACAATAGTCACAATAATAGGAAACGAACTCCAATTGAGTCGTTTTAAAAGATTTATCTTTCAAATTGTATAAATATCAGATATTACAAAATGAGGTCCCAAATGGTTCCATGTTTAGAATTTACATTAAGTGAGTTTTTGAATGATAATAAAATTTATAGCCTTCTTGAGTATCCGTGCCCTTCCGTGCCATCCTTGATCGTCATGAACCTGAAATACATGCTTGAGAGGTCAACACAAAGGTTGAGTGATATTCATAGAGTTTGTTTAATGTTTGAACACAATGTGTTGGTAGTTAAATCGTTCAACACAATAATCGTAGTGTTTGTAGTTAAATCGTTTGAACACAATAATCGTAGTGTTTGTAGTTAAATCGTTTGAACACAATAATCGTAGTGTTTGTAGTTAAATCGTTTGAACACAATAATCGTAGTGTGAACTATAGACTCACACTCATAGTTAGAAAACAAAGATGGGCTACGTTGTTATATGCCCGGAAAGGTTATTAATTCACAAAGCTTATGACACCAAAACGTTAACGTGTACCAATATCGATCGGCAGATTTATCCCGGTAGGTACTTTGCCGTCATACCTAATGTCTCAAATATTAATGCATTTGTTTGAACTTAGTCAAAACAAATGGGATTCGTCAATCCCAATAGGCCTATTCACAATATTCACGCTCACTTGCAAGTAACCCTCGCAAGTGATTAAATGGTTCATAATAAGGGATCTTGGTTTGGCAAGGATGTTACTTAGTGATAATAAAACATAGTCGAATAGCATACAGTAGAAAGCATTGTGTTCGATTTAGAAATAGCATGTATTCCCCCCAAGGGTTTGTAAAATAGTTAAACAATAGAAAGTGGGGCTATGAACTCACCTTGAGTTGGATGATGTATAATGAGAATGATGGATATGCCGTAAGAACTTCTACGAGCAATCTAGAATAATTGTTGTAACTTAGGTTTGGAATAATGTCTAAGGAAACATAAACACGCCAATAAATGTCTTGCACTTAGTCCATGATGTGGTATGATGTATAGTGTAAGTCTTTGAAAGAAATGATTCATGAAACATGTATGTTTATATATCGTTTACTACTGTTCGGGCCGACATAATTCAGAAGTCATGTTAGTAAGCGTTCGAGGAGCCAGGACACTTTAATTCGTAAATCCACAACTCATCTCGACGGCTTACATAATGAACTCCTCACATGAGGCTCCCTACTATTGTAGTAGTTGATAAAGTATATATATATATATATAGGTTTTGATCCGAAAAGTTACATGTCCGGTATTTGAATAAACTTAGGAAAGTTTATTTTTACATGAAGATTGTTATTAGGGTAAGTTTTATAAGTCTTGTATGACCATTTTTCTTTGTAATATCTCATGGTTCCTTTCAGTGAAGTAGATCCAAATTGCTTGTTCAAGTTATCACCAGTACTTTGGTTCATGTTTACGCCTAAGTAAGCTTACATGGTCATTTCGTCATGGCCTTGCCATGACCTTTGGTCATTGTTCCATGGTCTTGAGACTCAACCTTGGCTCTAGCCATGGTTGTGGTCTTGATTCTAGGTCATAAGACCTCTTTGGTCTTTATAAACCATAACCTATATATAATGACTTTGGTCTAACAATGGGCTGTTAAGAATTTGAAGAAATTATCACTCGGAAAGCGTTTTCAGGGCTCGAGCTTCTTTCTACCTGAACGAAAACGTCGTTCCGGACAACTTTCGTGTTTTAACTTTTTGATGAATCGGAGCAGAAGGGCCTCGAAAAAATACGGATTTTGATCAGAACTATTTTGGCAGATTCGGCGTTTTGGTTTCGCTAACTTCTTTTGGCCATAACTTTTGACTCGTATACTCGTTTTAGGTGGTTCAAATTGCTATGGTTTCCTTGTTAGGTCCTCTACTACAATATGTAATGATCCAATATCATAATTTTACCATTTTGATCAGATTATACCAAGAAAGTCACTAGTTTACTTGTTTAAATAACATAAGTTAACATATGTATACCAATACTTGTTTTACTCATTTTTATACATCATGGACATGATCACAAGACAAAATATAGCATGAATGATATGTAAATAGCATGAATATGATATTTAACAAGAAGTATGTTAGGGTTTTGCTTACAACTTTTGGCTTTCTACAAGAAAGGAAGTAACTAGTAAGGATAGGACTTTGATTGACAAGCTTCTCTTCACTTTAGCAATCCTTCTACTCTTGTATTCTTGAAGGATTTGTGATGAGAGTTTAGGTGACTTGAGTGGATCTAAACTCAAGAGAATCACCAAGAGTTTCAAAAGGATTTGAAGTAGTTTGATGAATCAAAACCAAACTAGGGTTTATGTGTTGATATAACACTTGATTCTTGAATAAAACTTGAAGTAGAGGGAAAATTAGGAGTGTGTTTGTGTGTGTGAGGTTATGAACGACCAAGAGAGGATGAGGAGGGTTATATAGGGCCTTGAGGAGGTGCTAGGAAAGTGTTAGGAAGTTTCCTTTGAGGAGGTGCAAATATTAGGATATTTAGGAAGCTTACATGAGAAGTTTGGACACATACTTGTATTCCAAAAGTTCAAGACTTATCTCAAGCCACCAAGGCATGGTGAATCACCCCTTAGGTCGGCCATAATGATGGGGGAGTGACTAGATACATAAACTTGGTATTATCTAGCTTACGGAGTGAGTTTTGGTCCCGGTAATCGCTAATGGTAAGTGGTTAAGTCATGAAACTTAAAATCGGGTATCCTAAAAATATGAAACTTATAAATATGTTAGAACTTATTTATATAACCTATCTTAGCCTATTTAATGAGTGATAAGTTCTATCGGGTTGCTTAAACGCTGCTAAAACTGGAAACGCGGGTCTAAAACGCGTAAAACGCTGAACTGGAAAACGTAAAATTCCAAAACTTTTGGAATTATCCTAAAATGAGAGAAAATCATATTTCTATTGATTATAGTGTTTTATGGACATATCGGGATGCTGGAATGACGTTTAAACCTAAAAGTAAATCTCGGACACGGCTTCGTGATTTTTGCAGAAATGATCCGACGAGTGTGAAATTCTCGGATTATCATTAAAATAGTTTAACTTACGAGAATGTGAAATAAAAATTTTGGATGTGAATAGTAAAAAGTGAATAGTGAAATTTTCCGGGAATAGTAATTATCCTGAAAATGCGAATTGTTACAAAACGGACTCCAAAAATTACGAAACTTGCGCCATTGTTCACGAAATAATTTTTCCAATAAAATCAAGCATAAACTTCAGAGTTTTTCTCAAACTCAAAATAATTCAAATAATTTGGCAAGTGCAATACAATTCGAGTTTTCTAGGTTGTGCTGGGTCAATCAAGGAATAAAGTTCTCGTTTCCAATATATCTCACGTTTCTCAAGCCCAAATAATCATGCATAAAAGTTTTAATGTGTCTCAGGTACGAAAAATAAATATTTGGCTAGTAATAAGTTTTAGAAAAAGTACCGGGGGTTGCAACACGTCCCAAATTAAAAGTGACTAAATGATCGAAAAATATTTACCAGTTACCCTCTAGTCACATAAATACACAAATGTGTGACAATAGAATTCCGAAATGGTCACACAAGTCGGATCAAGTGTGGCTATTTATTTTATTCCGATACATTTAGTCACGTAAAAATGTTACCGTGTGACCGTTCAAAATCGACCATGTGTAACGAAAGGCCATTTTTGTACTAGTGATACTCAATATTCTAACCTTAATAACTTTTTGGAAGAAAAGAAGTCATAGTTATCTTTAATCAAACAATATAACAAGAGTTTGATTTTCCTAACTGAACATACTATAAACATTTGGCATTTCATTAAGATTAATATTGTAAGACTATCTAACAATATTTAAGATAACCATATATCTTTTGACTTGTCTATTTACCAACTAATTCATTTTAATGGTATAATAATTTTCAAGCCAATTACATGCTTTATAACACAAGTACTTTTTACAAAGTCACTTCAAGTCCATGTCTCTTCAAGAAAACATAAACTGTTATAATCCCACTATACGTTATAAGTAATTTAACAATTTAATGACTTCGAGTATATGTCTTAATTAAAAAAACATAAAAAGATAACGTCTTACTTTATTATAAGTCTTGTAACAATTAAAAGACTTTATGTTTATATCTTTTTACAGTGAAACATAAACATGTTTAACTAAAGTAATTATGAACACCATCTCTTGGTTTCAATAGTAATTTCAAGTTAATTTATTACTTCACAATAATGTAAATAACATTATTTCTTCATTTATTTATGTCACTCCAAGAACACATAAATATTCAGATTGAAGCAGCATTAGATTACTTTTATTAATTTATGTCATTCCATGAATTCATAAATATAAAAATTAAAGTAGTCTTAATATCATATTGACACATGTTCTAATAGGTATCTAATTTAGAAACTGCAAATTCTCATAGTTCAATTACATCAGTTGATCTGCTAGTCATGAAAATAGGAAATTCACCTTGATGTTGCAATCTAGCTAAGCTCTCACATAACGTAAATTGCAACACCAAGTATTTCTTGAATTAGATTAGTATAATTCATATTAGAATGTAATTCTCTTACCTTACAGTCAAGAGAATCAATTAAATCATATCTTTATGAGTTGTTTCTTGCACACATTAAAGATAACATGATGAGTGCTCAAACACTCATCATTTTTTGTCAAATCTGAACTCCAAAACATACAAAAATACTCAGAAATGCATCAAAATACTAAAAATATTCCAAAATTGTGTTTTATATGTTTTAAATGCAAAATGAGCAAAAACAAATGAAAAATGATCAAAGTTTGCAATATTGGCAGTTTCGGTCCCCCAAGTTTCAAAACTTGTCAAAAATAGTCCCTGTGCATTTATTTTGCAACAAAAGTCAACCCAAGTCCTTTTAAAATAAAAAGTTATCAAAAATAACACTTGGGTGAAATTTTCATAAAATTACAAGTTTAGTCCCTCAACTTTGCAAAATTGACAAAAATGGTCCCTGGGATGTTAAAACTTTGTGAAAAATAATTTTTGGTCCTTGTTCTATTCATATTTTGTAGGAATGATCCTTGGGTGAAAATTAGAAAATTTACAGTTTAGACCTTGAGGTTTCAAATTTGGCAGTTTTGGTCCCTGGAGTTATGGAAAATTACAAAAGTGGTCCCTGGGTTATTCAGCTTGGCAAAGACAATCCTTGTAAGAATTTTTGCAAAAGTTCACAGCAGGTCCCATAGTTTCATATTATTACAACACTGGTCCTTGTGATTTATAAGTTATCAAACCAAATGGACCCTTGATATTACTACAAACCAAAGCCTGATCCACCACAGCCCACACATCCCCTTGGCCCAATCACTTCCCAGGCCCAACCCCAACAAATAATCCACCCCGTCCCTTTGATATCCCAGGGTCAACCAAGTTTGAC
Organism: Artemisia argyi; assembly: GCA_030686995.1. Taxonomy (NCBI): domain Eukaryota; kingdom Viridiplantae; phylum Streptophyta; class Magnoliopsida; order Asterales; family Asteraceae; genus Artemisia; species Artemisia argyi. The sequence continues at coordinate 247,598,226 of CM060703.1, read as the reverse complement.
TCCTTCTTCCACCTCACCCTCAACTTGGCCTGCAACACTGCAAATCCATTCCCCCTCCTCACCTCCACCTCAGTAAACCCATCCCATGTTCCCCCTCTAAATACTACCCTCCAAACCCCAATTATTACCCACAAAACCCTCCAAGAAACCCATGACTGCTTTTGACCATTTTTCCCGCCAAACCAGTTTTGATGGCCAATACTAATTTGACCAATCCGACGGCCAAGAGATAAAGTGGGAATGAAAGAGATAGTCCCAAGGAACTCTATAAGTCAAGAAAAATGAGAAGAAGCAGAGTAGTAGTTAATGTAGTATAGCTTAGTGTTAAATTATGTCGACTTAGTTAAAATTTACTTTTCCATTGCAATTTTCAGTTAAGAAAGGATGTATTCAATGTTTTCAGTGTAATCTCAAAGTTTATTTAACCTTATTTCAAATTTACAAGTCCATTTCAGTTTATGCACATTTTCATTGAAATTCTCATGATAAGCTAGAAGTTGTTGTAATGTTGTTTTTTCTATTCAATTGAGTTAATCAAAGCTTATTCGTAAGCTTTCATAAGCTCAGGAGTCTTTTACAGGAGTTTTGCTTTAAAATCTTAAATTACTCAAAAAATCCAAATAATTAGCTCATAAATAAAAAAATTCAGAGATATGAAGAAATATGCTTGGAACCTGTGCAAGATGGATTGTTATGGGTTAGATACCTCATGGGAGGTTATAGGAAATGTTTGTAGTCACTGGTTCACTTAATCTCTGTCTTGGTTCATTTGTAAGCAATTTACTCATTTTTTCATAATCACTGTAGCCTGCTTACTTAGTTGATTTTTCTGTGTTTCTAGGCTTAGTTGGTGTATTTTAGTTGTTCAATTGCTTTATATCTCATGGTTGTTCATTATGGCCCTTTGTTGCCTTATTGCTCAACTTAACTGTCAATTTAGTGTAATAAGGTATATTTAGGTATTTGATGTCCTTGTTGGTCCTTACATGCTCATTTCAGCTTATTATAACCTTATTAGTGCTCCTGCATTAATACCTTGGCTCAAGTCACTAACTTGCATTATAAATCAAAATTCAGGCCAGTTAAGGGGGTGTTTGGATAAACTGAGTTTGAAGACTCAGGGGGTATTTGAGTTGAAATTTTCAGTTCTTACATGTTCACTTAAGCTCTAGTAGACCATTTATGTTATAAAAATCAGTAGGTATTTATAAAAAAGTCAAAGTTTAGTGTTAAGTCTCAACTAGGATAATCTGTTATAATTTTAGAAGTGAAATTCTTCTTTACAGGTTAGAAAGTGTTAAGTTAGCTTAAATTAGCTTCATTTTAGTCTAAAATATCATTATCAGTAATCTAGGATCTGTCAAAGTTCATGAAAGTCAAAGTTTAAGTTTAATATCTAAAAGTCAAAAATTCTCATACTCAGAAAAATAGCATAAACCTGTAGAGCATTTGTAGGATTCATTAGTGATTGGAAATAGGTTTGGATTGGTGATCTGAGTAACTTGCCAGCTTGTGAATCTAGAACAACAAGTAGATCTCAATTTGGAACTCATTAGCTTATCTAAGTTTGATCTCAAAGTTGCTAGTTTGCTGGAAACCTCCCCTGCTGCACAGACCCTGCAGTCACCACACCACAGTGGGTCCCACTACCTAATTTTTGGTTCCTTCAACCCCCCTGGCTGTCTCACCATTCCAACCCAACTTTTGAGCTAAAGCTCAGTGGACCCCACCTAGAACCACCCCTATTGTTTATCCCATTTTTAGTTTAGAAACAAGAAATCAATTGCTTATTCTAGCTTATGGGCTTATCTTGTGAGCTAAATTGTTTGAATCTCACTTAATCATGTCCAAGTAACTTAGCTGAACAAAGTTTCACCCCAGTGGACCCCACAGAGGGTCATTTACATCAAAAAGTCAATATTAGTCAACTGTCCAAACTTATTGCATGCATTTGGCTTATTTTTAAGTTCTAAAAAAGTTCTTTTTATAAAAGTTGTTTGTTTTTAGTGTTAAAATAGTTTTGTAAAAGAAAAATCCAGAAAAAACCAACTTTAAAATAAGTGATAGTTTCTATTTAATTTAATTTATCTTTTTAATTTTCCTTTTTAGATTTTTATTAAGTAACTTGCATTTTTATATTTTTATTAATTTTCTTTTATCATAAAGTAATTTCAGTAATTTTTCCAAATTTTAATTTTGTCATTTAGTATTAATTAGATTTAATATTAGTTTTATTAATAATTAATTAGTAATTAAGTATTAAATAACATAATTATTTTTTATAAAGTAAACCATAGTTTTTATATTTTTCCTAGCTTTTATATGTTATAAAATAATTTTAGGAATTTTTCTAGAATTTCTACTGTTCATTCTCTAATTTTCTTAATTAATTTAGTTAAATTAGACATTAATTAATAAACAAGTAAATAATTAGTAAAATAATCTAAATATAATTTTTAGAAACTTTTTATAATTTTTTTAGGATTCCTGTAATGGTTAATTAGATTTATAAATTTTTCTATAATTTTCTAGTCACTTTTAGTCTTATTAGTAATTTAAAATATTTTAAATAGTTTAATTAATATAATTAGCAATTAATTAATATAGAAATCACAAAAAGACAAAAAGACATATTTTTAATTTGAAAATTTGTTTTTATTTATTTTATAATTTTGGAAATTTAATTTTCATTTTTCTAGTATTTAAATAATATTATATTGTATTTAAAATATTAATAATTAATATTAAATAGTATTTAATTAATGTTAATTAATTAATTAGTGTAAAAATTTATTTTCTTTTTCTAAACAGTTTCTTTCATCCTTAGGTTTGTAAAAAAGTCATTTTCACCCCCTGTGGGTTTTCAAATTTCAGTTTTCACTTTTTATTTTGTACGTTCGTGTAAATTTAAACTGAACGTACACGTTTTTAGGTTTAAAACGTTTCTAGTTTTTCTACTTTTACAATTTTGTTAATAAGCTTATTTAAGCTATTTCCTTGTAGATTCCTCAGTTCAAATCAATCACAAACCCTTTCTTGTCCAAAGTCACCCGATCACAAACCCGTTTGATAACAATTCACACCTCGTCAGGACATAACGACCTGGGGAAACACTATATTCCGCGGAGCATTGACTCTAGGCAGTTTGACCTTGTTGACCATTCACCTGGTCAATTAGGTTGACCGTTTAGGAGCCAATCAAATTTTGGCGCCGCAGTCGGGGAGGTTGTGCGCGTATTCTAAACGGTTTCGCAGATTAGTGATTTTGGAATTCACTTCTTTGTAAATTTACCATCCTTGTGTATATTTTCATAAAAACTATTCCCGAAAACATTTTAAATCAGTTTTCAACGAACACAAAAAAAAATGAAAAAACTCAAAAAGATTTTCTTTCTCATTTGTACAAAATGTATTTCAAAAATACCAAAAATATTCATCTTTACCCTCTCACATCTTTGATTCTCCATTTCTTGCCCTCTATAAATCTTTGATTCTTTCCTATGTCGTATCCACACCATTTGGGATGCAAATGGTGTGGTGGCCCTCATAACGGTGGTAATTGCCCCGGCTGTGGCATGGTAGAGTCAGGAAATGGCTCTGTCTATAACCAGGATCCCTATTTTTACCATGACACAACTGATTTATTCCACCAGCCACCAAACCATGAGATACTGACATATTCGTGTGAATATTGTGGAGGTCCTCATCAAGGATTTGAGTGTCAAACCGGAAACACGTTTGTCTATGAACAGTTTTCTAGTAACACTCAGAATTTTGAAAATGATCAATATCCATACGATTCACCAAACCAGACTCAACAGTTTTACTATTGTGAGTGCTGTGGTGGTCCACACTACGGTTATGATTGTCCATCAGGAAACACGTTTGTCTATGAGCAGGTTCCTGGTGACAATTATAACCCAAACACATATGACTCACAACCACAGCAGTTCAACTGTTGTGATTACTGTGGAGGTCCACACTTCAGCTCAGATTGTCAAACAGGGAATCCAATTCCCTGTAACAATCATGACACATCATATTACGACCAACCCCCACAGTCCCAATTGAGTTAGGCACTTCTTCCAGAAATGCAAAATATGATGAAAATTGTTGATGAACTTAAGGATTTAGTTAAAGATCTTGCTCAAAAATATACACATGAGAAATCCATGGAAGAATTGCTAGCTGAAGAGCAGGCTGCTAAAATAAATTCCCAAGATGCCTATGAAAAATCTATTAGGGAATCTATTGCAAAAGAAAAAGCAGCCAAATCTAACTCTCAGTTCCGTTTTATCCCTGATGACAGTGATGATGAAGATACACTTGATATTCTTCAATTCTATAAAGATTCATCAAGTTCATCAGTTGATATCCCAGCAGTTGAGATTCCATCTCAAATAACTGTTATCACACCCGAAGTTCACACTCACTCTTTAAACATGGGGGATGAGCATCTTGACACTATTCCTGAAAAGGAATCGGACGAATTCATAAAGTCAAGTTTTGAGAACCTTGTCCCAATCCCAAGAGAGTTACAGGGAAATTTTGATCATGTGTGTGATTTACCTTCCCCTCTTGAGTGTCCAAAAGATCAAATTGAGACTTTCTCCGATTGTAACGAAGATTGTGCATCTTATGGAGACATCGAGTATGTTGAGGTATCAGTTCCACATTCTGATGCTAATCATCTTCTTGAGGAGTTCGCCGATGAACTTACTCACATCAATCCACTTCCAACGGGAAGTGACGATGATCTCGTTGACTTTGAAGCCGATCTTGGAGAAATTGAAAGTCTCCTATATCATGATCCGTCACTCACTTCTTATCCCAACAGTCCACAAGAGAATGTTGATCATTTTGTTCCCGAAGCATTCAAAACAACTCTCACCAATCCTCTTTTTTAGTTCGATTATGAATTCACTTTGATTTCTGATAATCCAATCTTTAGTATTCAGAATGAGGAGAGCGATGAGTCTGTAATGGAACATGAGTTCTCAAATTCACACCATGTGAATAATTCTCTTCATGAGGAGTTCTCCGGTGAACTCACTCATACCATGACTCCTCCGGAGTATGATAGCCCGGGGGGAGATGCACTCAATCATGAGAATTTACAAATTCCCACCCTCCCTCCCGGAATGTTTTTGAGCTTAACCCTTGAAATCCAAATTCAGGCTAATGAGCCTGCTCTCGAGGAAGAAGATCTTATCATGATGTTCATCATGGTTTTCTTCCTTTTCTTCACCTACCGGTTGACTTCTTCTCTTCTTCACTCCTTCGGGAATGAAGATACCATCTTTGATCCCGGCATTTTCATTTACCATTATCTTGAGGCGGATACTTATCTTATCGGTGTGGAACTTTCACGTGCTTCAAATGTTTGTCCAAACATCTTGAATGAAAGTCCGATGGAGATTGTTTCTTCCACATCATGCTTCCCCAAGACCAATGAATTCGGGGTCGAGTCAAGCTAGCGACTCGGTAAACAAAAACAGTAGCATGCATATAGGGTTTTCAGCCTAAGTGTAAGCGAGTTGCCCCTACTGTGGTTACAAATAATGTGAAAGAAAACTGGTGTTTCCACATTTAGCTTGCAATGTTGCCCTTTTACGTTCAAAGAGTCGGCATAATAGCCGGGACTTTGAATATTGAGGACAATATTCAATTCTAAGTGTGGGGGGGGGGGGGGGGGGGGGTATTCTAGCGAATTTTATAACATTTTACCATCTAGTACCCCCGTTTTTGGCCAAAAATTTTAAAAAAAATTTCACTGGAGCTTCAAAATTTTTTGTGGTTATCAGTCCACCATGTCTAAACGACAAAAGGATTGGCTAATCCAGGAGCAAAGGGCTCTTGGTAAAGATATATCAAATCCGTTTATGGCTTACAATTTGCCCAAAATTGTATGGTATCTCAACTCGCCATATCCTAAAAAGTGAAAGAGTTAGCTAGCCCGCAAGATTATGGCTTGTGGTAAAGGCAGTGGAAAACCATAATTGGTAATCAGCTCACCAAGATGTTGACAATTCCATCAAGAGTTGGCTAGTCCAAAAGCAAATGGCTTCTGGTAAAGACAAATCAAATCCGTTGACAGCTGGTAGTTTGCTCAAAATCACATGGTTATTAGGTCGACCATAGTTCTTACTTGAACTGAAACATTTGGCTACTCCAGAAGTGATGGCTTTTGGTAAAGAGATTCAAATCCATTAATTTTTCTCAAAAAGATTGCTAGGGACTAGCAATAGTTGAGTGTGGGGGATTGATGAGTGCTCAAACACTCATCATTTTTGGTCAAATCTGAACTGCAAAACATACAAAAACACTCAGAAATGCATCAATATACTAAAAATATTCCAAAATTGTGTTTTATATGTTTTAAATGCAAAATGAGCAAAAACAAATGAAAAATGATCAAAGCTTGCAATATTGGCAGTTTCAGTCCCCCAAGTTTCAAAACTTGTCAAAAATAGTCTCTATGCATTTATTTTGCAAGAAAAGTCAACCCAAGTCCTTTTAAAATAAAAAGTTATCAAAAATAACACTTGGGGTGAAATTTTCATAAAATTACAAGTTTAGTCCCTCAACTTTGCAAAATTGACAAAAATGGTCCCTGGGATGCAAAAACTTTGTGAAAAATAATTTTTGGACCTTGTTCTATTCATATTTGGCAGGAATGATCCTTGGGTGAAAAATTAGAGAATTTACAGTTTAGTCCCTAAGGTTTCAAATTTGGCAGTTTTGGTCCCTAGAGTTATGGAAAATTACAAAAGTGGTCCCTGGGTTATTCAGCTTGGCAAAGACAATCCTTGTAAGAATTTTTGCAAAAGTTCACAGCAGGTCCCATAGTTTCAGATTATTACAACATTGGTCCTTGTGATTTATAAGTTATCAAACCAAATGGACCCTTGATATTACTACAAACCAAAGCCTGATCCACCACAGCCCACACATCCCCTTGGCCCAATCACTTCCCAGGCCGAACCCCAACAAATAATCCAGCCCGTCCCTTTGATATCCCAGGGTCAACCAAGTTTGACTCCTTCTTCCACCTCACCCTCAACTTGGCCTGCAACACTGCAAATCCATTCCTCCTCCTCACCTCCACCTCAGCAAACCCATCCCATGTTCCCCCTCCAAACCCCAATTATTACCCATCCCATGTATTCAATGTTTTCAGTGTAATCTCAAAGTTTATTTAACCTTATTTCAAATTTCCAAGTCCATTTCAGTTTATGTACATTTTCATTGAAATTCTCATGATAAGCTAGAAGCTGTTGTAATGTTGTTTTCTCTGTTCAATTGAGATAATCAAAGCTTATTCATAAGCTTTCATAAGCTCAGAAGTCTTTTAAAGGAGTTTTGCTTTAAAATCTTAAATTACTCAAAAAATCCAAATAATTAGCTCATAAATAAAAAATTTCACTGATATGAAGAAATATGCTTGGAACCTGTGCAATATGGATTATTATGGGTCGAGGTTATAGGAAATGTTTGTGGTCACTGGTTCACTTAATCTCTGTCTTGGTTCATTTGTAAGCAATTTACTCATTTTTGCATAATCACTGTAGCCTGCTTACTTAGTTGATTTTTCTGTGTTTCTAGGCTTAGTTGGTGTATTTTAGTTGTTCAATTGCTTTATATCTCATGGTTGTTCATTATGGCCCTTTGTTGCCTTATTGCTCAACTTAACTGTCAATTTAGTGTAATAAGGTATATTTAGGTATTTGATGTCCTTGTTGGTCCTTACATGCTCATTTCAGCTTATTATAATCTTATTAGTGCTCCTGCATCAGAACCTTGGCTCAAGTCACTAACTTGCATTATAAATCAAAATTCAGGCCAGTTAAGGAGGTGTTTGGATAAACTAAGTTTGAAGACTCAGGGGGTATTTGAGTTGAAATTTTTAGTTCTTACATGTTCACTTAAGCTCTAGTAGGCCATTTGTGTTATAAAAATCAATAGTTATTTATAAAAAAGTCAAAGTTTAGTGTTAAGTCTCAACTAGGATAATCTGTTATAATTTTAGAAGTGAAATTCTTCTTTACAGGTTAGAAAGTGTTAAGTTAGCTTAAATTAGCTTCATTTTAGTATAAAACATCATTATCAGTAATCTAGGATCTGTCAAAGTTCATGAAAGTCAAAGTTTAAGTTTAATATCTAAAAGTCAAAAATTCTCATACTCAGAAAAATAGCATAAACCTGTAAAGCATTTGTAGGATTCATTATTGATTGGAAATAGGTTTGGATTGGTGATCTGAGTAGCTTGCCAGCTTGTGAATCTAGAACAACAAGTAGATCTCAATTTGGAACTCATTAGCTTATCTAAGTTTGATTTCAAAGTTGCTAGTTTGCTGGAAACCTCCCCTGCTGCACAGACCCCTGCAATCACCACACCACAGTGGGTCCCACTACCCAATTTTTGGTTCCTTCAACCCCCCTGGCTGTCTCACCATTCCAACCCAACTTTTGAGCTAAAGCTTAGTGGACCCCACACAGAACCACCCCTATTATTTGTCCCATTTTCAGTTAAGAAACAAGAAATCAATTGCTTATTCTGGCTTATGGGCTTATCCTATGAGCTTAATTGTTTGAATCTCACTTAATCATGTCCAAGTAACTTAGCTGAACCAAGTTTCACCCCAGTGGACCCCACAGAGGGTCATTTACATCAAAAAGTCAACATAAGTCAACTCTCCAAGCTTATTGCATGCATTTGGCTTATTTTTAAGTTCTAAAAAAGTTGTTTTTATAAAATTTGTTTTTTTTAGTGTTAAAATAGTTTTATAAAAGAAAAATCCAGAAAAACCCAACTTTAAAATAAGTGATAGTTTCTATTTAATTTAATTTATCTTTTTAATTTTCCTTTTTATATTTTTTTAAGTAACTTGCATTTTTATATTTTTCTTAATTTTATTTTATCATAAAGTAATTTCAGTAATTTTTCCAAATTTTAATTTTGTCATTTAGTATTAATTAGATTTAATATTAGTTTTATTAATAATTAATTAATAATTAAGTATTAAATAGCATAATTAGTTTTTATAAAGTAAACCCTAGTTTTTATGTTTTTCCTAGCTTTTATATGTTACAAAATAATTTTAGGAATTTTTATAGAATTTATACTGTGCATTCTCTAATTTTCTTAATTAATTTAGTTAAAATAGACATTAATTAATAAACAAGTAAATAATTAGTAAAATAGTCTAAATATAATTTTTAGAGACTTTTTATAATTTTTTTAGGCTTCCTGTAATGGTTAATTAGATTTATAAATTTTTCTATAATTTTCTAGTCACTTTTAGTATTAATAGTAATTTAAAATAGTTTAAATAGTTTAATTAATATAATTAGTAAATAATTAATATAAAAATCACAAAAAGACAAAAAGACATATTTTTAATTTTAAAATTTTTTTTTAGTTATTTTATAATTTTTGAAATTTAATTTTCATTTTTCTAGTATTTAAATAATATTATATTGTATTTAAAATATTAATAATTAGTATTAAATAGTATTTAATTAATGTTAATTAATTAATTAGTGTAAAAATTTATTTTCTTTTTCTAAAAAGTTTCTTTCATCCTTAGGTTTGTAAAAAAATCATTTTCACCCCCTGTGGGTTTTCAGATTTCAGTTTTCACTTTTTATTTTGTACGTTCGCGTAAATTTAAACTGAACGTACACGTTTTTAGGTTTAAAACGTTTCTGGTTTTTCTACTTTTACAATTTTGTTAATATAGCTTATTTAAGCTATTTCCTTGTAGATTCCTTAGTTCAAATCAATCACAAACCCTTTCTTGTCCAAAGTCACCCGATCACAAACCCGTTTGATAACAATTCACACCTCGTCGGGACATAACGACCCGGGAAAACACTATATTCAGCGGAGCATTGACTCTAGGCAGTTTGACCTTGTTGACCATTCACCTGGTCAATTAGGTTGACCGTTTAGGAGTCAATCATAACACTTCTCCCACTTGTGCATGAAACAACCTCATATAGTTGATAAACAACACGCCATGCATTTCTTTATGAGATCAATATGATTGTGTCATAGATTTTAGCATAACAAGTAGTTATAGAACAACAATGTCTAGTAAGGAAACGTACAAGACTATCCTTAAAAGTATGAGTGTCTACACTTGGAAAGTAATTATCTTTAGCTACCAAGATGTCAAAGCTTGTAACTCCCACTGAATTAAGGATCATTACAATAATTCCTTATTCAGTAATAAGTACACAATACTCCTACTGAGTTTGACAACATTGTAAGTGTTTCATATCTAGTAAAAGAAAATAGTGTGCTTTTAACTTTCTTACACCTTTAAATGTTCATACGTAACAATTACTTATGGATTAAAGAGTGTATTCTACTACGTAAATGATGGACTATCCACCAAATGCCATTAAATTGAAAAATTGAGCATGCAATTTCTTCCTTAATAGGTCTACCATCCTACAATGTATGTAGCGCCTTTAAAATAGTCAAAACAACTAGATGAATAAACTAGTTTGTGTTTTACCATTTTGTGGTAATTAGTCTAGATTCTAATTATAATAACTCATAAAATGTCATACATAATTTTATGTTAACCAAATATCATATTTGTTATTAAGAATTTAATCACCGAATGAGGATGATGAAATCCCTAAGGAAAATATGCGCAATTTTCTTAACTATTAAAAATTTGCTATGAGTTATATTAGGATTTAGACATATCTAATATTCCTATTATCCTTTTTATTCAATAAAAGAAATAGGATTGTATCTCACTCTTCTTTCATAGAAAGGAGACTTCTTTTGTCTTTTAAGTAAAATATTTCTTAATCAAACATTTGTTTGAAAACAGAACTAGATCAATTTACCAAAGCCCAAAGTGCATTTACGGTTCGAACGTTGCATTAATACATTTAAACGAATTACAAAATTCAATTTCAGTATTTTTGATAATTAGATCTTTAAGAAAATAAATTACCCACTGGTAAATATTCATATAAACCATAGTATTTTCTTAAAGCTAGGATCCTAATTGACATAGTACCATTACATCAGTTGATCTGCTAGTAATGATAGTATTCAACAAGGTAATTGTCGAACAATAATTGCCAATATCATATTGCAATTCCTAGATCATTATGGGATTTACATTCACAAAACCTTTGTAATGTAAGCATGTTTCATCCCCATCTTATTGCCTTGAGTCCAAGCTCTCACTTCCTACTCAATTTAAGTCATCTAACTTAAAAACTGTAAACTCATAAATCCATTACATCAGTTGATCTGCTAGCAATGAAATTATGAAATTTACCTTTCCATTGCAATCTAGCCAAGCTCTCACATGACGTAAACTACAACTTCAAGTGTTCTTAATTAGATGGCATTCGACTTAATTTTATAAGGGTATTAATTTTGACGTGTAATCAAAATAGTGTATGAAGAAGCATGCATACAACTTCATAACATTGGTTTTATAAAACATTTTTATTACCAATTCACTAAGAGTAAAATAGCAAAGTTTTGATTGAGGTATTGGGTTCACCAATTAAAGAATTACCAACAATTATCGTCCACTATATCTTACTTTTGCATAAGCCCTAAAGCTTAGTGTTTCGGATAATCATTATGGAATTGCGGTAAATTCACCCTTAAGATGACAGTGTACATGTAATGGTTGTTTGGTAAGTCTAATTTACACACAAACGAGCGTTAAGACAAAATGTTGTCTATCTAAGGCCACAATTTAATGCGAAGCCAACCTTATACCCATCTTGTAGTGTGTAAACTTCGGTCGGGCCTAGTTAACCATTACGTACAAAAACATCAATCAACCAATCCTTTGAAATTTAAACTCTTAAAACCAAAATAATTTCACCATTTATTTAGTCCATATTATTTTTCTATTTAAAAATTACCCTTTTCCGTTTATAAACATGTCTTACATAATAATAAACAAAAAACAAGTAATATATAATAAAAAATAAAACAACCAAATAAACTTATACATAACATAACAATTAAATATGTATAAACATGTAGCCACATCCAAAATATATTCAATAATCCTATTAATAATCAAACTAGGTGTATAACGCATTTATTCAATTAGGGCTTTCTTCTTCAAAGGAAAAAGAACCACATACATCGATAAATCGATTGCGTAAGCCAAAACAAAACAAATACCACATAGCACGTAATTGATTACTTAATATTGGAGTCTTTCCCAATTCGACATCTATTAATATACTTACATGTTTCAATATAACTTAACAATTAATTCATATTTTCAATTTAAACCATTTAAATTATCACACAATAAAATCCATGCAAACATGCACTTTTCATGGATTATGCTTAACAATTAACATATTGCACCAAGATCGTTTACTAAAACGCATAACCAATTACATGACATCCTAAGGTTTCTAATCATATTAAAAAAAATTAAAAACAAAACCCTAAAACCCTAATAGGTCAATCGACCTAATAAAAAAATTAGGGTTAGGAATCGAAAACCCTAAAAAAACATGTAATTAAACTAATCAAGATTCAATTTTTACGCGTTTTGATAATTAATTACAAATTATAACTGCTCTAGATGCCACTGTTGGAAATATAATAACATGACTATCATATAAATAAACCAAACACATCTAGTGAGCATAGCGGAAGCAATTACAAGATCATACAATATGTAATTAATTAATCAAATATAAAAGTAAACATACCTTTGTGATTCTAGCCTGAACAAGAATCAAATGCAATCTTCAACTCAAGAACCCTGTTAGGGTTTATGTGGATTGTAAGAATAACCCCTTACCCTTTTTGTTATTCAATCCAAGATATAATCAATAGTGTGATTGTATCACGTTCTTGTACACACGTACTAATTCAAGTAAAAGATTATGCAAGTAATTTAAACACAAAACTATTTTGAGCTTTACTAAAATCGAATCCCTTTATAAAAGGTTTAGATGGATCGATTATTTGGACAAGAAAAGAAGGAGAGAAAAACACCAAGAACTATGTGTACAAGATGTAGGAAACAATGAATCCTTGGATTTGTTTATATACTAGTGATAACTTGGAGTCCAAGGCATTGAGGAGGTGGAATCCCCCTTATAGCCGATTGGTTATGGACATCCCTAAGGGATTCCAGAACCTTCTTGACATTCCAATTATTCACAAGTATTACTTTCCTTTTCTTCGTCTAACAGTCGTTAGTCATTCTCCGTTAAATACTAACAGTCGTTACTCGTTTTGTGTTTATTAATAATTATATATAATATTTATAAATAATTATTCATTTACTCTTCATGCGTAAAGTGTGCAATCCCATGATCTCGAGTTCGATCCTAACACACAACTATTAATTTATGTTCATAAACTAACATTAACATATTAACATTTAAGGAAGCACGTGAAAAAACAAACATACCTTGGTGACAGGAGTCATGACATAAAGGATCTTTTTGCAAGTAGTGAGACTTTCAAGTATGTCGCCATTTTCTCCTTCATATCATCTAAAATGCAAATATCCCCAAGTAAACTCAAGCACGATTACATAGTACTCGAAAACTTGTTTTCCACTTCACCTTTTGGAATCCACAACTCATCTTTCCTATGCCACCCAAAAATACGTTAGACAACCCATCATGCGAATCTTCACAAGTAAATCTTTGATATCCCAACTCCACAACCAACCTCTAAAACACAGTTTTAGGCATTGTTTAGATATGCATTTTACAGGTACTAATGTAATACCGAATAATTAAGAGAATAATAATAACATTATGCTACTAACTAATATTAGCCGAGTTGCGGCTAGCATCATATGCCTTATATGTCGACTCCTAAATAGTAGTACTAAGATAAGATATCCAAACACACGTAAATATTCTGACTTGTTTCATAGTTTAGGCAGTGTTTAGGTATGCATTTCAACTTTTTAAGTGATAATGTGATATTGTATAACAAGTACTACAAGAGATCATTTATAACTTTATCTAATTAATATCAAACAAACCCCATTATCCCAAACACGTATTTAACTAAAGATCTGTAAAATAAAAACAAGATAAAAAGAACCCATATTCGAACCTCGGGTTTTCAAGCTAGAAATTAAGCCAAACAGTATGCGACTTCGCCAGAGACTTCAACGCCTTTCTTTTATCACTCTACACTTTCTTGACGATTTCTTTTATTCAAGTTCAACCGCTTTGAGTTTTTGAGCAGGAAGCTAGTATCTCGCCTTATTCCATTATCTGAAACACGTATATAAACTAAAGATCTGTAAAATGAAAACAGAATAAAAAGAACCCATATTCTAACCTCGGGTTTTCAAGCAAGAAAATAAGCCAAAGAGTAAGCGACTTCGTCAACGACTTCAACTCCTTTCCTTTATCACTCTGACACTTTCTTGATGACTTCTTTAGTTCAAGTTCAACCGCCTTGAGTTTCTGAGCGACTTCAACGCCTTTCCATTGTACGGCTGTTGATACAAAAGTTGGGCGTTCCTGATTATGGGCTCTTGCTCTCGTACCAATTCACTTCTTAATGCTTGAAACCTGCGCACTAAGAAAATAAACAACACCGTTAGGCTTATCGTGGGATTGTCTCCCACGATTAGACTCTGGCGTGAGAGTAAGTAATCGATTTAGGGTTCTCGTAAAGAGTTTTAGGATTTGTGAATCGTACCTTGAATGAGAATTATGTCATTCCTTATATAGGCGCAGAATCCTTGTAGGGTTCGTGCTCCTTACGTTTCGCACACATGGTGCTTATCCGGGTTAAGGATATTCATTCCATAGATAGAAGATCTCTATCTATTCCGTATATAGGTTGGTTGGGCTTGCGTGAGCCCATTCCTATTATTGATGCGGCCCATGTTATAATAGCCCACGCATGGTTGGCTTTAGGCCTTAGTAATGTTTAATATTTGGGCTCGTGGCCCATATATAGACTATACGTCATCATGTCCCCCTAGTCTAGTGTGCGCGGCTCGTAGCCGCAGATGCTAGACTAACCACAACAGCGGTAAGCGTGGCGGGAGAACATTGAAATATTGCCGCCCAATTTGGAGTACAATGTACCTAGTCATAGATATTTCAAAGAAATACCTCGAAAATCCGGGGTTGTGTCCACGTGTCCCTCGTAAATCGGGAAAAAGTGCATGTACCGGTTCGGTTTCTAGCCACATGTTTTGTGAGTGGGATCCACGTGGACGTCATCTAGAGTTTTTGACCTCCTTATATAAGAGTCACCGCCCCCATTTTACCAAAATACACAGTAAAAACACATACTCACTTCTTCAAAACGTTTTTTGCAAAGAAAGTAACTGTTTTATTAGGTAAATTTGTGTGCGTTTCTCAGTAAATTTATGAAAATGGTTGCCCAATTAGAAGATTTTCGCTCTGCGATGACTGAGAATGATGTGCGTCAGTTTACATCTGACTACTTCATTTCACTGGATGTGCATCCAGAAGCTCCAGATGTTGATGCGTGTATAGCCGATTTCCCCGAAGGGAAAATAGGATTATACACGCGTTTTTTCGAGTACGCGAATTACCGCGTACCGATATCTATTTTTCTGAGCGATTTGCTCAATCACTATCGTCTCCACATCTCACAGATGCACTGTATAGGTGCGGCTAAGGTGTCGAATTTTGAAGTAAACTGCCGTTTACTTGCGATAGAGCCGACCATTGCCTTGTTCCGCGCCATCTACCACACAACGTGGTCGAATGGGTGGGTGTCCTTTGCGAAGCGCCCGGGGGCACTTCAGTGCTATACTGAAAAGGTAGACTCCCTTAGGCATTGGAGGGAGCATTTTTTCTGGGTTGATGACGTGGTGTTTCCATCACCCTTTGAGTTTTATACTCAGGATACATTGCCAAGGGATGGGCGCCCCGCACCCGGTTCCTATAGTCTGACCGATGCGCGGACCCTTGATGCCAACCGCATTCCCATTAACCCTTATCCGGAGGAGTTTTTGGTGCACATGGGGTTGAGTCGCAATTACTTCGGTGGTGTTGACGAGGTGCCAACCTTCATAGATGAGGAAGGCCGGGGTGGGTGTTATTCCCTTCTACTTCAAATATGTAAGTTTTTCTATATGCGCACATTTAGTAACTAATCCTTTCTTTTTGCTGTTTGTTTATGTGCGCAGAGATGGATCTATTCGTTGTGGTTAAGCTGAAAAAGCCAAAGCAGGTGACTGTGGGAGTGCGCCCTCTCAGGGAGGGTGAGCAGCCACTTTTGGAGGCGACCCGGGGTCATTTGACTGTGTTGCCGAATGTTGGTCATGAAGATACGCCGCCGCTCCAAGTAACACCCGTTCAGAGCATGGCGCCGGATGTGGAGATGGCGCAGGAGGAGGAGGCGCACGCTGAATCATCTGATAGCGTGGAAATGTTGAAGCCTGAGGAAGTGTTGAAACCTGAGGAGGTAGCGCGGGAGCTGAAGCGCAAGGGAGAGGCTGGTAGCAGTGGTACCTCCAAGAGTAGAAGCTACATCATCAGAGATGATGAGTCATCTGCGGAGGAGGAGACATCCGCTCTTGGTGCGGATAAGGAAGCTACGAAGACCTCTCCGTTTATGTAAGTCGTATTCCTCATGCGTCATTTATATTTTTATTACTTGTCGTAATATGTACTAACTGCTTCCTTCATGTATTGTAGGGATGATGCCACGAAGGATGATGGAGCCTTCGTGGAGACCGTGTCCCCTCCGCAGAATGAAAACAAGGAGGGGAAAGCTAAGGTTGATGAGGGCGTACCTGCGCAGCAACTGATGGATGAGTTGGCTGCGACTGCTGTACGTCAGACTGAGCTGGTGGCTCAGTTGAAGACGAGGTACGTCGGGGAGAGCAGTACTCTCGCCCAAAAAGATGAGGAGATAACTATGCTCCGTGCGCAGCTGGCTGAAGCGCAGGCGGAAGTGGGTCCTCCAGGGTGTACAATGAGAAGGTCACCCATGAGAAGTTGACCGCGATGGCTGAGCTGGAGCAGGCGCGCGGACAACTTCATCAGTACAAGGCCAACCTTACTTGGGAAGTAAGGTATTTGGAGGAGAAGAAGGAGGAGCACTTCACGAATATTGCCAAGTTCAAGGAGCGCATGGAGGAGATTGTCCAGATGCAGGAGATCAAGCTGCGTGGCCTGAGCATAGAGTACGATGAGGAGTTATACCCTCATCTGATGTTGACCATTGCTGAGCGCAGGTACTTCCTTTTCAGTTTTTTATACTTTATTATATTTTGTTGCTATGCTTTTCCTTAACACAAGTTGTCCTTGTTGATGTAGGTGGTTGATCAGTCACGGACTGCGCCTGGCAGCTATGGGCACTTTGGAGTCCCAAGAGGTGTTGGGCACCTTTGGGAAGGTGGTGCAGTGTGCTGTGGAGCGTGGGAGGTCGCAGGCTATGGAGGATCTCCATGAGGCTAAGCTGTTGAGCAAGGACTTGACTGAGGTACCTGGCTATAACGCGGCTGCGTATGACGATCTGATGCAGGCTATGGAGGGGTTGAAAGTTCTCGAGCTGCCTCATATTGCACGTTTGAAGCGCGACCAAGACAACCCCATAAAGGTAATTATAGAGGGGTTGACCTTGGAGCGCCATATTTTGGAGGATGCAGAGGCGCAGCCGGACTACTTCCTCAAGCCCGATGAATCGCAGCTGCAAGTTCCAGTGTTTGTGCAGCCTCGCCATATGCTGATCCCCTTCTCCCTTGAGCGGGAGATTCCTCTGAAGGAGGTATTGAAGCGCCACGCGCAAAGAGCTGCCCAGAAAAAAGGGATCGCAGGCAAGGCGGTCTTATGCGGTGTAGGCGCTGCACATATTCCCAGGTCTGATGGGGTTCCTGTGAGTGTGCCGACTGTATCTCCCAAGGATGCGTTGCTATTCAGAAAGCTTCAAGAGGCGGGGAGTTCCGCTGCACCAGAAGATAGCCCCGAGCATCGTCACAGCATATAGGCTTCTTGTTGTAGCTTGTATATTTATCGTGTAAATAACAAGGTGTATCTTTTTTGTGATGTAGTAGTTGTCTTTTTCTTTTATGTAAAAAGATGGAATAAGATAACTTTTTTTTGTATAAATTCAGTGTTTGACTTAAAAATATACTTGTATTAATGTTTGCTAAGTTTTATATTTTGACCAAGTGTCTTGGCTCGTTATTTGCTAAGCTTTGTACGGTGTACTTAATATTTGCGCACCCTTCGTGGGATGCGCACGTAAAACTTACCTCAACGTCTCAAAAGTAAGGTGTTTAGCAAGGATGCGTGATCCAATGTTGATGGGTTTGCAACCCTCTTACTCAACGAGTAAATTAGTAGGTTTACTCATCCTTTATGCCTTCGTGGGTCTTAATTAGTGCATGCACGCCATGTAGGCAAAAATATAAGATAACAATATTGACATATATAAGTATGTACGCAATAAAGTGGAATACGTTATGGAGTTAGCTAGAAACCATAACATTTTATTAATACTTGCAAGTTTTTTGAAAAATAAGAATACAATTCCTAAGAAAGGAAAGAAAAATCAAACACTTATTGGGCACATCCTAAAGTGCAAAAGGTGTTTGTGTGTTGGCCGTAGCCTTGCTTAAAGATAGCATCTTTTAAGATTGCAGATGTTCCAGGTGCGTGCTAGGTCGTGACCTGCTATATCGCGCAGCCTGTATGCGCCATTACCTAGCGCATCGGTGACTTCGTAGGGTCCTTCCCATTTAGGTCCGAGCTTGCCTGTGTCTTCTGCGTGGCTCACATCATTGGCGCGGTATACAAAGTCTCCTGGCCTAAAGGAAGTGTGTTTGACCTTTGCATCATAATACTTCTTCATTTTTGCCTTAGCCTTTGCTTCGCGTATAGCTGCGCGTTCACGTCTTTCTTCTAGTAAGTCCAAGTCTATGCGCCGCTCCTCGTCATTTGTTGTGACGTTGACTTCTGTTGTTCGTATAGTTGGCATTCCTATCTTAGCTGGTATGACGGCCTCTGTTCCGTAGACAAGGTAGAATGACGTGTCGCCAGTACTGGTTTTGATTGTGGTGCGATGCGCCCATAAGACATGTGATAGCTCGTCTACCCACCTTCCTTCGTGTCTATCAAGGCGCGCTTTTATTCCTTCACCTAGACTGCGATTTGCGCGCTCAACTAAGCCATTAGTTTGTGGGTGTTTTACTGAAGCGAAGTGTTGCGTGATGTTCAATTGCGCGCACCAGTCTTTGAACGGATTGTCGCAGAACTGTTTCCCATTGTCTGATATAATCTCTCCGGGTAGTCCGAAGCGACAGACAATGTTGTCCCAGACAAAACGTTTGACTTGGTTTCCCGTGATGCTCACCACCACCTTAGCTTCAATTCACTTCGTGAAGTAATCTATGGCTACGATGAGGAACTTTAGTCCTCCTGCTGCAAATGGAAAGGGTCCTGCAATGTCAATGCCCCATTTGTAAAATGGCCATGGTGAGGTAATGGGTGTTAGCTCTTGTTGTGGTCGGCGCGGAATTGGCCTATGTACTTGACAATTGATGCATTTCTTTATCAGATCGCGTGCGTCGCGGTGCATGGTTGGCCAATAATACACCGACCGTAGAGCGCTTGCTACCACAGATCGCGGTCCTGAGTGCATGCTACATGATCCAGCGTGGATTTCTCGGAGTACATAGTCTGGTTGAAGAGGTCCAACACATCTGAGCCAAGGTTGCAAGAAAGAGCGTCGATAGAGTATGTTGTCTTGTGGTTCAAATCGATGCGCTGTGCGCCGCACTCTTCGAGCGTCCTTATGGTCTTGTGGCAAGATTCCCTTGCTAATGAATTCAATGATAGGTGTCATCCATGTGGGATCATGTTCTTCTATCAATGTGGATACTTCCATCTCAAAGATTGACTTGTTTTGTAGGGTTTCTACCAATACCTGTTTTGATAGGTGCGCAAAGCTTGTGGATGCGATCTTGCTGAGCGCATCAGCCTTCCTGTTGTCCCCTCTGGGCACTTGTTTTATTGTGAACCTGTCAAAGTTTTTAATTAAGGACTTGGTCTTTTCCAGGTATTGGATCATGTGTTCATCCTTTGCTTCATATTCACCTAGCACATGGTTAGCGACTAGCCGAGAATCTACGTTTGCCTCCAGGTTGCGTACACCCATTTGGATTGCGATGCGCGATTCAGCTAGTAGGGCTTCATATTCTGCCTCATTGTTTGTGGCTGTGAATTCGAAGCGCAGCGCATAGGTGAATTCCATACCTTCTGGGTTTGTGAGAATAAGGCCTGCGCCTGATCCATCTACACATGAAGACCCATCTGTGAACAGAATCCAGGGTTCCTGCAGATCTGTTTTGGTTGTGGGGGTTGGACTATCGCTATCTGGCTTCTCGACAATGAAATTAGCTAATATCTGTCCTTTAATTGCAGTGCGCGGTCTATATGAGATGTTATATTCACTTAACAGTACACTCCACTTTTGTAGCCGCCCTGATGCGTCAGGTTTAGAGATAACTTGTTTAATTGACTGATCTGTGATCACCGCTATTGGGTGCGCTTGAAAGTATCTGCGCAGTCTTTTGGCTGTAAATACTAGAGCTAAGACCAGCTTTTCAATAGCGCTGTAGTTAGTCTCCGTCTTCTTCAATGCTTTGCTTACAAAGTATATGAGTGTCTGGACGGAGTTCCTATCTGTCAATAGCACTGCGCTGACTTCTCCATGAGTTGCTGATAAGTACATGATTAGCACTTCCCCTGGTCGCGGTGCGACAAGTTTGGGAAGAGATGCCAGATGGTGTTTTAGTTGTTGGAAATCTTCTTCTGCTTCTTCAGTCCAACGAAAGTCTCCCTTTTTAGTACACTTCGTGAGTGTTTTAAAAAGAGGAAGTGATTTGTCTGCTGACTTAGATAAGAAACGGTTTAACCCTGCTAGCTTTCCGTTTAATGACTGGACTTCTTTGAGTGTGCGCGGTGAGGGAAGATCAATAACAGCTTTTGTTTTTTCTGGGCAAGGTTTGATTCCATCAGGTTCTATTAAGTATCCGAGAAACATGCCTTCAGTTGCGCTAAAGGTGCACTTCTTGGGATTTAACTTCATGTTTATTTGTCCCAATGTTTTAAACGTTTCCTCGATGTCGCGCACCAATTCATCCTCTGTGTGGCTTTTTATAACAAGGTCGTCAACATAGACTTCCAAGTTTCGACCTACTTGTTTCTCAAAAGCTGTGTCCACCAATCGTTGGTATGTTGCGCCTGCGTTTTTCAGGCCAAAAGGCATTTTCGTGTAGCAGTAAACTCCTTGACTGGTGTGGAAAGCTGTTTTTTCTTCATCCTCAACTGCCATCTGTATTTGATGGTACCCTTTGTATGCGTCTAGAAAACATTTAAAGGGATATCCGCACAGGGATTCTACCTTCTAGTCTATCTCTGGCAGTGGGTAGCAGTCCTGTGGACATGCTTTGTTAAGGTCAGTGAAGTCCACGCACATTCTCCAACTGCCGTCGCTCTTCTTTACCATTACTGGGTTAGAGAGCCAATCGTGGTAATACACTTCGCGCATGATGCCTGCGTCTACGAGTTTGTGTACTTCTTCCAGAATAGCTTTTGCACGATCTGGGGCTTGGCCGCGCTTCTTCTGTCGTATTGGGGGATATCCTTGTCGGATTTGTAGCTTATGTTCTGTAATAGAGCGTGGCACTCCTGTCATGTGTTTTGGTTTCCATGCGAAGATGTCCAGGTTCTTTTGCAAGAGTGCGCACACGGCTGTTGTAACCACCGGTAAAATTTCCATCCATATTAAGCCAATACTTGTCCATTTTTCCACGTATAATTTTTTTTAAAACGTAATCAGTTTATCTTATCACCACAACTAACTAATGTGACGTAACTCACATCATGGATAAACGTGCTCTCACGTAGACCGACACTAACTGCTTATGTTTATTTCACATAAACAACCTTACATGTCAAATATACAACATTACAACAACACACTTGCCACTTTACGTTAATTCGTTAACGTACGCTCACACTAAACGTTTTCTACCCATTAGGGTTTCCGCTAAACCCTAAAACTAATATAATACTAATATTAAGTATCAAAACCATGAAACTCCAAAGTATAATACTCTCTAGTACAATGTACAAGATATCAAAGCACGAAAACCCTAATTTCACTTTAACTCCCGATATAAACCCTAACTTCATAAATCTATGATTTCATGTGAGAAAATCACAAACCCTAACTATTAGTAACATGTTTTATTCAAAACATAAGGGTACAAGTCTTTCAAGCTTAGGTACAAGTCAGTAATGCATAGAAGTATAATAATGACTTAAACTCATTATAAACCTCAGTGTACCTACTCTAAAGCACATAAAACAAGCTCATTATGCAGAAAAACTTAAAACTAATATTTTTACAACATTTCATGTAAAGGTACAAGTCTCTAAACCTAGTGTACAAGTATCTCATGCATAAAAATCTAAAATCCCATAATTACTTACTTTAACCTAACTAAAACTAACCAAAACCTATGTAAACCTAATCAAAACCATAGAAATATGTTTTCTACATTTATAAACCTTAAGTACAACTCACTCTAGCCCATGGTACAAACCCTATTAGCACAAATCAATTTCTTTTATTTTCTACATTATGTCGACCTAAAACCTAAACCTAAACAAACCCTAGTTTGTTTTTAACTACACTTCACTTGAACTAAACCCTAACCAAAGGTAACTATACTTCCTAGCTTAAGTACAATACCCTAGAGCTTGTGTACAACTACCTGAAGCATGATTTGATCCACATGTAACCATGTAGTTCAAATGTAACTAGGAACTAACTAGATTACTACCCATGCTCAAGCTTCTCTTATAAGATATTAAACCCTTACCCTACACTTGTCTTCCTTCATTTTCAAACCATGGTCAAAATTGTAAAGCTCCCCATGTGCCCTAAGCTTCTACACACCTCCATTCCATGAACCTAGATCGATCTAGGGTTTTCATGGCCAACAAATCTTGAAAAATCTGATCTTGTGTCCCCTTAAGCCTTCACAACACTTACCAAGTGGCCATGGATCATTAATGAAGCCCTAGCTCACTCCCTCTATAAATAGCCAAGCATTTCACCTCTTCTTGCCCCATCCCTCACTCAAAACAGCAACCCACTCACTCACTCATACACCTACTGATCTTAGAAGTGCCTTAGAAGAGATAGGAACAAGTGGGATTGGAGCTTGAAGCTTGGGAAGCTTTGGTTCTTGTTGAAGCTCAATATAGTCGAACCTCTCCACCATCAATTTCTGTAAGTTCCAGCCTTTCTAATCTCTTTAGTTCATGTTAATACTTCATTTTAATAAGTTTGAATCAAATATTAAGCCAACACAAACATTTCCTTTCTTCTTTTCTTTTTCTGTTTTGGTCGAGCAAACAAACACCCTATATTGTTTTTCTTGTTGATATTTTAAGGACACTAGACTATAGGACACTTACATATTGTTGAAGAGAATATTTTTAGAAGAACGTAGCAATTTGAATCATCAAAAATGAGTAAACGAGTCAAAAGTTATAGCAAATTGAAGTTGAATAAAAACTATAAGAACTTTCTGTTACAGCAGCGTAAATCACGCGGAACGAGGCCTTTCTGCTCCGTTTCGTCAAAAACTTAAAGCACGAAAGTTGTCCGGAACGACGTTTTCTTCAAAAACTCAGGAGCACGAGTCCTAAAAACGTACCACAAGGGCTGGGCACTAGGACCTGTTTTCTGTTTAAGTTATATATAAAAACAGCCCCAACCGACCCTTTTTGTCTAATTATTTCGACTAGTAAACGAGCTTGATAAATTACGAAACTTGGTGGAAATAGAGACCTCATGGCATAGATTAACCTGGAACAAACACTTTTCATTTTCATTGAAAAACCTCGTTTTTATCAAGCCATACTTTTGGCCTATTACTTTCTAAAAATAACAAAAATACTTGGTTTAACTTACTAAAAATAAGTTTCAAACGCCCAACTTCAGAGATTTATTGTGACTTAACTATAACAAATCACGACCTCTAGTTTGAATCTATAGATAGACCATGTGACAAACTATTGAAAAGATTAAAAACGTAGTAAAAACATTTCAACACCTCGCCTTTATTCACCCTTGAATTTGGCCTTGTCGAGTAATATATAAACATATCTTTTTAATTATTTTGAACTAATAAGCTGGAAATATAAGCTGATAAGCTACATAAAACATATTTGTAAACATATTTTAACGTATGTAAAATAGTCGTAGAAAGTCGTGATTTTTTTCCTAAGCTAAAAGTACGTTTTCGTTCAAAAAGGACTTCGGGTGAAAGATTATTTTTGCATGAAGGGTATTTTATGACAAAACTCTAAAATAATTTTATAGGTCAAACTTAAAATGAAATAAACTTAAGGTCAAATGGTGGAAAGTGTTATATTGGAAAGTTCTGGGTAGAAATTGTCATTTCACTATAGTAGAAGGGGGTAAACTGTCATTTCACCAAACTTCATGGTATAAATTGTAATTTTATAAAACTTGAAGGGTATAAGTTGTAAATATATAAAACTTGGGGGTATGAATTGTCATTTAATGATAGTTCAGGGGTAAATGTTGTCAATATCTAAAACTTCAGGGTAAAAAGTGTAATATTTTATTTTATTACGAGAATATAATTATAACACTGAGATAACTCGGGAATTATTATAAAACTTTTTTGGGACATGTCGGTACCAATTAACAAAACATAAATAAATCTTAATCATCAACTAATTTTTGAAGAGACTTCATGTTGACTCACTCAAACATTTAATCCTTTCAAAATACGAATACTTAAACTCACAAATACTTGACATCATTCCCTAGGTTACGTGTCGGAGCAGTTTATTCGATAAACATCATTTGTTTTCCATCCAGATTACTTTATCACCAAGGTGAGTTCATAGTCCCACTTTTTAATACGTTTTTCAAACTTGTGGGGAGATACATGCTACAAACCGAACACAAGTATTTTTCTGTATGCTATACTGATTGATATTGCCTGAGACACACTTTTGCCACTAAAAGTCCCTCATATCATGAACCATTAATCACTTGCGAGTGAACGCGAATATTGTGAATAGATCTATTGGAAGTTGACAGCCCATTTGAGCTAGCCGGATAGATAGCCTTCGTGCTAGCCGGATTGATAGCCAAATGCACATTATTTGAGAACTACTAGGAAGTTGGCAAGCTCCTACCCGAGGGCATTGTTACTTACATCATCATTATGATGTCAGTAATTTATATCATTTTATGATATCACACACGTTAACGTTTGAGTTCATGAGACTTAGAGCAATATACTGTACTGCAAACTTTACTGTTTTACTATTATGCAACTTGTGTTCAACTATTCATTATACAAACACTATGGATTCACTCAACCTTTGTGTTGACATTTTTAGCATGTTTATCTCAGGTCAATAATGAACGAGGATGGCAAGGGAGAGCTCGGATACACCAAGAAGGCTATAAAATTTTATTATCATTTGATAACTTATTTGACAAACTACAAAACTACTGGGACCTTATTTTGTAAACTCTGATAATTGAATAATAAGTATTTCAAAACGGCTAATTTAGAGACCGTTTTCTATTATTATAACTGTTGTGCCGTCGAGTAACACCCAACTTTAATTCCGCTGCGTAACCCAAATTTGGGGGTGTTACAGATTGGTATCAGAGCTATAGTTATAGAGAAACGGGTCTAATCTAGACCTGAACTATAACCACTTTTATAAATAAAACATTTTGTAGCCTCTCACTTTCCGTGCCTTCCATCCTCCAGGTAATTATGTGACTTCTAGACTGTCTATGCTACACAAATATTCTATATTGATATGCACGCACTTAACATACTTTCGAACACTTTACAAGGAACTAAATACATCTACATATGCCTATCATAGGGCATTACGACACAACTACATTTCCCTAGTCATGTACCTACTTCTACACCTTTGCTATCTATGAGATTTTTCGAAGATATTGTAACTAGGTTACAATGACCTCAAAACTTTTCACAACCGTACGTAATAATACCTTACCTAAAAATCTGTTCCAACCTATTGAATTCCTTACTAAAAATACAAGATAAGAGATTGCTAAGAAACAAACTGATTCATCATCTACAAAAGCTGAAGTTCAGCAACTTTCTCTACAATCCTCAAGTTCCCTACCGAAATTTTCATCATTAAAAGTTCATGATTTTAGCTTAGTGAGAACTATTTACAAATTTCTATGCGTACCCGTTTCATTTACTACACACTCCTATCACCTTTTCACACTTATAATAAAGTCCTTCACCACCACCTCCACCATCATCTATAGATTTCACTTCCTTTCCCGATTTCATTCCTCAACCATGAGAAAGTTCACAGGCAACGATGGACCGACAGCCTATCATTTCCACCCTCACGTTACAGAAGCAGATCGAGACAGCCTTGCGTTATCCAAATGAGTTACCTCTTGAGTGCATCAAATCCACGGAGTATGAAACAGAGGACCTAGTCACTAATCAAGCAACCACGCAGTAGAAGTTGGATACCGGAGTACGAGATGGGATAAAACATTTGGAGGAACATCACGGACAGCTCCAATATATGATGGAGACGATGAAGCAGAACGAAGAACTGATGTTAGCTCAAATCTAGGATTGCCATGTTAGAGACGGTAGTGGGAGATAACAAGGAGTATAAACAGATCCTCGCAGAGCTTGAAAGTCGTAATTAAGGAGCACATTGGATCTTTATCTATCAGCTTTGATGATATATCCCAGCCACGGTGAGTGTGGCATAAATATGACACTTGTATATGTTTTGTTATGTAACAAACTAACAAGTTATTTATGGCTATATGTGGTTGCTATATTTTTGCTGATATAGACTGGAGTAAATCATTTATTATACATGTGTGATAGTATTCAGACATGTCATGATTTTATATATGGAGGCAATATTGTTTTGACTTTTACGCATTTACCTTGTTATTTAAATCACTCTAATATAACATGGTCGTTATGCGAATTTTAAACATGTGCTTTCCAGTGGTATTAATAGAAATATGCCTCGCCCAAGGAACACAACAGAGACTCCAGAACCAGCCATGTCCCAAGATGCTATCCGAAGACTAATTGCAGACAGTGTGGCTGCAGCACTCGAAGACCGAGTAGCAATGATGGCCCGTTCATGCAGTGCCACCAGGCACAATGGAGAAAGTGAGGTAGCTACTGCACGCAAGTGCACATACAAGGATTTCATGAACTGTAAGCCAACATTTTTCAAAGGAACGGAAGGAGTTACCGAATTGGCTTGATGGTTTGAGCGCTCAGAGACTGTGTTTATGAGAAGTGGTTGCACAGATGATTGTAAGGTTACTTTTGCCACCGGTACTCTTTTGGAGGATGCCTTGTCTTGGTGGAATGCTTCTGCCCGCACTATGGGTATTGAAGCAGCTTATCAACTCAGCTGGGCAGACTTCAAAACAAAGATGCTCAAGAAATATTGTCCCCGTACCGAAATTAAGAAGATGGAAGATGAGTTTCACCAACTGGTTGTGAAAGGAACAGATCTCAAAACCTACAACAGGAGATTCCAGGAATTGGCTGTGTTATGCCCAACTATGGTTCCTGATCTTGAGAAAGAGTTGGAGAAGTATGTTGAGGGACTTCCTCGAAGCATTGAGGGAGATGTCACCGCCTCCAAACCAAAGTCACTAGAAGAGGTGATTGAATTTGCTCAGAGATTAATGGATAGGGAGATCAAGCGTGGTTCCACTCAAGGAAGTAATGATCACAAGCGGAAAGTTGATGACAACAGAGCCACCCATTACTACAACAACAACAACCACCGTTGCAGACGGGAAGTGGGCAGAGACTATGCTGCCACACCTACTGAGGGAGGTGGCTATTTGGGAAAGAAACCGCTGTGCAATCGATGCAAGCTGCATCATGATGGGCAATGCACTGTTAGGTGCACCAAGTGTCAGAAAATAGGACATCAGACCAAAGACTGTAGAGCAACAGGAGCAAATCTTCAGCGAGTCCCTGTCACTTGCCACGGATGTGGTGAGAAGGGACATTACAGAAATCAGTGCCCAAGCAAGAATGTCAAGCAGGACGGCAATGTCCGTGGAGGAGCATAGAAGATCGTCAGAACCCCAACAACATCGAAGGATAACAACAACAAGAAGATGTTTCTATTATTACAATAAATCGTAGTTCGAGCCCTTTTGGGTTGTATTCTCCTTTTGTACTTTACCTTAGGTGCGATGGCGTGACCTAATTATAACAAGTACTTTTCTATTTAATAAAATCTCTATCTTCTATTTCCACGATAATTAGCACCTTCATCCATTTCATTTTCTCTTCCACTCATACTATTCATAACCATTGCATAGCAATGCTTCGTCATTATGCGAAAGAATTCTCTTGTTACCTTGAAAGGTATTCAGGATGCTATCTTACAAAAACATAACGTTGAACACCATCTAAAACTTTTGAGAAACCTAATATCATTTTGACTGAATCAAGCATCACATCATCTGTCCTAAATTATACATAGCCTGATCACCTATGTCTAATTCAGGATGAATCATGTCATGAAAGAAGCAGTCAATTTCTCAGGCTTCCTAAAACAATCTTCATTTAAAAGAAAAACATTGTAATAGGACAAACTATTTGTAAACATCCCTGTTGTCCACATCTACCTCTATTCCCCAACACTTCAATCAACACAGACTGAATCTCGGGACGAGATTCAATTTAAGGGGGTGAGACTGTAACCACCGGTAAAATTTCCATCCATATTAAGCCAATACTTGTCCATTTTTCCACGTATAATTTTTTTTTAAAAACGTAATCAGTTTATCTTATCACCACAACTAACTAATGTGACGTAACTCACATCATGGATAAACGTGCTCCCACGTAGACCGACACTAACTGCTTATGTTTATTTCACATAAACATCCTTACATGTCAAATATACAACATTACAACAACATACTTGCCACTTTACGTTAATTCGTTAACGTACGCTCACACTAAACGTTTTCTACCCATTAGGGTTTCCGCTAAACCCTAAAACTAATATAATACTAATATTAAGTATCAAAACCATGAAACTCCAAAGTATAATACTCTCTAGTACAATGTACCAGATATCAAAGCACGAAAACCCTAATTTCACTTTAACTCCCGATATAAACCCTAACTTCATAAATCTATGATTTCATGTGAGAAAATCACAAACCCTAACTATTAGTAACATGTTTTATTCAAAACATAATGGTACAAGTCTTTCAAGCTCAGGTACAAGTCAGTAATGCATAGAAGTATAATAATGACTTAAACTCATTATAAACCTCAGTGTACCTACTCTAAAGCACATAAAACAAGCTCATTATGCAGAAAAACTTAAAACTAATATATTTACAACATTTCATGTAAAGGTACAAGTCTCTAAACCTAGTGTACAAGTATCTCATGCATAAAAATCTAAAATCCCATAATTACTTACTTTAACCTAACTAAAACTAACCAAAACCTATGTAAACCTAATCAAAACCATAGAAATATGTTTTCTACATTTATAAACCTTAATTACAACTCACTCTAGCCCATGGTACAAACCCTATTAGCACAAATCAATTTCTTTTATTTTCTACACTATGTCGACCTAAAACCTAAACCTAAACAAACCCTAGTTTGTTTTTAACTACACTTCACTTGAACTAAACCCTAACCAAAGGTAACTATACTTCCTAGCTTAAGTACAATACCCTAGAGCTTGTGTACAACTACCTGAAGCATGATTCGATCCACATGTAACCATGTAGTTCAAATGTAACTAGGAACTAACTAGATTACTACCCATGCTCAAGCTTCTCTTATAAGATATTAAACCCTTACCCTACACTTGTCTTCCTTCATTTTCAAACCATGGTCAAAATTGTAAAGCTCCCCATGTGCCCTAAGCTTCTACACACCTCCATTCCATGAACCTAGATCGATCTAGGGTTTTCATGGCCAACAAATCTTGAAAAATCTGATCTTGTGTCCCCTTAAGCCTTCACAACACTTACCAAGTGGCCATGGATCATTAATGAAGCCCTAGCTCACTCCCTCTATAAATAGCCAAGCATTTCACCTCTTCTTGCCCCATCCCTCACTCAAAACAGCAACCCACTCACTCACTCATACACCTACTGATCTTAGAAGTGCCTTAGAAGAGATAGGAACAAGTGGGATTGGAGCTTGAAGCTTGGGAAGCTTTGGTTCTTGTTGAAGCTCAATATAGTCGAACCTCTCCACCATCAATTTCTGTAAGTTCCAGCCTTTCTAATCTCTTTAGTTCATGTTAATACTTCATTTTAATAAGTTTGAATCAAATATTAAGCCAACACAAACATTTCCTTTCTTCTTTTCTTTTTCTGTTTTGGTCGAGCAAACAAACACCCTATATTGTTTTTCTTGTTGATATTTTAAGGACACTAGACTATAGGACACTTACATATTGTTGAAGAGAATATTTTTAGAAGAACGTAGCAATTTGAATCATCAAAAATGAGTAAACGAGTCAAAAGTTATAGCAAATTGAAGTTGAATAAAAACTATAAGAACTTTCTGTTACAGCAGCGTAAATCACGCGGAACGAGGCCTTTCTGCTCCGTTTCGTCAAAAACTTAAAGCACGAAAGTTGTCCGGAACGACGTTTTCTTCAAAAACTCAGGAGCACGAGTCCTAAAAACGTACCACAAGGGCTGGGCACTAGGACCTGTTTTCTGTTTAAGTTATATATAAAAACAGCCCCAACCGACCCTTTTTGTCTAATTATTTCGACTAGTAAACGAGCTTGATAAATTACGAAACTTGGTGGAAATAGAGACCTCATGGCATAGATTAACCTGGAACAAACACTTTTCATTTTCATTGAACGACCTCGTTTTTATCGAGCCATACTTTTGGCCTATTACTTTCTAAAAATAACTAAAATACTTAGTTTAACTTACTAAAAATAAGTTTCAAACGCCCAACTTCAGAGATTTATTGTGACTTAACTATAACAAATCACGACCTCTAGTTTGAACCTATAGATAGACCATGTGACAAACTATTGAAAAGATTAAAAACGTAGTAAAAACATTTCAACACCTCGCCTTTATTCACCCTTGAATTTGGCCTTGTCGAGTAATATATAAACATATCTTTTTAATTATTTTGAACTAATAAGCTGGAAATATAAGCTGATAAGCTACATAAAACATATTTGTAAACATATTTTAACGAATGTAAAATAGTCGTAGAAAGTCGTGTTTTTTTTCCTAAGCTAAAAGTACGTTTTCGTTCAAAAAGGACTTCGGGTGAAAGATTATTTTTGCATGAAGGGTATTTTATGACAAAACTCTAAACTAATTTTATATGTCGAACTTAAAATGAAATAAACTTAAGGTCAAATGGTGGAAAGTGTTATATTGGAAAGTTCAGGGTAGAAATTGTCATTTCACTATAGTAGAAGGGGGTAAACTGTCATTTCACCAAACTTCATGGTATAAATTGTAATTTTATAAAACTTGAAGGGTATAAGTTGTAAATATATAAAACTTGGGGGTATGAATTGTCATTTAATGATAGTTCAGGGGTAAATGTTGTCAATATCTAAAACTTCAGGGTAAAAAGTGTAATATTTTATTTTATTACGAGAATATAATTATAACACTGAGATAACTCGGGAATTATTATAAAACTTTTATGGGACATGTCGGTACCAATTAACAAAACATAAATAAATCTTAATCATCAACTAATTTTTGAAGAGACTTCATGTTGACTCACTCAAACATTTAATCCTTTCAAAATACGAATACTTAAACTCACAAATACTTGACATCATTCCCTAGGTTACGTGTCGGAGCAGTTTATTCGATAAACATCATTTGTTTTCCATCCAGATTACTTTATCACCAAGGTGAGTTCATAGTCCCACTTTTTAATACGTTTTTCAAACTTGTGGGGAGATACATGCTACAAACCGAACACAAGTATTTTTCTGTATGCTATACTGATTGATATTGCCTGAGACACACTTTTGCCACTAAAAGTCCCTCATATCATGAACCATTAATCACTTGCGAGTGAACGCAAATATTGTGAATAGATCTATTGGAAGTTGACAGCCCATTTGAGCTAGCCGGATAGATAGCCTTCGTGCTAGCCGGATTGATAGCCAAATGCACATTATTTGAGAACTACTAGGAAGTTGGCAAGCTCCTACCCGAGGGCATTGTTACTTACATCATCATTATGATGTCAGTAATTTATATCATTTTATGATATCACACACGTTAACGTTTGAGTTCATGAGACTTAGAGGAATATACTGTACTGCAAACTTTACTGTTTTACTATTATGCAACTTGTGTTCAACTATTCATTATACAAACACTATGGATTCACCCAACCTTTGTGTTGACATTTTTAGCATGTTTATCTCAGGTCAATAATGAACGAGGATGGCAAGGGAGAGCTCGGATACACCAAGAAGGCTATAAAATTTTATTATCATTTGATAACTTATTTGACAAACTACAAAACTACTGGGACCTCATTTTGTAAACTCTGATAATTGAATAATAAGTATTTCAAAACGGGTAATTTAGAGACCGTTTTCTATTATTATAACTGTTGTGCCGTCGAGTAACACCCAACTTTAATTCCGCTGTGTAACCCAAATTTGGGGGTGTTACAGCTGTTTTACCTTTGTCAGATAAAGATCCACCAATCGAAACTTGTTGGTCCGGGTAATCGGGGTGAATAGCGACCTTTAGGTTTGGTGTTTTTTCTGTCCGCTGTTCTGGAATATTCTCTACTTCAGTGGTTACCGCGTTGCATTCCTTTGGTGGTATTGTTGTGTTATAGAGGGTGACAACTCCTCCTTCCACTGGAAATTTAAGCATTCCATGCGCTGTGGATGGTACAGCGCGCATGGATGATATTCCAGGTCTCCCAATGATGCCGTTGTATGGTGAGGGAGACTTTATTACCATGAAATTTATCCATGTTGCAGTTGAGTGTTGTTCATCTCCTACAACCACCAGCAAGCGTAATTGCCCCATGGGCCAAATCTTTTCTCCTGTGAATTCAGTCAGCGACGTTGTTGTTGGTATCAATTGACTTTGGATTTCAGGTTTCAGTCTTTTGAAACAATGATCGTATAGGATATCAGTGGATGCTCCTCCATCAATGTACATGCGGTGGATGTCGTGTCCCCGTGTATGTATTTCAATAGTTAGAGGTTCTACCACTGCGTTGTCCGCAGCTAAGGTAGGGAAGGATATCACTTTTTCTGGGGAGAATTTTTGGCTGACTTTTTGCTTTATTTTACGTTGCCATGACTGTATCATGTATATGGTGTCATCTTTTTCTTTGGGAGGTTCTTTCTTACCCCCGTTCCTTTGTTTGTCCTTTCCCTCTTTGATGTTTTTTACGAGGTGGTCCATTCTACCTTCCCTTACTAACTTTTCAATGAGTTGTCTTAATTGGACGCATTCGTTAGTTGTATGGCCTTTTTGACCATGGTACTCGCAGTATCCATTCCCTACGCGCTTTTCCTCTGTGGTGCGCATTGGTGGAGGTTTTGGAAAATTTGCACCTTCTGTTACAAATATTTCCCTCGGCGTTTTTGTGAGGAGTATATTTGTCATTGTCTCTTCCACTGCGGTAATTCCTGCTGCGGTTGTTATTCTGATTGTTGGATTGTCTCCTAGGCTGTTCTTGTTGCCTATATTCGAGTAACCCTTTTTTCTGTCCGCAGCAGCTGCTTCTCCTTGTATGAAGGATCTGGTGCGCTTTGTTAGCTCATCGAAAGTTTGGGGAACTTTGTCATTTAGCTTCCGGATAAGTTCTGGGTTGTTAATTCCATTCATGAACCCTGAAATTTTAAGAATTTTGGGACATGCTTTGACCTGTATGCACTCATCCTTGAAGCATTCCATAAAAGCGCTGGTTGATTCCCCTTGGCGCTGTTTTACTCTGGCTAGTTCAACAGGGTTTTTAGCGCACTTCTTTCTCTGGGTGAAGTTGTGACGGAATGCTTTCCATAATTCTTCAAACCTACCGATGCTCCGTCGTGGGAGTTTGCTAAACCATGTGTGCGCATTCCCTACCAACGTAGAATTAAACATATGGCACCACACAGGCTGTGGCTAGTTTTCGATAGTGGAAGCTGATTCGAAAACTTTTAAATGATCATCAGAATCACCTGTTCCATCATATGTTTTCACGTTAGTGGGCATGCGCCTCCTTTTGTGGTCGGAGTAATCGCTGATACGTCGTGTAAACGCATCAACTTTCTGGCGTCGCCATGGAAGAGATATGTCTTCATTCTCTTCTTCGCGGCGTCTTCCTCTTGATTTCCAATGTCCTGTTTCTCTATCCTCATTGTCCGAGGAGTCACTGGAGGAAGAGTAGTATCTTTTTCGGCGCTTACGCCGACTTCCTTCATAAGAAGAGCTTGAGGGGCTTTCACTTGGGGACATTCTTTTCCCTAATCTGTCGTGAATTCTCTTGCTCCCAGATTTGGAGGACCCTTGGCTTGGTGAATGCTGAGGTCCCAGTCGGTCTTGTATCCCTCGACTGCCAAGTCTGGAATGAACATTAGTGCTCCTCTCGCTGCCTTCATATTCCTCTGAATATTGTGAATCAGATGTCGTACCCAACCTATCATGGATAGTAGTACGTTTTTCGTTATCTACGCGTCTTCCTCGTGGGTGGCGCGGTGGTGATGGTTCGCGTTCAGGACCAAAATTGAGCCGAGCTTGTAGGCTCGTACTTGACTGTAACAATTCGCATTTTCAGATTTATTACTATTTCCGGGGAATTTACTATTCACTTTTTACTATTCATGTTACTATTCATTTTTACTATTCATTTTTCCCGAAATTTTCCCAAAAGTTGATTTTTATTTCATATTCTCGAGTGATAAATCATTTCCATGGCAAATTAAATGTTTGACATTCGTTAGATCATTTTCGTGAAAGTTATTAAGGAATTACACGGAATTATACGTTTTAGGGTAAAACGTCATTCAAAAATTCTACGCACAACGAAATTCGGTCGCGTGAATTTTCCCCGTATCAGAAAAATGTTTGACACACTCATGATTTATTTGAGAATAAATCATGACTGAGAAAAACATGACCAAAATAAACCTCGGCCGTGAAAAACTGGAATTTTCAGTTTTAAGCGTTTTTACTCAGCCGTAACCTTAGCCTATACCTGCACCGCATTTCTAAGACGATTTGAGTTTTCAACTTATTAGAAAAATTCAACATATTTTTCCCTCCTCCTTTGACCAAAAATCATTCCTTGATTTTATAAGTCATTCCTTGATTTTTAGGCTTGCGGTTTTAGGTCTAAAAGACATTTAACACCAACCGACACTAGACTGAGCCCAGCCTAGACATTATAAGTCATTTTAAGTCATTATTAACCTATTAGAAAAGTTACATTTTACTTTTCTCAATTTTACGCAACTTTCGTACGTTTTACGTATTACGCGTTTTAGACCCGTGTTTCCAGTTTTAGCAGGGTTTTACCACCCAAATGGAACCTACCACTCATTTTATATTTTATTATTGAGTGTCATGACATGTTTAAGAATACTTTTAAGTTACATATTTTTAGGATGCCCGGTTTTATGTTTTGAGTCTTAATCATTTACGGTTAGCAATTTACGGGGTCAAAACTAGTCACATAAGTAGGATAATATCATCAAAAGTCCACACCTTGTTCTCCAAGTTCATGAACCGACCTAGGAGGGGGGATTTCAGCCCTTGTGTGTCTTAATCTCATGACAATAGCCTTAGGATGATTACATGTGTTCACCTTGGCCTCCAAGGTTGGACTAGTCAACTAAACTAACCTCCTTAAGACCCTATAAAAGCCCCCTCCCCCCTTTCTTTGCCGTCCATCAACACACACCAAACCACACCACACTTAGCTTATTTACTTCTAATTTCTAGCAAGGTTCAAGTACTTCTTCAAGATAGAAACCCTAGTTTCTTTTAGGTAACCAAAACACTTCCATAACCTCATATACTTTGGTGATTCTCTTGAGTTTAGATCCACTCAAGTCACCTAAACCTTCATCACAAATCATTCAAGAATACAAGGGTAGAAGGGTTACTAAAGTGGAGGAAAGCTTATTCAATCAAAGTCCTAGTTCTTGTCCTAGTTTCCCTTTTTCATTAAGGCCAAAAGTTGTAAGCAAACCCTAACATACTTTCTTGCTTAATTATCATTTTCATACTCTTTGTGTTCCTTTCATGCTATATATGTTCTTGTTATTGTGTTCATGATGTTTAAAAATGGATAAAACAAGTATTGATATACATATGTTAACTTATGACAAGTAAACAAGCAAACTAGTGATTTTTATGGAGAACTACGACCAAAATAGTATAACTTTGATATGAAACACTTACTTACTGTTATAGATGACTTAAAAAGGAAAACATAGCAATTTGAATCACCTAAAACGAGTATACGAGTCAAAAGTTATGACCATTTGAAGCTAGCGAAACCAAAACGGCAAAACTGCCTAAATAGCATTCTGATCAGATTTTGATTTTGAAAGTCACCCTTCTGGTCCGATTCATCAAAAAGTTAAAACACGAAAGTTGTCCGGAACGACGTTTTCGTTCAGCGAGAAAGAAGCTCGAGCCCTGAAAACGCTTTCCGAGTGATAATTTTCTTCAAAATCTTAACAGCCCATTTTAGACCAAAGTCACTATATTATAGTTATGATTTACTAAGACCAAGAGGTCTAATGACCTAAAGCCAAGACCACAACCATGGCTAAAGCCAAGGTTGAGTCTCAAGACCATGGAAAAATGACCAAGGTCACGGCGAAGCCATGACTAAATGACCATATAAACTTACTTAGGCGAAAACATGAAACAAGGAGTTGACGATAACTTGAACAAACAATTTGGATCTACTCCACCTAAAGAACCATGAGATACAAGTTATAATAAACTTACCCTAATAACAATATTCATGTACAAATAGACTTTCCTAAGTTTATTCAAATATTGGACATGTAACTTTTCGGATCAAAACTTATACATTTGTTATCGAATACTACAATAGTAGGGAACCTCATGTGAGGAATTCATTAAGTAAGCCATCGAGATGAGTTGTGGATTTACGAATTAAAGTGTCCTGGCTCCTCGAACGTTTACTCCATGACTTCTGAATTATGTCGGCCCGAACGGTAGTAAGAGATATACAACTTATACATGTTTCATAAACCATTTATATTCAAAGACTTACACTATATACTAAGTACTACATCATGAACATTATGCAAGACATATATAGGCAATTCTTCTTATTCTTAGACGTTACTCCAAACCTAAGTCGCAACGTTCTATTATAGGCTGCTCTTAGAGACTTTCACGATTCGACTACCACTTTGATTTCACATCACTTAAGCTTAAGGTGAGTCATAGCCCCTACTCTTGTCATACTTGTTTTAACTCTTGGGGGGGATACATGCTCAACTACTTGCTTACTTGTACAAATACTCTTAAACATTTATACTTGATTGTTTATACTTGATTGTGTTACACTTGATTGACTTATACTTGATCGCATTATACTTGATTTCATATCTACATGATTGCGTTATATTTAATTGTGAGACGTCCAGTGGCTCCAGATTAAGTTGCTGGATGACCATTGAGACTTCCGATGGCTCCAAATTAAGTTGTTGGATGACCATTGAGGCTATTGATACATCCTAACATTTACGAATGTTGGATACATCATAAACGTGAGGTCTTCGGAGATGAAGTGTAGACTCACGACTAATTGCTAAACTGTTTTGATAAACCTACATATCTTTAGTATACCATATATATTAGCAGTGGGTTGTGAACACACAGGTTGCAAGTCTCTTATGGCGGGACTTGCAACTGAGTGGATTCTCAATGCCTTTGCTGTGTGAACATTCTTTAAGGCTTTTCAACTATTTTAAGAGAAACTCTATGAACTCACCAACCATTGTGTTGACACTTTAGCATGTTTATCTCACGTCTGTAAGGTGATAGCTGTTGCATGGAGCATAGAGTCGCTTAGCATGTTTTGAAGACTTATGCTTTTATCTTTACCATTCGACATGTTTTAAAACTCTTATGTATTGTATTATGGAACTCAAGTTTGTAACTCAAAACTTATTAATCGAATGGTCACTTTTCAAAACGTCTCATTTAGAGTTCGTTTTCTATACCTTGTACTTTGTATTATGAAGTAGCACCCCTATGACACAGTCTTCCACTGCGATATTTTGGGGGTGTTACAGATTGGTACCAGAGCCATGGTTATAGAGAACTAGGTTGCATTTAGTGCCTAGACTATAACTGATATAAACATTAAGACTCTTCTCTTTATTTTGCCTTACATACACATCATGCGCATATGCTTATTGCTAATTGTTTGTTTAGAAGAAACCCCAGACAATAGTCAAGTCATCAAAAATTTAGAGCTAAGTAATAATTGTTTAATTAACTTAATCTTGTGACAGTTCTTGTTTGATAAGACATAAGATTAAGTTAAATAAAGATTATTAGTTTCCTGTAGAGATTTGATGATTTGCCTTATACTTACTTTATATGATTCTAATACCTAGAAGTGGTTCATATGTCCTAGTACGACACTCAAACCTTTCTACAAGCGTGACTAGTCCATTTCGTCATATCACCTTCTCTAGATACCCAGACTACGTTACCCTTTCACAACTTAAGAGCAGATGATAGAAAGTCTACCCAATTATGTAATACCAATTGTTGAGTTATGTGTGCCTGGTAAATATGTATACGTGTGAAAGGAAGCAATTATAATTATGGTGGCCAACATAATTATAAATGCATCACGACTCACGTAGACAAATGTGACCATGCTTACATTAATCAACGATTGACTCAAAATTGACAAGATTTAAGACTAAGTAGTCTAGGAATATCACCTCATATCTGACGTCGACAAAATATCCCTCCTTGTAGATATCATGGCACCAAAGAGAGTAACTCGTAGCACTAGCCGAGGTGGTGCAACTCCAAGAGGTGGAAGAACTGGTGGTCGTGGAGGTAGAGGAGCTGCTCACGACACTAGTAATCCTAGTAATGATAGTGGAAGAACTGGTGGACGTGGAGGTAGAGGAGATGCTCATGACACTAGTAACCCTAGTAACGCTGGTGGAAATCCAGATGTCTCCACCATTATTGCCCAACAACTACAAAACCTACTTCCCACTATAGTCACACAAGTTGGCAATCACATGAACAATTCGGGAAACCACGGAAGCATAAATGACGCTACAAATGATGGAGGAAGGAATAACAACAACAACAACAACAACAACCATAGGACTGGATGTACGTATAAGGAATTTACATCATGCAAACCAATTGAGTTTAATGGTAAAGGAGGTGCATTGGCATATACACGGTGGGTCGAGAAGATGGAGTCAGTGATCGATATCAGTAACTGTGCAATCCACCAGAGAGTGAAATATTCTGCATGCTTGCTATCAGAAAAGGCATTGACATGGTGGAACATGCAGATTCAAGCAAGGACTAGAGAAGCAGCTGTAGGCATGATATAGGACGACTTTAAGGGACTACTGAAGGAAGAGTACTGCCTGGTTAATGAATTGCAAAAACTAGAGGACGAGTTTTGGCATCACTCTATGGTAGGGGCTGGTCATGCAACCTACACAGATCGGTTTCATGAACTAGCTAAACTAGTTCCACATCTGGTTACCCCTGAATCCAAGAGGATTGAGAGGTACATTTATGGCCTTGTTCCCGAGATTCGTGGGATGGTGAAAACAACCGAACCTCCCACAATTTAGAGTGCAATATTGAGAGCAGGGACCCTAACAGATGAGATGGTTAGGAATGGAACTTTGAAGATTAGTGATAAAAGGAAGGGAGCAGGTGAATCAGGCGAGCAAAAGGGTACAATAGTTGATAATAAGAGAGCAAGAGGATTTGCGGCAACAGTTTATGATCAGGGAAAGTATGAAGGTCCACATCCTAATTGTAATAAATGTGCTTATCATCATCAGAGGTCTGAGCCCTGTCGAATGTGTACTAATTGCAATCAAAAGAGCCATTTTACAAATCAGTGTAAAGCAACGGCAAGGCAAGTAACACCGGTGAATGCGGGCAATATAAGAAATAACCAAAAGACATGCTTTGAGTGCAACAGCCCAAACCACTTCCGAGATACTTGTCCTAAGTTAAATAGGGCACAGAGACAAGTGCTAGATAACCCAACTCTAGCCGTAATGCTTGAAGAAAATAACCCAAACCGTGAATACAATGTTAGTCCACCTCGGGGTCGAGCATACTATTTGGGTGCTAAGGAAGCCCGCAATGCGTAACGGGTACGTACCTTATACTACCATATTATTCTATTCTAAATCTAGATTTATTATGCCGCTATTAAGATAAGAGACCTAGATACACTAAACTTCGGGACGAAGTTTCCTGAAGGGGTAGAGACTGTAACAATTCGCATTTTCAGATTTATTACTATTTCCGGGAAATTTACTATTCACTTTTACTATTCACTTTTACTATTCATTTTTACTATTCATTTTTCCCGAAATTTTCCCGA
Source organism: Artemisia argyi (assembly GCA_030686995.1). NCBI lineage: Eukaryota > Viridiplantae > Streptophyta > Magnoliopsida > Asterales > Asteraceae > Artemisia > Artemisia argyi. The sequence goes on along the minus strand of CM060703.1, from coordinate 247,557,499 downwards.
AAGTTGATTTTTATTTCATATTCTCGAGTGATAAATCATTTCCATGGCAAATTAAATGTTTGACATTCGTTAGATCATTTTCGTGAAAGTTATTAAGGAATTACATGGAATTATACGTTTTAGGGTAAAACGTCATTCAAAAATTCTACTCACAACGAAATTCGGTCGCGTTAATTTTCCCCGTATCAGAAAAATGTTTGACACACTCATGATTTATTTGAGAATAAATCATGACTGAGAAAAATATGACCAAAATAAACCTCGGCCGTGAAAAACTGGAATTTTCAGTTTTAAGCGTTTTTACTCAGCCGTAACCTTAGCCTATACCTGCACCGCGTTTCTAAGACGATTTGAGTTTTCAACTTATTAGAAAAAGTCAACATATTTTTCCCTCCTCCTTTGACCAAAAATCATTCCTTGATTTTATAAGTCATTCCTTGATTTTTAGGCTTGCGGTTTTAGGTCTAAAAGACATTTAAAACCAACCGACACTAGACTGAGCCCAGCCTAGACATTATAAGTCATTTTAAGTCATTATTAACCTATTAGAAAAGTTACATTTTACTTTTCTCAATTTTACGCAACTTTCGTACGTTTTGCGTATTACGCGTTTTAGACCTGTGTTTCCAGTTTTAGCAGGGTTTGACCACCCAAATGGAACCTACCACTCATTTTATATTTTATTATGGAGTGTCATGACATGTTTAACAATACTTTTAAGTTTCATATTTTTAGGATGCCCGGTTTTACGTTTTGAGGCTTAATCATTTACGGTTAGCAATTTACGGGGTCAAAACTAGTCACATAAGTAGGATAATATCATCAAAAGTCCACACCTTGTTCTCCAAGTTCATGAACCGACCTAGGGGGGGGGGATTTCAGCCCTTGTGTGTCTTAATCTCATGACAATAGCCTTAGGATGATTACATGTGTTCACCTTGGCCTCCAAGGTTGGACTAGTCAACTAAACTAACCTCCTTAAGACCCTATAAAAGCCCCCTCCCCCCTTTCTTTGCCGTCCATCAACACACACCAAACCACACCACACTTAGCTTATTTACTTCTAATTTCTAGCAAGGTTCAAGTACTTCTTCAAGATAGAAACCCTAGTTTCTTTTAGGTAACCAAAACACTTCCATAACCTCATATACTTTGGTGATTCTCTTGAGTTTAGATCCACTCAAGTCACCTAAACCTTCATCACAAATCATTCAAGAATACAAGGGTAGAAGGGTTACTAAAGTGGAGGAAAGCTTATTCAATCAAAGTCCTAGTTCTTGTCCTAGTTTCCCTTTTTCATTAAGGCCAAAAGTTGTAAGCAAACCCTAACATACTTTCTTGCTTAATTATCATTTTCATACTCTTTGTGTTCCTTTCATGCTATATATGTTCTTGTTATTATGTTCATGATGTTTAAAAATGGATAAAACAAGTATTGATATACATATGTTAACTTATGACAAGTAAACAAGCAAACTAGTGATTTTTATGGAGAACCACGACCAAAATAGTATAAGTTTGATATGAAACACTTACCTACTGTTATATATGACTTAAAAAGGAAAACATAGCAATTTGAATCACCTAAAACGAGTATACGAGTCAAAAGTTATGACCATTTGAAGCTAGCGAAACCAAAACGGCAAAACTGCCTAAATAGCATTCTGATCAGATTTTGATTTTGAAAATCACCCTTCTGGTCCGACTCATCAAAAAGTTAAAACACGAAAGTTGTCCAGAACGACGTTTTCGTTCAGGAACAAAGAAGCTCGAGCCCTGAAAACGCTTTCCGAGTGATAATTTTCTTCAAAATCTTAACAGCCCATTTTAGACCAAAGTCACTATATTATAGTTATGATTTACTAAGACCAAGAGGTCTAATGACCTAAAGCCAAGACCACAACCATGGCTAAAGCCAAGGTTGAGTCTCAAGACCATGGAAAAATGACCAAGGTCACGGCGAAGCCATGACTAAATGACCATATAAACTTACTTAGGCGAAAACATGAAACAAGGAGTTGACGATAACTTGAACAAACAATTTGGATCTACTCCACCTAAAGAACCATGAGATACAAGTTATAATAAACTTACCCTAATAACAATCTTCATGTACAAATAGACTTTCCTAAGTTTATTCAAATATTGGACATGTAACTTTTCGGATCAAAACTTATACATTTGTTATCGAATACTACAATAGTAGGGAGCCTCATGTGAGGAGTTCATTAAGTAAGCCGTCGAGATGAGTTGTGGATTTACGAATTAAAGTGTCCTGGCTCCTCGAACGTTTACTCCATGACTTCTGAATTATGTCGGCCCGAACGGTAGTAAGAGATATACAACTTATACATGTTTCATAAACCATTTATATTCAAAGACTTACACTATATACTAAGTACTACATCATGAACATTATGCAAGACATATATAGGCAATTCTTCTTATTCTTAGACGTTACTCCAAACCTAAGTCGCAACGTTCTATTATAGGCTGCTCTTAGAGACTTTCACGATTCGACTACCACTTTGATTTCACATCACTTAAGCTTAAGGTGAGTCATAGCCCCTACTCTTTTCATACTTGTTTTAACTCTTGGGGGGATACATGCTCAACTACTTGCTTACTTGTACAAATACTCTTAAACATTTATACTTGATTGTGTTACACTTGATTGACTTATACTTGATCGCATTATACTTGATTTCATATCTACATGATTGCGTTATATTTAATTGTGAGACTTCCAGTGGCTCCAGATTAAGTTGCTGGATGACCATTGAGACTTCCGATGGCTCCAAATTAAGTTGTTGGATGACCATTGAGGCTATTGATACATCCTAACATATGTGAATGTTGGATACATCATAAACGTGAGGTCTTCGGAGATGAAGTGTAGACTCACGACTAATTGCTAAAATGTTTTGATAAACCTACATATCTTTATTATACCATATATATTAGCAGTGGGTTGTGAACACACAGGTTGCAAGTCTCTTATGGCGGGACTTGCAACTGAGTGGATTCTCAATGCCTTTGTTGTGTGAACATTCTTTAAGGCTTTTCAACTATTTTAAGACAAACTCTATGAACTCACCAACCATTGTGTTGACACTTTAGCATGTTTATCTCAGGTCTGTAAGGTGATAGCTATTGCATGGAGCATAGAGTCGCTTGGCATGTTTTGAAGACTTATGCTTTTATCTTTACCATTCGATATGTTTTAAAACTCTTATGTATTGTATTATGGAACTCAAGTTTGTAACTCAAAACTTATTAATCGAATGGTCACTTTTCAAAACGTCTCATTTAGAGTTCGTTTTCTATACCTTGTACTTTGTATTGTGAAGTAGCACCCCTATGACACAGTCTTCCGCTGCGATATTTTGGGGGTGTTACATTGACCTTCTCCTTGCCTCTTCTTGCATGAGGGCAGTTAGGGTTTCATAATTTTGGGATACAAAATTTCCCAACGTTAGGTTGGGTGTGCCCTCAGTTGCTGCAAGAATGTCTGCCTCAGTATTAGGCACCCTATCTCGGTTAGGCGCGCCCGGTGGCACAGTGTTGTTCACTGTGGGTACAGTTTGGTGAGGAGTAGTGAAGAGGGTGCGCTGGAGTTCCTCAACACTTGGGACCAGTGTGGTGGTTTGGGTAGTCCTTACAGGCAATTCTACCACTGGAAGAGGTTGGGTTGTACCTGCCTCTTGGTGACTAGGTGCTCTGGTTGTTCCAGCAACCTGCCTAGGGGTTGAATCTTCTTGATTCTTCCTCTGGGGGTCACGTGTTTTTTCCAACTGCGGAGTCCGCTGGCTTGAATTCTTATTCTTAGTTCTTAGTAGGGTCCCACAGATGGCGCCACTTGTTGATACAAAAGTTGGGCGATCATGATTATGGGCTCTTGCTCTAGTACCAATTCGCTTCTTAATGCTTGAAACTTGCGCACTAAGAAAATAAACAACACCGTTAGGCTTATCGTGGGGTTGTCTCCCACGATTAGACTCCGGCGTGAGAGTAAGTAATCGATTTAGGGTTCTCGTAAAGAGTTTTAGGGTTTGTGAATCGTACCTTGAATGAGAATTATGTCATTCCTTATATAGGCGCAGAATCCTTGTAGGGTTCGTGCTCCTTACGTTTCGCACACATGGTGCTTATCCGGGTTAAGGATATTCATTCCATAGATAGAAGATCTCTATCTATTCCGTATATAGGTTGGTTGGGCTTGCGTGAGCCCATTCCTATTATTGATGCGGCCCATGTTATAATAGCCCACGCATGATTGGCTTTAGGCCTTAGTAATGTTTAATATTTGGGCTCGTGGCCCATATATAGACTATACGTCATCAACGGCTAGACCAGGCCATTAGACGGCTAGACCCAAAGATTCAATACATAGTAGACCAAGCACACCAAACAGATTTAACAGGAAGATGAGCATACAGAATCATCACTTCTGGTGCAGTCTTGAAATAGGATGAACTCTAAATAAATGCCAAATGTCTAGAAATGTTTTGAAGCGAACCTCGAGCTTAGCTTGGCTCTGCCCTAACCCATATCAATCTGAAACTTTATAATTTTTTAGATTTAAGTGTCTACAGAAGTACCAGTAACAGACTCACATAAGTATGTACATGAGTCAAATCCAAGTGGGTTCCATTTTTCAAATCATATATCTTTCTGTGAATAACACGAACACCCGGATTCGCATTCCGTTTCTTCGATTTCAGTTTATAGAACACCCAGAGTCAATAGTATTTTAAGAAGTACTAGGCTGTCAAACAACAATTAAACATTTTTTAATTACACAAGGATCAGTAGCCATCACATAAGAGAATCATGTTAAATCTATCAGATAGAGTTGATACATAATACTGAGCTCTTTCAGGTACATTACCGTATTCTTTCTACCCTTGCATATTAACAAAAGGCCACAATAAGAATAAGAAACTAATGATACAACTATCATAAAATTGCTCCTACGAGGAACACATTCAAGCAATAATAAAATTGATATTGAACTATTTTAGAGATAGGAATGATTATCAGTTTTTATATTTGTCAAAAATATTCTATGGAGATTAAAGAAATCAAGACTCCAGTAAATATAGGAACTTCAACATACCTGGATGAAGTTGATTGGAGTTCTTCTGAGATAAATCTTTCGAATTTGATATTATCCGGATGTAACTAAGTATGAGTTTTCTTTCAAAGCTCTCGGGGCGCTTAACAAGCTCCTCAACCAAACTCCTCTCCAAACAGAAAAGAGCTATGTTTTCCGGGATAATAGCTGCAAAATTGCTTAAATGAGACCCTTGCCATTTGGTTCTTGCTTAAAAGAGTTCCTGGTTCCTCCTGGTTTGGCCAAGACTTTTGGAATATAAAAAACCCGCTAAACCAGACCGTGTACACCCTTCCCAGGAACCACCTTAGAAACCCAACTCGTTCAAAATCTAAACATGAAAATTTCGGGACATGTTAATAGAAACCACCATGTAGATATATTTGAGCTAAATGAAAAAGAACAAAATTATGGCCATCAGTTTGTTTAGGATACAAAATTATCTACATTTGACTTAGACCCATTACCATAGTCATGAGACTCACATTTATGCTTTGATTTAGGCCCTTAGCTTCTTGGTAACTTGTTATTTATTTTTCTTATAATAGTATCATTGGCTTTTAAGATATTTGAATGTTTTTGAATGCTTCTTTTGGCGGTTGAAGAGTCTCTTAAAACTCAAAGTCGCTTTATAATCATTGATGCGTGGGGATTGCACCAGGCTTTACCTCTCGAGGGACCTCGAGAAGCTTACAACCCCCACCAGGCAGTGTACCTGATCGTTCTAGTATAGTATAGTGACAAGTATCGGGGGATTGATCGTTCAGCTAGGAATAGTGTCGCTAGGATTAGAAAACCTAATTACTAGTGCTAGAGATGAGGGATGATTCTTTTTGTATTTTTATATTTTTATGAAAGCAAGTAAAAATCTCGGGTTTTGAAGGATATGGGCGGAATTAGTTGCTAGTCAACTAACCCAATACTAAAGATGCAATCAAAATAAAATAACTAAAATGAAAATAAAACTATATTAAACTAAGGTTGTGAGCAATAAGTGGAGAAATGTGTTTACTTAAATTTCACTACTCCCTAGATATCTTTTACACGTTAATTACTTGTTATACTTGCGTGGATGACGGATTGTATTCCTTAATACCATTCATGGGGTGGCGTACTTAACTCCCCAATCCTATGAATGCCTACTTCACTCCTATGTCGAGCCGGCTAAGAAGCTCCTAACATGGGATCATTAGAATTTACTCATGCATTAAATACAACCAATAAAACCTAGTACACTTCGGTTCATGTTTCCTAAGACGTTCAAGCATGTTACCAATTGGAGATCTGCCAGTTTTCTTAAGCCTAACATTGAAATCATTCATCCAATACAACCATAAACAAGTAATCAACATATAATTAACATCTAGGTTTCATTTGATCTAAGCAAACACAATATAAATCTAGCCTAGCATGGTGGAATTAAGACAAGCACAAGATATAGACAACCAACACATAGACATATTGATTGAATTAGAAGAACACTTATCTCAATTACACATGTAAGGGTTCAAGGGCTGAAAACCCTTGAAAAACATGTAAAATTCGTATGTGGTTCGGCCTTAGGGTTTCTCCAAACTTCTTCTTCCTAATGAATGAAAATTAGAAACTATATATAGAAAATTTAGTCTGACGGCGTCAAGAACAAAGGGGTGACGCCATCATCTCGCCGCCAAAAGAATCCTCGGACTGCCTTGATCTACATCTGACGCCGTCATGTATTAAGTTTTTCCAGGCCGTCACGTATTTAACTCTTGACACTCTTCCATGTGACGCCTTCATTTCTGTACTGGGCCGTCATGAAATTTACTCTTGACGCCGTCAAATTGTTACTCTTGACGCCGTCACATACTGTTCCCAGCTTGGAAAATTAAGTCTTTGGCGTTTTCTTCACTTTTATGCTCCAAAAACGTCTGAATTGCTTCCTTTTCCAGATTTCACTCCCTAAGTACCTAAAATCACAAAAGGAACGATTTAGGGCAATATTTGATCAAATAAATTCAATTCCGGGCTTAAATGACCCCCTAAAAGTGGTTCATTTTTTGCCTCATCATATACCCTTACACTTGATATTTGCTTGTCCTCAAGCAAATGCGCTTTTATTCTAGTCAAAATACAAGTTATGGGTCATTTAACACTAATATAAAAGTAATTACAACAATTAATCGTTCCACTAAAGACCAAAGACAAGCACGGAGGTCATACACAAGCACCTCACAAATAGTGTTTAGATACTCACATCTCTCGAGTGTAATAAAGTATAAATTACAATATGGAAACGGAAGATATCTCTCACTACCTGTCATAGCAAAATAGATTACCATAGGCTTGGGAAAGGATCAAACCTCCACCACATGGCGTAAGCACCTAGGATAAACTATCAAAGAGGTCTTTTAAAGGGTTGTAACGTTAGGTGTAGGGATATGAAATACACGGTTTTGTTGGATATAGGCAGTCTTTACTGGTGGCGAGTTAACAATCTTGGTTAGTTACATGTACAACATGGCGTTGCTAAGCCAAGACTAGACTCGACTTAAACTAATAAATGAAAAATAATAAAAACATAAAATAAACATAGAATAAAAAGGGATGGTAGTCCGTACGTTTTTCTCTTTTTTCTTTTTCTATATATATATTTTTTTCTTTTTCTTGAATTTTTTTTTTTTTTTTTTTTTTTTTTTTTTTTTTTTTTTTTTTTTTTTTTTTTGCATACACTCTTACCCTACCATATACTACATCATAGGGGATGAACATTCTCCTTACACTTGAATTTTTACATATTTTACAATAAACTAATCTAATGACTCGAATTAAGAAAATCAAAACATTTGGAGTACTTTTAAGATTAATGTACATATGGGGGTAATAAATGATGTTCTTCCCCATTACTCTATAAAATAAGTACTTTACCCATGAGTCCCAATCGTCCCAAAACAATATGTACAAGGATATGACTCGACTTAGCAACCATGTAATCAATTAGATAGTTAACTTAGGGTTTAACAAATAACAATAATGCACTAAAAATGAGCGCATACACGGAAGGCTAAGGCGATTTGGGTGTACATTTAAGTGGGGTGTAGCAAATTCTTCGTTTAAGTAAAATGCTTAAAGTTAGAAACGAAAAGATAGGCTCGGAGGGGTGTACTAGGGGTTTCGTGTACTAAAAATGAGTACAACGCTAAGGGTGTGAGAAAAATTAGTTGACTGAACTAGCCAAGTAATATGACTTAAATGGTCAAGTAATCATGATACGGGTTTAACACAAGGGTGATCCTAATGCCTCTTATCATGTAGTAAATCCTACTACACGAATGTAGTCTCACTAGCGGTCTCGGGATGCATCACTAACGCAAGTTCTAGAATCTAAATGCTACCGGTACACTCATAAGCACTAATAGTAAATGCTTTGCCTATCAAATCTAAAGGCGAGCCTTACATATTTGGGTGGAAAATTTTTCTGAATATACGGTTATGTGCTAGTCATACAATCTCCAATCCATGAGACGCTTGCTATGGCTAAAGTTTCTCTCCTAAATGTTGTAAAAAAATTTAAATTTGGCGGTAAAATTGCACTAACAAGTATTTCTCATAGTTTTATTACACATCTACTATTAAACAAACAAACTCAAGCGAAAGTGTATCTGTAAGGTATCATCATTTTACCTTCCCCTTACACTTAAGATGAACATTGTCCCCGATGTTCAAGTAAAGAATGTAAATGAGACCCTTGCCATTTGGTTCTTGCTTAAAAGAGTTCCTGGTTCCTCCTGGTTTGGCCAAGACTTTTGGAATATAAAAAACCCGCTAAACCAGACCGTGTACACCCTTCCCAGGAACCACCTTAGAAACCCAACTCGTTCGAAATCTAAACATGAAAATTTCGGGACATGTTATTAGAAACCACCATGTAGATATATTTGAGCTAAATGAAAAAGAACAAAATTATGGCCATCAGTTTGTTTAGGATACCAAATTATCTACATTTGACTTAGACCCATTACCATAGTCATGAGACTCACATTTATGCTTTGATTCAGGCCTTTAGCTTCTTGTTAACTTGTTATTTATTTTTCTTATAATAGTATCATTGGCTTTTAAGATATTTGAATGTTTTTGAATGCTTCTTTTGGCGGTTGAAGAGTCTCTTAAAACTCAAAGTCGCTCTATAATCATCATAACTAAAGTACTACTATCTCTGTAGCTTTGAGTACCGAGGTAAGTATAGTTACACAAATTCAAAATAACTACAGTGTTTCATACAAGTAATTGCTTTCACACAATTATTTGGTCTTGCATACGTGTTACAAAACACAACAAAACTTTTTAAATGAATGAACATTTATATTAAGACTATAATTTTAGAGAAAATTATGTAACAAAACTATAACCGTATATTTCGAAAATAGATTTAGGGTCCGTTTCGTTGGAGGGTATCATAGGAATTGAATGATAGAAATGAAAATTTGTGTGTTTGTTTGACATGGTGGCCCACAACTTGGAAATTAAACAATAATCTCATTTCTATACATATTGATAGGTATAAATAAAAATATACGTATGATTTAATATTTATGTTTTGTCCTCACAGAACGAATGACAAAGCCATATTCGTTCTCTATCTTTATTGCTAACTGTTTTATTTCAGGGACACATATAAAGATGCCGTTGATGGCTCCTATTTCCAGCTGAATCGGGTCAATCCAAACCTCATCCTCACACATCCTACTCACTATCAATGACGATGAGAGACTTGCTACAACAAATGTTGAGAGACTAACAGCAACGTTTCCGCAATTCTGATGAAAAAGTCTCCTGATCCACAACTCGAATGTAAAGTCTCCTGATCCAGAAGGGTGTGAGCATGACGGTCCTAAAGTCACTACATCACATGAAGGCGATACTACTATGGATGAGCTTGGAGATTTACTATGGCTGATGATCTCAAAGAAGCTAAAAGATCACATATCACAAAGGAATCCAAATCACAAGTTCACCTGCTTGAAATACAAAGTGTGCGGAGAAGTGAAGAATCAGAACCTACGAGCTACATGACTAAAAAAAATGCTTGAAGAACAAAGAGCTTAATTTCCAAGGTGACCTCGCTTAGGGGGAGATTGTTAAGAATACAATTATTCCTATAGAAGACTCGGTCACCTAATTGATGTAATAGCATTTTAGTTAGCTCGTAGTTAGTTAATTATATATATTAGTTAGTTTAGTTTAAGTAACACCGTGGAAGAAGGACGGGTCCTTACCCACTGTATGCCTGATCCACAGCCCGGGTGTGGGCGTTTTGTAGGAAACTATTAATACCCCTCTCCACATGTGGAGAGGGTTGGAGCTTCCATTATTCTCAATCTAATCTTTCACATTTTCTCTCATCTCTTTCTCTCTCTAGGAATCCTCCCAACTCTCTTCCTCTCTCTAAAATTTCTTCCATTCATTCAATCATAAACACAAGAACCATACTAGTTAATATTATGTTTGTATTACAATGAATAATGTTACTGGTTCTTCAACAACATGGTAACAAGGGCAATGGTGTGTATATATGTTCTTGTTAAAGCGGCAATGGAGTTTATAGGTTTGTTGTTTGGTGCGTATTACAAGGGCAGTTAGGGTTTTTGAATAAGTTTACTTGTCAATAGCAGGAGTGTAGGTACTGGTGCAACCAAGAGTAGAGTTATTGGTGAATTGGATGTTCAAAGTTTTAATGCTACATGTGGGCTACTGGTACAATGCATAAGTCCACTGCTCGTTTCAGATTTACCACTGCTCATGCAAATTGGTTTCCACTGCTAGTTTATTCGTTTCCACTGCTAAGCTTATTTTCCCACTGCTGCGCTTAAAATGTTACCATTGCTAGATATCATTTCCACTGCTCATCTACTGAATGATGTTTGCTGCTACGATCAGTTTTGGATTCATGAGATTTGCAATCTGTTTGGTTTGATGAATGGGGCACAAGTGAAAACTGATTTGTGGATTGTGTTTAGTGTATTACTGGTACTACTTGAGTTGAATGGTGGCAAGCATTTATAAATATTGAAGGAAGTTTGGCAGTTTGGTAAAAAGTAAAATATAACCTCGTACAAATCTGTTTGTTGTTTATGCATGTGAAGAATTAACCTCGTACTTCGTTAAAGATTGGTAGACTTTTACGATGGCAATATTATTCACTGATTCATTTGTGGGGTTAATATATTCTACATGTCATTGGTGATAAATACATATCATGGGACGGTGGTGAATTCAACTTGTCAAAGTGAACATGAATAATAGATGAGTTTGTTTTATCTCAATGATAGTGGGACAATGGCCATATGTTTTATGATAGGTTTTGGTTCTCAGTTGAATATAGACACACATATGAAGAGATTTTGGTTCTTGGCTGACTTTGTGACAAGTCAGAGAAAGACACACACACAGGAGCTTAAATTTTTGGATTTGGTTTTGGTTCTTAAAAGATTTATGGCTCGTTCTTATTTGCTTTAATTGATTACGAAAAAAGGTTTTTATCACCTATTTGATGATGAAGTGGAGTTTCACAGGTTTGTGTTTTATAATACCTTTTCAGTATAGGGTAACTTGTTCGTGCGTTCAGGTGACTACGAATTGACAAACACTTGAAGGAGTTACGTTATTGTGGTCAGTGTTTATTGTCAAGAGATTGCGATCTCCCTATACGTTAAGTATACGTTCGAAGTCAATTTTATTACAAGATATAAGGCACAAGTTTGGGTGGTTCTACTTCAGCATCAAGTTGGTAATACTTAGTTTTCTTCATTAGTGATTATTACAAGAGTCTACATTTTTCAAATGGTTAACATATGGGTTTCAGGGAAAGCTTAATGTTTTAATGTTTAACCATTTATATGCTACATCGAGGTGAAGGTTTTTACTACTGCTAGTTATTATTACTATTGATAGTTTTGATTTCTACTGTTTCAAGTTCATTTAAAGATGCGGAGAACTTAATTGTGGGCGACTTTGAAACATTGAAAAGATGAATTGGACGTGTAATATTGATTTGTGGTTGTGAAGATCAAGGTTGCATACATTTGTCCCCTATTTGATGATGACAAAAAGGGGAAGAAGAATACTTAGAAGCTGCAACTTGAAGATCCTTGGTGAAATAGCATGGTTTAAGGGGAAGTTCGTTTATCTTTCATATATATTAGCTTCAGGGGAAGTTCGTGATTACTTGGTTTTGTCATATCAACTAGGGGAAGATTGTTGGGATTTATACTTGAGTTGATATTGATAAAATATGAAAGATGAAAGACTAAAGAAGATAAAGTGAAGAATGCAAAAGACAAGGGACTTGCTTTACAAAGAAGTTATTTCAATATAGTCCTTCATAGTATTTTGTAACCCTAGTATCTTTATTATATAAAGATATACAGGGAATAGGTTTAATATGTGTCACAATGTAAACCTAGTAAAGGTGTGTGTGTGTAGAGACGTTTTATGGGAAAACGTCTAGGGTGATTAGTGTTAAGCCTCAACGATCTTAGATCGCTGTTAGAGTGTAACCGTGCTACACTTGATCACGTAGCATTGGGGCTTTGGTGTATGTTAGAGTAGAGATGATGACGAGAAACCTTGTTTATAATATTGTTCTTATTCCGCTATGTTGACATAAATAATGCCTAAAAAACATTGTTAAGTTTTTATCAATATCTCTATGTTTTGATCATTACAAAATATAACCTCAAAGAACTAAAACTTATGACATAAACAAGTATTTGGTGATTAATATTTCTCTTTACATCCAAATCACTTAAGGTATGAATAAACAAAGTGTTTAGTGCAATATATGATCAAAGGGGTATTTAATTAACTAATACAAAGTTTATTTAATTATATAATCTTATTATATATTTTTGAAAAACACTTTTGGTAATAAGGAAAAATGTTTTAATCATACTAAATATGTGATTTCAAATATTTAACCAAAATCAGTTAGTTTTTCACCAAATAAACTTTCCCCACTAAAAGACAAAGTTTCTGGCCGTTTCAGCTGGGCGGCCCCCTTAAAATTAAGGGGACCGGCCATGATTTAAGGGGACCGGCCACGCTCCTCTGTCAGAAACTTTTGCCTATAAATACCAGCTTAAACCTAGATTTTTTCCCACCTTTTGCACTCCAGAACTTTCTGTTCTAGATCTCCATTTCCAATCTATAAATCCTTTGATCATACATTCTTAAATCTTTGTTTCAAAGTGATCCATACATAATCCATTCAAGTGCAAGAGAAGAATACTTCTATCCCTCAAGACAAGAAGTATTACAACTAGTTGTGATCTCCACATCTAAGTTGTTTGAGCATCATCATTAATTATTTTTTTCATAGTGTGATTAGTTGTGAATATTTGTTTGGAAGATATAGAAGTTGTGTACACAGTAGAAGTTGATTAGTAGTGAAGTAAGATAGTTGTGAAGATTGGTGTGTAGAAGAAGGTGTGTAGAAGATTGGTGTGTAAAAGCTAGGTGTGAAGAAGATTGGTGTGTAGATTGGTGTGAAGATTGGTGTGTAGATTGGTGTGTAGATTGGTGTGTAAATTGGTGTGTATATTGGTGTGTACGGTTTTCTCCGCCATAAGGGAGTTTGTTGACATAGTGAAGAAAACTCTCGAGTTAGGTGCTCGGGGAGTGGAGTAGGGCAAGGAAGGTGCCTTGTAGCCGAACCACTATAAATCGCTTGTCTCTCGGTTTGATCTTTCCATCTTTTACTTATTTCATTACTTACATAATTATTGCTTCATAGTATATATACTTAGTGTTGTTCATATTGTGTATAACTAGATTTCATATACCATCGAATCTATATTTTTATAAATCAACGAAAACTTTTAAACAATTAATTTTATAACAATAAAAATTACGTAAAACTATTCAACCCCCCCTTCTAGTTTTCCACAATTGGTATCAAGAGCCACGTCTAGCAAGATTTTTAAAATATATTGTATTTTAAAACTTGTAACGATCTATGGAATCTGAAAAATATTTAGAAGGGCAATCTATGCAAAGACCACCACTATTTGAAAGTGATGGATTTTTATATTGGAAAAATAGATTCGAAACCTATGTGAAATCAAAAGATCTTGATCTTTGGCATATTATTACCTTTGGTGATTTTCCTCCTATTCAATATAATGTTGAAACTAAAATGGATGAAATTGTAGATTTTGAAAAACAAAATGATGATTTGAAAAAGAAACTAGCAAAAAATAATGAGGCTAAAATGGTTATTTATAATGCGTTACCACGTAAAGAATATGAAAGAATTTTTATGTGTAAAACCGCAAAAGAAATTTGGGATTCTTTACTAATCACTCACCAAGGTAATAGTCAAGTTAAAGATAACAAAATAGATCTTCTTGTACATCAATATGAACAATTTACGATTCCGGAAGAGGAATCAATTGATAATGCTTTTGCTAGATTTAACACCATCATCACAAGTTTAAAAGCACTTGATGAGACATTTTCTAGTAAAAATTGTGTTAGGAAATTTCTTAGGGCACTACATCCGAAATGGCGAGCTAAAGTCACGGCTATTGAAGAATCAAAGAATTTGATGACATTGTCACTAGATGAGCTTATTGGCAACTTGAAAGTCCATGAAGAAATTATAAGAAGAGATTTGGAAACGGTCAAAGTCAAGAAAGAACAAATCAAATCCATTGCTCTAAAAGCCAAAATGGAACCTTGTGACGATGATGATTCAAGTGACGAGAGTGAAGATGAAGAATATGCGATGGCCGTAAGAGAATTCAAGAAATTCTTCAAGAGACGAGGAAGATTCACTAGATCACCACGTGACGAAAGAAAGGTGTTCCAAAAATATAGAAGTGATAATTACGTGAAAAGAAAGTGCTTTAGATGTGGAAGTCCAAATCATCTCGTTGGAGAATGTTTAAAGCCGCCGGGTTATGAAAATCAAAGCGCATTTGTTAGTGGAACATGGAGTGATAGTGAAAAAGAAGAAGTGGAAAAACCAAAAGAAGAAAAGTGTTTTGTGGCAAATGCAACCGACGAAATATGCCTTGGAATTGACTTGGAGCCTAACGAATGGATCAAGGATAGTGGATGCTCAAGGCACATGACGGGGAATCGCAAGCTATTCTTAACATACAAGGCATACAATGGAGGTAACGTTATTTTCGGTAGTGACTTGCGTGGAAAAATTATTGGCAAAGGTACGATTTCTCAAGACTCACTTACTATTGAAAATGTTGAACATGTAAATAATTTAACATATAACTTACTTAGTGTAGGCCAAATATGCGATAATAAATGTAGAGTTATCTTTTCCGAAAAAGATAGCGAAATAGTTAAGAATGGAAAAATTATAGGTAGAGGTATTAGGAAAGGAGGAGTATATGTTATGAAACTAGGAAACAAACCCGAAGATAGGATATGCCTAACGACCCTAGATGAAAACTCTACATTGTGGCATAGGAGATTAGGACATGCTAACATGCAACAAATACAATCTTTGGCCTCTAAGGAATTAGTTAGAAACTTGCCTAATCTAAAATATGACAAGCATTTTTGTGATGCATGCAAAATTGGAAAACAAGCTCATGCTAGTCACAAAGCTAAGAATATAGTATCCACTACTAGGTGCCTAGAATTATTACATATGGATCTTTTTGGTCCATCCGCTGTGCGGAGCTATGGGGGAAACAACTATACCTTAGTAATAGTAGATGACTACTCACGATACACGTGGACTAGGTTTTTAAGTGACAAAACCCAAGCCTTTGAAAAATTCGAAATATTTAGTAAAATGATTCAAAATAAATTAGGATGCTCAATAGTTGCCATTAGGACGGACCATGGTAGGGAATTTGATAACGAAATACAATTCGGAAAATATTGTGAGTTAAATGGAATATCTCATAATTTCTCCGCTCCCCGTACTCCTCAATCAAATGGGGTAGTAGAAAGAAAAAATAGGTCACTACAAGAAATGAGTAGAACTATGTTAAATGAACAATCCATTCCACAAAAATTTTGGTGTCATGCCGTAGATACATCGACTTATATTTTAAATAGGGTATCAATTAGAAGAATTCTAGGAAAAACTCCTTATGAGTTATTAAGAGATAGAAAACCAAACTTAAGCTACTTTAGGGTATTTGGAAGTAAATGCTATATTTTAAACACTAAGGACTACCTCACTAAGTTTGATCCAAAATCATATGAAGGAATATTTTTAGGATACTCACAAAATAGTAAAGCATATATAATACTTAACAAACACTCCATGAAGGTAGAGGAATCACTAAATGTAACATTTGATGAAACACCACCACCTCCTAAAACGATACCTTTAGAAGATGATAATTTAGTCAAAGATGAAGCCATTGAGGTTAGTAAAACAAAACCCATAGGAAATGATAATGAAGACATCCACTTAGAAAATAACGAAACTATTAATATTAAAGAATCTAGATCACATCCATTAGATAATATAATAGGACATCTTAACCAAAGAACCCTTAGGTCACAAGCCCAAGATAAAAACAACTTCTTTTGTTTCCTCTCAGCAATAGAACCTAAGAATATTAGTGAGGCTTTAAAGGATGAAAGTTGGATTATAGCTATGCAAGAAGAATTAAATCAATTTAAGGCAAATGATGTTTGGGAACTAGTCCCAAATCCAAAGGATATGACCATCATAGGAACCAAATGGGTATATAGAAATAAGTTAGACGAGAATGGAATAGTTACTAGGAATAAAGCTAGGTTAGTTGCCCAAGGGTATAATCAACAAGAAGGAATTGATTATGATGAAACTTATGCCCCCGTAGCTAGACTAGAATCAATTAGGATATTACTTGCCTATGCTTGCGCCCTAGATTTTAAGTTATTTCAAATGGATGTGAAAAGTGCATTCCTTAACGGTTTTATCAATGAGGAGGTATATGTGGCACAACCTCCAGGATTCATTGACTTCGCAAAACCTGATCATGTTTATAAGTTAAAGAAAGCTTTGTATGGACTCAAACAAGCTCCCAAAGCTTGGTATGATCGATTAAAAGCTTTTCTCATTAAACATGATTATTCCATGGGAATGGTAGATAACACTCTTTTCACTAAAAGGAAAGACCCAAATCTCATCATTGTTCAAATATATGTTGATGACATTATATTTGGATCGACTTGTCAAGACATGTGTGATGAGTTTGCCAAAATCATGCATGATGAGTTTGAGATGAGTATGATGGGTGAACTCAACTTCTTCCTAGGATTACAAATAAAACAACTAGATGATGGAATATTCTTTAACCAATCTAAGTACATTAAGGAAATGCTTAAGAAATTTGGCCTAGAAGACTCAAAACCTATGAAAACACCCATGTCTACGGAGGTAAAGCTCACAAAGGACGATGAAGGTGAGTCCGTAGATAACACCAAGTATAGAGGAATGATAGGGAGTTTACTATACTTGACGGCAAGTAGACCCGATATCATGTTTAGTGTCTGCCTTTGTGCCCGTTTTCAAGAGGATCCCAAAACCTCTCACCTAGAAGCGGTTAAGCGTATCTTCCGATACGTTAAAGGCACTATACACTTAGGATTATGGTATCCTAAGGAATCCGGCATAGAAACCATTGTCTATGCGGATTCGGATCATGCGGGAGACTACGTAGATAGAAAGAGCACTAGCGGTATTTGCACGCTTATGGGATGTTGTCTAACGTCTTGGTTTTCGAAGAAGCAAACCGCTCTTGCTATTTCTACCACCGAAGCCGAATATGTAAGCGCCGGAAAGGCATGTCAACAAGCACTATGGATGAAACAAGCTCTCGTAGACTATGGCATTAGGTTAGAAAATGTCCCCATTATGTGCGATAACAAAGGTGCGATAGATTTAAGTAAAAATCCGGTGCAACACTCTAGGACTAAACACATAGAAATACGTCACCATTTTCTTAGGGATAATGTACAAAAAGGAAATATATCTATAGAAAAGGTTGCATCGGAAGACAACATTGCGGATATATTCACAAAACCCCTTAAGCGTGAATTATTCAATCACTTGCGTTTAGGATTAGGAATGATGGAACAAGTTGACTAAATTATATTGAATTAATTCAAATTTATACTTGCATGAAATTTATTTTTCTTCCATTTCACCTTTTCTGAGTCTAGGAATCTATTTCGCACAAAACTAAAGATTGAGAAGATTTATTTTCTTTGCATAAACCTTTTTGTAAAACTCAATCAATTTTCTCTGAAAATTATTCTCACAATCTAGGAATCACATGAAAATCATTTTCATTGCATTGTTGACTAATTCTAAAAACATTGTATTTCAAAATCATGCATAAACTCTCACATAAATTGTCAAGGTATATAATCTAATATATGTCTTTGACATTCATGATCGAGCAAAAATTGAATCAAGGAGATCATTTGGATTGTTTCTTAGGATCGTTATTTCTTTTTGCTTCTAGGTGTCGAAACAATCACAACTCCACATTTGTTGCATATAGACACTCACTAGGACAAATTCACTAGTAATGGTGTCATCTTGATCCATCATTAGTCTTTCACTCACTAATTGCCTTTGCCTTTAATTCTAGATAGGTGCCTTAGGAAGTTTAAGTGTGCTTGCATTTACTTACCTCCTATTGCTTATTATGTGTTGATTATTTGCTCTTGTGCCTATGTGTTTTTGCATGATATCTAATGTTAGATTAGATGCTATATTGCCTAAAGGAATTGAGCTTGCTTGAATCCAAGTCCAAAAAAACACAACCTTTCTGCAAATTTTCTGCCAAAAACCCAATTCTGGCAATCTGGAAATCACCAGATGGGCGGCCCCCTTAATTATGTAAGGCGGCCCCCTTAATTTTAAGGGGACCGCCCCCTAATTTAGGGGACCGGCCATCTGATGGTCGGGTTTACAGAATCTTTTCTGCTTTTTAGCCCATTTCAACCTACATTTCCCATTTTTCACCAACACATTTTGTCCTAATCCTCCAAACAAACTTTATCCATCCTTAAACACACAAATCTTACACTATAAATATCCCCAATCCTCAAAGCTCTCCATTCATCCCATCATGAACTCTCCAAACAAACCAAAATCAAAAGCCTCAAGGCTAGCAAGGATGACGGAAAAACCCGTTTGGCGACGAAAAAGTCCTCGAAACAAATCCATCATCACAAATGAAGTTGGAAATCATTCCTCCCCACCAACCTCTTATTTCCCAAACCTTGCATCAAACCAACAAAGGCATTCATTTGATCCACTTTACAAACCATACAACATTGGCTAAACATCTTCCTTCAAGCCAAACTACACCTCTCAACCTCCAACAACTTATAATGATCCATGCAAGTTTGATGAACCATCAAACTACAATTCCAACTTCTCAAACCCAACTCATCCATACCAAACCTATGATCCCCTCCACATTGCCACGGAAAAACAAAAGTTCCGTGATGAAATAAACCAAATCCATGATCTTAGTGATCTCCTTGCTATGCATCTTGCACAACGCAACAAAGGGCTACCTCCATCATCACCCTATGCAAATTGCCTTCCCCACTCTCTTAACTTGGATCAAGTTACAAATCACACTCACTTTTGCCCTTGTTGCATTTTGCTTCAAAAACAAATCCTCTACTTGAGTGAAGATATTTCTTGGATTGAATATCTTCTCACTCGTAATCATCCAATACCACCCTTAACACGATACAACATCATGAGATCCACTCCTTCCGCTCCATACAACACCCCATATCCACCTCAATCAAACATCTAAGCTCCATGCTTTTGTTTTCCTTCAAGCAAATCAAACAAATCAACCATGGGTTGCAAGCAAGTCCAAGTGCTCTCTTAGGCAATATAGGACTATATCTTTTATTTTGTTTTATTGTAATCAATATGCTACAAGCATATTGAATGTTGTTATGCTAATTATTTCTATCATGCTTGAATGAATCTATTTTTATTTGCATAATTGTTGTTTTTGCATATATATGTGTGTTGTTCTCTTCAAAATATTTTTGTAGCCAAGATTCCAATTGCTCGTTCCCTTTGTGCTCTCAAACGAGGGGGAGCATACATCAAGGGGGAGTTCTCTACCCGTTTAAACTTCTTTCACGAAGATTATTCGGCCTAACCTTTTTGATTTTACAAAAAGGGGGAGAAGAGAAATGGTAAACTCTATAATACTTGTCTAATAACAAGTTTTAAATCTTTTGAGTTTAAGGTTTTGTAATAATCAAAAAGGGGGAGATTGTTGACATAAATAATGCCTAAAAAACATTGTTAAGTTTTTATCAATATCTCTATGTTTTGATCATTACAAAATATAACCTCAAAGAACTAAAACTTATGACATAAACAAGTATTTGGTGATTAATATTTCTCTTTACATCCAAATCACTTAAGGTATGAATAAACAAAGTGTTTAGTGCAATATATGATCAAAGGGGTATTTAATTAACTAATACAAAGTTTATTTAATTATATAATCTTATTATATATTTTTGAAAAACACTTTTGGTAATAAGGAAAAATGTTTTAATCATACTAAATATATGATTTCAAATATTTAACCAAAATCAGTTAGTTTTTCACCAAATAAACTTTCCCCACTAAAAGACAAAGTTTCTGGCCGTTTCAGCTGGGCGGCCCCCTTAATTATAAAGGGCGGCCCCCTTAAAATTAAGGGGACCGGCCATGATTTAAGGGGACCGGCCACGCTCCTCTGTCAGAAACTTTTGCCTATAAATACCAGCTTAAACCTGGATTTTTTCCCACCTTTTGCACTCCAGAACTTTCTGTTCTAGATCTCCATTTCCAATCTATAAATCCTTTGATCATACATTCTTAAATCTTTGTTTCAAAGTGATCCATACATAATCCATTCAAGTGCAAGAGAAGAATACTTCTATCCCTCAAGACAAGAAGTATTACAACTAGTTGTGATCTCCACATCTAAGTTGTTTGAGCATCATCATTAATTATTTTTTTCATAGTGTGATTAGTTGTGAATATTTGTTTGGAAGATATAGAAGTTGTGTAGATCGTAGAAGTTGATTAGTAGTGAAGTAAGATAGTTGTGAAGATTGGTGTGTAGAAGAAGGTGTGTAGAAGATTGGTGTGTAAAAGCTAGGTGTGAAGAAGATTGGTGTGTAGATTGGTGTGAAGGTTGGTGTGTAGATTGGTGTGTAGATTGGTGTGTAAATTGGTGTGTATATTGGTGTGTACGGTTTTCTCCGCCATAAGGGAGTTTGTTGACATAGTGAAGAAAACTCTCGAGTTAGGTGCTCGGGGAGTGGAGTAGGGCAAGGAAGGTGCCTTGTAGCCGAACCACTATAAATCGCTTGTCTCTCGGTTTGATCTTTCCATCTTTTACTTATTTCATTACTTACATAATTATTGCTTCATAGTATATATACTTAGTGTTGTTCATATTGTGTATAACTAGATTTCATATACCATCGAATCTATATTTTTATAAATCAACGAAAACTTTTAAACAATTAATTTTATAACAATAAAAATTACGTAAAACTATTCAACCCCCCCTTCTAGTTTTCCACACGCTATGTTTTATCATGTGAACATTGTTATTCCTAGATTAAGACTTAATCAGTCTTGAACCAAAACGGTCCTAGAAACTATCTTTATTATGGCGTTATTAGTTTCTAACATCATCTTTCCATTACTTTCTCTTTTTGTTACTCTCTATCTGCTAATAGCTGTATGGCCAACTTCATAGTGCTAGATAGAATAATAAGGGGAAATTGGCAAAAAAAAAAGGCATCATACTTGCCACCTTTTGTCATTGTATGTATCATACTTTTTTTTTTGATTATAGCACTAACTTTTTTAAATCGTGTCATTGTGTGTACTTTGGTCATGTGAAATGACCATTTTATCCTTCAAAATTTGAAAAAAGTAGGGGTAAAATGGTCACAAAGTACACACAATGACACGATTTAAAAAGGTTAGTGCTATAATCAAAAAAAAAGTATGATACATACAATGACAAAAGGTGGCAAGTATGATGCCTTTTTTTGCCAATTTCCCCTTATTATTCTATCTAGCACTATGAAGTTGCAAATACAGCTATTAGCAGACAGAGAGTAATAAAAAGAGAAAGTAATGGAAAGATGATGTTAGAAACTAATAACGCCATAATAAAGATAGTTTCTAGGACCGTTTTGGCTCAAGACTGATTAAGTCTTAATCTAGGAATAATAATGTTCACATGATAAAAACATAGCGGAATAAGAACAATATTATAAACAAGGTTTCTCGTCATCATCTCTACTCTAACATACACCAAAGCCCCAATGCTACGTGATCAAGTGTAGCACGGTTACACTCTAACAGCGATCTAAGATCGTTGAGGCTTAACACTAATCACCCTAGACGTTTTCCCATAAAACGTCTCTACACTAAGATCCAAACATTGTATCTCGTTCTCCTATTCCTAAATCACTTATTCTTCGGTCCCCGATTTTGGTCTAAAACATGCAACATATGAGCAATAATCATGTGAATTATAGTAGTAATTTCATATTTCTAGAAAGCATGAGAATATCCCAACACTGTAACTCGTTAACCTGTTCTTAGAACACTTGTTAGGAATACAAATATTCCTAGTGAAGACTCGGTCACCACACTTGTTTGATCAAAGTTAACTGTTTACGTCAAAACTTCAAACGGCCATCTTTCAAATACTCATCTTTCCATTACTTTCTCTTTTTGTTACTCTCTATTTGCTAATAGCCGTATGGCCAAGTTCATAGTGCTAGATAGAATAATAAGATCCCAACATTGTATCTCGTTCTCCTATTCCTAAATCACTTATTCTTCGGTCCCCGATTTTCGTCTAAAACATGCAACAAATTGACCCATGTTTAGGTTAATGGGCCGGTATTGGCACCTCTATGCATACCTGACATTACGAGAAAAAACTTAGGACTAAAGAGCAAAAGTAATTGCTATCCGCAATGTTATCAAAGGGTTCTACCACTCGCTATGAACTAGTTGCAGTAGGCTAAAATAGTTGATTTAAGTTCCAAGTATCACTTGCGGAAATTAATTTGTGTATGATAAAGCTTTGACGTATCTGTGTGTGACTTCTAGATTTTAAAATAGTTATCTGCATTTATGTTAGATGTCATCTTAGATTGAAAAAACTGATTTTTAGTGGCTTTTAGATTTGAATAGCCTTTTTTTTGTGTGGATATGTTAATATTGCTTATTCGTTTTCCCTTTATGTTGGGTTGTTATACGATTTTATATGTTGTTTTTTATTATAACCGTGGCACTATAACTTGCAGAGATTATGATGGAAAAGTTACTTCTGAGGAGCTTGATTCTGCAACCACTAACTTGAAAGATGCAATGGCCAAAGATAAGGGTTAGTAATTTATCCTTACAAGTTTTTATATGGTTAACCATATGTGCATAAATAATAGAAATAACCATGCAGTGGTCGTTAACCGTAACCCATTATTTCTAAAACTTTAAAAAGGAAAGATTACGACCACTGTATGGTTATTTCTATTAGAAATGCAACCTGATGCGTTAGCCAGCCCCGCCCATTATGCCACCTCTAATAGCAAAGTACTGGTTATTGACAGTCTTGAGGTGGCTTAAACCATTTACCTAACTTGGGTCGATATGTGGTTAGGAGATGAATCCCATTAAGATGAATATATAGAATTTGTTTTTTCTGGTGTTTAAATTTGCGACCTAGAGGCTGAATTTGTTTTTCTTGACGGTTCAATTCTCTTTGATTTGCCCACCGTTAATGATAATGATTGCCTAGTTTGCGTTCTGACCACCCAAACGTGTTATAGCAGCTTGATTGTAGGAAGACCACTGGCCATCTCCTTATTCTTTAGCCCTTTGATGTTGAGATGTCTGTATTGGTGATGCCACAACTGGTTGTCTGCTAGATCTTTGCTGACGCAATAATTTGATGACATATGAGCACACACAATAATTATTCCTGTAGGTTTGTGAGCACGACTGACTGATACTGGTTCATTGTATGCAGCTGCTGGTGTGCTTCACGGCGATGAAGATGAAGATCATTTTCCTCCTATATTTGAACAAGTTAGTGAAAGCAATGTTGAAGAAGAAGAAGAAGAGGAAGATCATTTTCCTCCTGTAGTTGAAGGTAGTGATCAAATGCTTTTTGTTCTCTAAAACGTTGTTTGTTTGTACAACACAAGTATTATGAATTTATAATTCTGGTTCATCGTATGTAGATGGTGAATCCTCCTCCCGTGTGGTTGATGAAGAAGAAGAAGATTCTCCTCCTGTAACCCAAGGTATATTCTGCCATATCGTCAACAATAGTTAAAAGATGTAAAAAGAAAATATCTCAACTAGTTAACTACAATTTCTTGAAGCACTGGAATTTGTGCTTTACCTACTAAAGTCATGGATAAATAGTAAGAAATATTTGCTTTGCTTCCTGCCAACGATTCTGTCCTCATTGGGCCACATAAATCAGTGTGAATGAGTTTGATTTGCCCACCTTGCCCACCGTTAATAGTTTGCTTTCTGACCACACGACCTTCACAAACAGCTTGATTGTAGGAAGACCACTGACCATCTCCTTATTCTTTAAGATGTCTGTATCGCTCGTTGTCTGCTCGACCTTTTCTCAGCATAGATATTTCCATTTGTTTGATAAAACCAATTGGAAACATGCGATTTGATGACATATGAGCTTTCTAGTAGGTTTGTGAGTCACGACACATTTATTTTGGTCAAATACTATCCTGTGACAAGATTCCATTAACTGACCCACACCCAATAACAAACCTGGAGCAAATTGAACATTCTAATACACCGATTTTGGTTACCTGTAGAGACCTCCTCAGTTGTACCTTTTCCTTTGTTATCACCCAGTCACACTTGTGTTTATATATTTTCGTCGAGATCTTTAAACTTAGATCGATCACCTGTCATGTGATTTGAGCCGCCGCTGTCTAGGTACCATGTTTCACCTGTCATAAACAAGAAATTATCTTCATCTTGTTCAACATAATTTGCCCTGTCTTCTGGTTTGTACCAACCATAGTCATGGAATGCCTAGGCTTATTACAGTATGAGCATTTAAGCGTTGTGTTTCAACCGCAGTCCCTTCCTCGGCCTCTTCCTCTTACATGATGACTTGAGGATTCACACTCGCCTCTAGTCTGAAAAGCCTTTTCTTCACTGTTAACGTTCAATCGGTTGATCCTTGCTTCATGAGCTTGAAGTGATCCCATTAACTCTTCAAACAAGAAGGTGGGTAGATCCTTAGATTCTTTAATTGTTGCTACCATGTGATCGAATTTGGAAGGTAGGCTCCTTTAATACTTTAACTACCACTGTTTCATCTGATATTTTATCGCCATACGACTTCATTCCTACAACTGATGAAACACTTGCAAGAAAATCTTGCACCGGTTCGTTATGTTTCATGTATTGCAATTTAATGGTGATTACTTTGGAAGAGGCCTGATATTTCGTTTTTAAGTGTTGTCCAAGCCTGCTTGGCCTTATTAGTTGCTGCTATTCTTATACTGCTTTGGCATCTTTCTCTTGCGAGCTTCATTGTCTCCATTTTCTTCATAGCCTGTTTCTACAGAGATCCTGAGGCTTGAACATGTCATTTTGATGCTCCAAAATTCATGAGTCCCTTTTAAATATCGGAAGCCTTTAAATAGGCGACCAACCGGACTCAAAGATATAAAAAGATTACTAGCCTAAAATATTTCAACTAATTGACTACTTCTGACTGACTGTTTTATTGTACAACGCGACCGACTGATACTGGTTCATTGTATGCAGCTGCTGGTGTGCTTCATGACGATGAAGATGAAGATCATTTTCCTCCTGTATTTGAACAAGGTAAAATGCTTTTGTTCTGATTTATCTAGTAGTTTATATTGACCAAGTCTAAGTTTCAAGTATTTTAATCTCGTGCTTTCCAATTAATGGAATTTATATCTTTCTCTACAGCAATGAGTGAAGAAAGGCCAACTGGCGTTAGTGTAAGCGATGTTGAAGAAGAAGAAGAAGAAGAAGAAGAAGAAGAAGAAGAAGAAGAAGAAGACGAGGAAGAAGAAGAAGAAGATTCTCCTCCTGTAATCCAAGGTATATTCTGCCATATCGTCACCAATAGTTAAACACCGGATCTATTTTGTTGATACAAAAGTTGGGCGTACCTGGTTATTGGGCTCTTGCTCTCGTACCAATTCACTTCTTAGCACTTGTTACCTGCGTACTAAGAAAATAAAACAACACCGTTAGACTTATCGAGGGATTGTCTCCCCCGATTAGACTCCTGCGTGAGAGTAAGTAATCGATTTAGGGTTCTCGTAAAAGAGTTAGGGTTTTGTATATCGTACCTTGAATGAGAATCGTGTGATTCTATATATAGGGGCTGAAACCGCGTAGGTTTCTTGCTCCTTACTCTTCGCACTCATGGTGCTTATCCGAGGAAAGGATATCTATTCTATGAATAGATAATCCTTATCGTGTACCCAATGGGTTTAGTTGGGCTTTGGGCTTCGTGTGCCCAAAGCTAATGATACTGCGGCCCAAACCATTGTCATGGCAGCCCACTTGTAGTGGACTTAGGCGCTAGTATTGTATATTATTTGGACTCGTGGCCCAGATATAGACTATACGTCATCATGTCCCCCCAGTCTAGTGTGCGCGGCTCGTAGCCGTGGATACTAGACTTAATATCATCAGCGGTAAGCGTGGCGGGAGATCAAGTTAATTTTACCGCCTATTTTGAAGTGCAATACACCTAACTAGAAATTATTTCAAACGGATTCCTCGAAAATCGGGGGTGGTGTCCACGTAGCCCTCGTAATTTGGGAAAAAGTGCATGTACCCGTTCAGCTTCTAGCCATACGTTTTCTGTGAGTGGATTCCACGTGGAGAGAAACTAGGGTTTTTTCCACTCCCTATATAAGAGTCACCGCCCCACTTTTTACAATCACACAGTAAAAACACACACTTATCACTATTCACCTTCCTTGAAAGCTTTTTTACAAAGAAAATACCACATTTTCGTAGGTAATTTGTGTGCGTCTCACTTAGTATTTTGATGAAGATGGTTGCACAGTTAGAAGATTTTCGCTCTGCGATGTCCATTGAGGATGTTATTCAATTTACGTCCGACTATTTCGTGCCTCTGGATGTCCATCCAGAGGCTACAGATGTGGACGCGTGTATAGCTGACTTCTCCGAAGGGAAAATAGGGCTATACACGAAATTCTTTGAGTATGCGAATTATCGCGTACCCATATCTATTTTTCTGAGCAATTTGCTCAATCACTATCGCCTTCACATCTCTCAGCTGCACTGTATAGGTGCGGCTAAGGTGTCGAATTTTGAAGTAAACTGCCGTTTACTTGCGATAGAACCGACCGTGGCCTTGTTCCGCTCCTTTTACCACACGACGTGGTCGAATGGTTGGGTTTCTTTTGCGAAGCGCCAGGGGGCGCTTCAGTGTTATACGGAGAAAGTTGACGCCCTAAAGAATTGGAGGGAGTACTTCTTTTGGGTTGATGACGTGGTCTTTCCCTTTCCCTATGAGTTTTATACTCAGGATACATTGCCAAGGGATGGGCGCCCCGCACCCGGTTCCTACAGGCTAGCTGACGCGCAGATTCTGGATGCCAACCGACTGGCCATTAACCCCTATCCGGAGGAGTTTTTGGTGCACATGGGGTTGAGCCGCGCTTATTTTGGCGCTGAGGATGAGGTGCCCACTTTTTTAAGTGAGGATGGCCGGGGTGGGTGTTCATCCCTTCTACTTCAAGCTTTGTAAGTCTCTTTTTGTATGTACGCTTTAAATAACTAATCCTTTTTTCTTTCTTGCTTTATTGATGTGCGCAGAGATGGATTTGTTTGCTGTGGTTAAGCTGGACAAGCCAAAGCTGGTAACTATAGGGGTGCGCCCACTGAGGGAAGGTGAGCAGCCCCTACTAGAGGCGACGGAGGGTCATTTGACCGTCCTGCCAGAGGCGGTCCCTGAGAACACGCCACCACTCCAAGTGACGCCTGTCCAGAGCGTGGCGCCCGATGCGGAGGTGGCGCCCACTGTGGAGGTGGCGCCCACTGTGGAGGTGGTGCCCACTGTGGAGGTGGCGCCCACTGTGGAGATGGCGCACAAGGAGGCGCAATCGGGGTCGTCTAACAGCATAAAGATCCTTAATCCTGAGGAGGTGCTGAAGGAGGAAGTTGCGCAGAATGTGAAGCGCAAGGGAGAGGCTGGAGGCAGTGGCACCAGAAAGAGGCGTCGACACGTCATTAGGGACGCGGAGTCGAATGCAGAAGAGACATCTACTTCTGGCGCACGGTTGAAGGTTGCTGAGGCTTCTCCGTTTCTATAAGTATCTACGTTTTTTATCATCTCTCTCCCCCCTTTTTTTCTATAATATTTACTAACTGTTTTTTTTTGTTGCGTAGGGATGATGCTGCGAAGAATGATGGAGTCTTCGTTGATGAGGTTTCCTCTCCACAGAATGAAAACAGGGAGGGGAAAGACAAAGTTGCTGATGGTGGAGAGGCGCAGCAGCTGATGGATGAGCTGGCTGCGACTACGGCGCGCCAAGCTGAGCTGGTGGCTCAGTTAAAAGAGAAGTATGTCGGGGAGAGCAGTGCTCTTGCCCAGAAGGATGAGGAGTTGGCGAGGCTCCGTGCGCAGTTGTCTGATGCGCAAGCGGAGTTGGAGGCCTCGCGGGTGCGTGCTGAGAAGATCACCCACGAGAAGCTTTCTGCCATGGCTGAGGTGGTGAAGGCGCGTGGAGAGCTGCACCATTATAAATCCGACTTGACTTTTGCCGTGCGCTTTTTGGAGGAGAAGAAGGTGGAGCACTTCGCTAGCCTCACCAAGTTTAAGGAGGATATTGAGAAGGTCATCCAGGCACAGGAGCAAAAGCTGCGAAGCCTTAGCATTGAGTACGACGAGGAATTATATCCTCATTTGATGTCTACCATTGCTGAGCGCAGGTATTTTGTTTACTTGTTTTCATAATAACTTTATCGCCATGCTTTCTAATTTACACAAATTGTCTTTGTGAATGTAGGTGGTTGATTAGCCATGGACTGCGCCTGGCAGCTATGAGCACACTAGAGTCCCCAGAGGTAGTGGATGCCTTTGGGAAGGTGGTGCATTGCGCGATGGCGCGTGGTCGATCGCAGGCTATGGAGGATCTCCATGAGGCCAAGCTGCTAAAGAAGGACTTGGCGGAAGTCCCTGGGTACAGTCCTACAGCTTATGATGAGTTGATGCAAGCAATGGCGGGGTTGAAGGTTCTTGAGTTGCCGCATATTGGGAGGCTGGAGCGCGATCAAGATTACCCCATAGATGTACTGATGGCGGGGTTGACATTGCAGCGCCATCTTGAGGAGAATGGGGAAGGGGAATCAGATTACTATCTGAAACCCGATGTGTCGCAGCTGCAAGTTCCTGTGTTCGCGCGGCCTCGCGACATCCTCAAACCCTTTGCTCTTGAGAGGGAGATTCCCTTGAAAGAGGTGCTGGAGCGCCATGAGCAGAGGGTTGCTGTGAAGAAGGGTATTAAGGGTAAGGCAGTGTTGTGTGGCCTCGGCGCTGCACACATCCCCAGGTCAGATGGCGTGCCTGTAAGCGTTCCAACCGTATCTATGCAGGATGCTATAACTTTGAGGAAGCTGCAGGAAGCGGGGAGTTCCGCCGCCCCGGAGGAGAGTCCTGAGCATCGCCATAGTATATAGGCTTTTTGTATATTTATGTATCTTTCCTTGTAATTTTTATGAATAAATGTGGAATAAGATACCTTTTTGTTTAAGTTCGTGACTTAAATATACTTGCATTGTTTGCCAAGTTTGATTATTTAACTAAGTGTTTTAAGTGCGTGACTTTGAAGAATTATACTTGCATTGTTTGCGAAGTTTTATTATTTGACCAAGTGTCTTGGCTCGTTATATTGCTAAGCTTGTACGGTGTACTTAGTATATGCGCATCCGTCGTGGGGTGCGCGCGCGAGACTTACCTCGACGTCTCAAGAGTAAGGCGCTTAGCAAGGATACGTGATCCAATGTTGATGGGTTTGCAACCCTCTTATTCAACGAGTGAATTAGTAGGTTAACTCATCCTTTATGCCTTCGTGGGTCTTTAAGTGGTGCATGCACGCCATGTAGGCAAAAATATAAGATAAACAATATTGACATATATGCAATAAAGTAAAATGCGCTATGGAGTTAGCTAGAAACCATAACATTTTATTGATACTTGCAAGTTTTTTGAAAAAATAGAAAATACAATTCCTAGGAAAGAAAAGAAAGACAAACACTTATTGGGCACCTCGTAGGATGCAAGGGTGTCTGTGTAAGGGACATAGCCTAGAAGTAACATCTTTTGAGATTGCAGATGTTCCAAGTGCGCGCCAGGTCGTGACCTTCCATATCGCGCAGTCTGTATGCGCCGTTGCCGAGCGCGTCTGTGACCTCGTACGGTCCTTCCCATTTAGGTCCGAGCTTGCCTGTGTCTTCTGCGTGGCTCGCGTCATTGGCGCGGTACACAAAGTCTCCTGGTCTGAATGAAGTATGTCTGACCTTTGCATCATAATACTTCTTCATTTTTGCCTTGGCCTTTGCTTCGCGTATAGCTGCGCGTTCGCGTCTTTCTTCCAGTAAGTCCAAGTCTATGCGCCGTTCTTCGTCATTTGTTGTGACGTTGACCTCTGCTGTTCGTATAGTTGGCATTCCTATCTCTGCGGGTATGACGGCTTCTGTTCCATAGATGAGGGAGAATGGCGTGTCGCCAGTACTGGTTTTAATTGTTGTGCGATGAGCCCACAAGACATGCGAGAGCTCGTCTACCCACCTACCTTTGTGTCTGTCAAGGCGCGCTTTTATTCCTTCCCCTAGACTGCGGTTTGCGCGCTCAACTAGGCCATTGGTTTGTGGGTGTTTGACTGAAGCAAAGTGTTGTGTGATGTTCAGTTGTGCGCACCAATCTTTGAATGGGTTATCACAGAATTGTTTTCCGTTGTCTGATATGATCGCACCCGGTAGTCCAAAGCGACAGACAATGTTGTCCCAGACAAAGCGTTTGACTTGGTTTCCCGTGATGTTCACCACCGCCTTTGCTTCGATCCATTTCGTAAAGTAGTCTATGGCTACGATGAGGAATTTTACTCCTCCAGCTGCGACAGGGAAAGGTCCTGCGATGTCAATACCCCATTTGTAAAATGGCCATGGCGAGGTAATTGGTGTTAGCTCTTGTTGTGGTCGGCGCGGGATTGGCCTATGTACTTGGCAATTGCTGTATTTTCTTATCAGATCGCGTGCATCGCGATGCATTGTTGGCCAATAGTATCCTGACCTTAGAGCGCTTGCCACCACGGATCGCGGCCCTGAGTGCATACTACAGGATCAAGTGTGAATTTCGCGGAGTACGTAGTCTGCTTGAAGAGGGCCAACACATCTGAGCCATGGCTGTAAGAAAGACCGTCGATAGAGTACGTTGTCGCGTAATTCAAATCGTTGCGCTGTGCGCCGTATTCTTCGAGCGTCTTTGTATTCTTGGGGTAGGGTTCCCTTGCTAATAAATTCAATGATAGGTGTCATCCATGTAGGATCTTGTTCCTCTATCACCGTTGATATCTCCATATCCAAGATTGACTTGTTTTTTAGGGTTTCTACCAATATCTGTTTTGAGAGGTGTGCGAAACTTGTGGATGCGATCTTACTGAGCGCATCAGCCTTTCTGTTATCGCCTCTGGGTACCTGTTTGATTGTGAACTTATCAAAGTTTTTTATCAAAGACTTTGTCTTTTCCAGGTATTGGACCATGTGTTCATCCTTGGCTTCATATTCGCCTAGCACGTGGTTAGCGACTAGCCGAGCATCTGCGTTTGCTTCCAGGTTGCGTACACCCATTTGGATTGCGATGCGTAGTCCGGCTAGTAGGGCTTCATATTCTGCCTCATTGTTTGTGGCTGTGAACTCAAAGCGTAGCACATAGGTGAATTCCATACCTTCTGGATTTGTAAGAATAAGGCCTGCGCCTGATCCATCTGCACATGAGGATCCATCTGTGAACAGGATCCAAGGTTCCTATAGATCTGTTTTGGTTGCAGATGTTGGGCTGTCGCTATCTGGCTTCTCCACGATGAAATCGGCTAGTACTTGTCCTTTGATTACAGTGCGCGGTCTGTATGAGATGTTATACTCGCTTAGAAGTACACTCCACTTTTGTAACCGTCCTGATGCGTCGGGTTTAGAGATAACTTGTTTGATTGGCTGATCAGTGATCACTGCTATTGGGTGCGCTTGGAAGTATCTGCGCAGCCTTTTGGCTGCGAATACTAGAGATAGGACCAGTTTTTCCATAGCACTATAGTTAGTCTCTGTTTTCTTCAAGGCTTTGCTTACAAAGTATATGGGTGTCTGGATGGAGTTTCTATCTGTCAATAGTACTGCGCTAACTGCTCCATGTGTTGCCGATAAGTACATGATTAGCTCTTCCCCTGGTCGTGGTGCGACAAGTTTAGGAAGAGATGCCAGATGGTGTTTAAGTTGTTGGAAAGCTTCCTCCGCTTCTTCGGTCCAGCGAAAGTCTCCCTTTTTAGTACATTTCTTGAGTGTTATAAAGAGAGGAAGGGATTTGTCTGCTCACTTAGATAAGAAACGGTTTAGCCCTGCTAACTTTCCATTCAATGACTGGACTTCTTTGAGTGTGCGCGGTGAGGGGAGATCAATAACAGCCTTTGTTTTTTCTGGGCAAGGCTTGATTCCATCGGGTTCTATCAAGTATCCAAGGAACATGCCTTCGGTCGCGCCAAAGGTGCACTTTTTTGGATTTAACTTCATGTTGATTCTTCCCAATGTCCTGAATGTTTCCTCGATGTCGCGCACCAATTCATCCTCTGTGTGGCTTTTGATGACAAGGTCGTCAACGTAGACTTCCAAGTTGCGGCCTACTTGTTTTTCGAAAGCTGTGTCTACCAGTCGTTGGTATGTCGCGCCTGCGTTCTTCAGGCCAAAAGGCATTTTCGTATAGCAGTACACTCCTTGACTGGTGTGGAAAGCTATTTTTTCTTCATCTTCCACTGCCATTTGGATCTGATGATACCCTTTATATGAATCTAGGAAGCATTTGAAAGGGTATCCGCACAAGAACTCGACCTTCCAGTCTATCTCTGGCAGTGGATAGCAGTCCTGCGGACATGCTTTGTTGAGGTCCGTGAAGTCCACGCACATCCTCCAACTGCCATCGCTCTTCTTTACCATAACTGGGTTAGAAAGCCAGTCGTGGTAGTATACTTCGCGCATGATGCCTGCATCCACGAGCTTATGTACTTCTTCCAGAATAGCCTTTGCACGATCTGGGGCCTGGCCGCGTTTCTTTTGTCGTATTGGAGGGTATCCTTGTCGGATTTGTAGCATATGTTCTGTGATAGAGCGCGGTACTCCCGTCATATGCTTTGGTTCCCATGCAAAGATGTCTAGGTTCTTTTGCAAGAGTGCGCATACAGCTGCTTTACCTTTGTCAGATAAAGATCCTCCAATCGAAACTTGTTGTTCCGGATAATCTGGATGAATAGCGACTTTTAAATTTGGCGTTTTTTCCGTGTGCTGTTCTGGAGTAGTCTCTGCTTCAGTTGTTACTGCGATGCATTCTCTTGGTGGTACTGTTGTGTTATAGAGAGTGACAACTCCTCCTTCTACTGGGAATTTAATCATTCCGTGCGCTGTGGATGGTACTGCGCGCATGGATGATATTCCCGGTCTTCCAATGATACCATTGTATGGTGAAGGAGACTTTATTACCATAAAGTTTATCCATGTTGCAGTTGAGTGTTGTTCATCCCCCACGACCACCAACAAGCGTAGCTGCCCCATGGGTCAAATCTTTTCTCCTGTGAATCCTGTTAATGATGTTGTAGCTGGTATCAATTGACTTTGAATTTCAGGTCGCAGTCTTTTGAAACAGTGATCGTACAGGATATCTGCGGATGCTCCTCCATCAATGTACATGCGGTGGATGTCATGTCCCCCTGTATGTATTTCAATTGTTAGAGGCTCCACGACTGCGTTGTCCGCAGCTATAGTAGGGAAGGATATCTCTTTTTCTGGAGAGAATTTTTGGCTGACTTTTTGCTTTATCTTGCGTTGCCATGATTGTATCATGTATATAGTATCAGCTTTTTCCTTTGGGGGTTCTTTCTTACCCCCGTTTCTCTGTTTATCTTTTCCCTCTTTGATGTTCTTTACGAGGTGGTCCATCCTGCCTTCTCTCACTAGCTTTTCAATTAGCTGTTTTAGTTGGACGCACTCGTTAGTTGTATGGCCTTTTTGGCCGTGATACTCGCAGTATCCACTACCTAGGCGCTTTTCCTCTGCAGTGCGCATTGGTGGTGGTTTTGGGAAGTTCGCACCTTCTGTTACAAATATTTCTCTCGGAGTTTTTGTGAGAGGGGTATATTTGTCATTGTCTCTTCCACTGCGATAATTCCTGCTGCGGTTGTTATTTTGATCATTGGATTGTCTCCGCGGCTGCTCTTGTTGCCTATAGTTTGAATAACCTTTTTTGCTATCCGCAGCAGCTGCTTCTCCTTGTATAAAGGATCTAGTGCGCTTTGTTAGCTCATCAAAAGTTTGTGGAACTTTGTCGTTCAATTTTCGGATGAGTTCTGGGTTGTTAATCCCATTCATGAACCCTGAAATATTTAGGATTTCAGGACATGTTTTGACTTGTATGCACTCATCTTTGAAACGTTCCATAAAAGCGCTGGTTGATTCGCCTTGACGCTGTTTCACTCTTGCTTGTTCCACAGGATTTTTAGCGCACTTCTTTCGTTGGGTGAAATTGAGGCGGAATGCTTTTCGTAATTCCTCAAATCCACCAATGCTCCTACGTGGGAGTTTGCTAAACCATGTGCGCGCGTTTCCTACTAACGTTGAGTTAAACATGTGGCACCACACAGGCTGTGGCCAGTTTTCGATAGTGGCGGCTGATTCAAAAAATTTTAGGTGATCATCCGGATCACCTGTTCCATCATATGTTTTCACATTAGTGGGCATGCGCCTACGTTTGCGATCTGAGTAATCGCTGATGCGCCGTGTAAACGCATCGATCTTCTGGCGTCGCCATGGGAGAGACATATCTTCATTCTCTTCCTCGCGGCGTTTTCCTCTTGACTTCCAGTGTCCTGTTTCTTTATCCTTGTTGTCCGAGGAGTCACTGGAAGAAGGGTAATCTCTTTTTCAGCGCTTGCGCCGGCTTCTTTCAGAAGAAGAGCTTGAGGGATCTCTGCTTGGGGATCTTCTTCTCCCCAATCTATCTTGAATCCTTCTACTCACAGGTTTGGAAGATCCTTGGCTTGGTGAATGTTGAGGCCCTAATCGATCTTGTATTCCCCGACTGTCAAGTCTGGAGTGAACATTAGTGCGCCTCTCGCTGTCTTCTGAGTATTGTGAATCAGATATTGTACCCAACCTATCATGGATAGTGGTACGTTCTGCGCGTCTTCCTCGTGGGTGACGCACTGGTGATAGTTCGCGTTCAAGAGCAAAATTGAGTCGGGCTTGTAGGCTCGCGCTTGCTCTTCTTGTTGCTTCTTCTTGCATGAGAGCGTTTAGGGTGTCATAATTTTGGGATACAAAGTTTCCCAAAGTTAGATCGGGTGCGTCCTCATTTGTTGCAAGAATTTCTGCCTCAGTATTAGGCACCCTGTTTCGGTCAGGTGCGCCTGGCGGCGCAGTGTTGTTCACTGCGGGTGTAGCTTGATGAGGAGTGGTGAAAAGGGTGCGTTGGAGTTCCTCAATGCTTGGGACCACTGAAGTAATTATAGGTAGTTCTACCGCTGGAAGAGGTTGGGTTGTCCCTGCCTCTTGGTGATCAGGTGCGCTGGTTGTCCCAGCAACCTGTCTAGAGGTTGAATCTTGTCGATTCTTCCTCTGATGGTCACGTTTTTCTGACTGCGGAGTCCGCTGGCTTGAATTTTTGTGTTTTGTCATCCTAGTGCTTGGTTCTTAGTAGGGTCCCACGGATGGCGCCACTTGTTGATACAAAAGTTGGGCGTACCTGGTTATTGGGCTCTTGCTCTCGTACCAATTCACTTCTTAGCACTTGTTACCTGCGTACTAAGAAAATAAAACAACACCGTTAGACTTATCGAGGGATTGTCTCCCCCGATTAGACTCCGGCGTGAGAGTAAGTAATCGATTTAGGGTTCTCGTAAAAGAGTTAGGGTTTTGTGTATCGTACCTTGAATGAGAATCGTGTGATTCTATATATAGGGGCTGAAACCGCGTAGGTTTCTTGCTCCTTACTCTTCGCACTCATGGTGCTTATCCGAGGAAAGGATATCTATTCTATGAATAGATAATCCTTATCGTGTACCCAATGGGTTTAGTTGGGCTTTGGGCTTCGTGGGCCCAAAGCTAATGATACTGCGGTCCAAACCATTGTCATGGCAGACCACTTGTATTGGACTTAGGCGCTAGTATTGTATATTATTTGGACTCGTGGCCCAGATATAGACTATACGTCATCATATTTATTATAAAAGATGCATAAAACATAAATTTATACACAAAAAGTGAATACCAACACATGAACTATGTATGGCATCATTATCGCGCTCAATTCCGTTGCTTCATGTTATGATGATTTAGAGCTGTTTAAGTGTGTTAAGATACGGATTGTGGTAATTTTGATTTCAATTAAGCCCGTTTTGCGTGATTAATTTTTATTAGATTATGCTGACGATGATCTCAGTTATGTATGCAATAGTTATTGCTAGGTTATGTGATTAATGTTTTTGAGTTTATGTTCACTGTGATTACATTTTATTTTATTTTTATCTCATCACGACTGAAGAAGAAGAAGAAGAAGAAGAAGAAGAACCACAGAAAGTTGACAAAAAGCTTCAACCTTTAGTCTGCTGCAAGGAAAAGGCATTTATGGATAAAATGAATGCCTTGGGGGAGGAGAGGTTAAAGTTATTAGAAGATAGCCCGTTTTACAACCTACTGGAGATGAGTGGCAATGTGCAAAATAATAAAGCGATAAATAAATTGGTGTCCTTGTTCAACACTAAGGATAGAAGTCTCCTTCTACCCGATGGTAGTCGCTGTGTAGTTACACCTCAGGATTTCACTTCCATCATGGGAGTGGAAGACGGTGATGAGGTGGTTATTATCCCCAAGAAGCCTGTAATGGAACTTCCAAGTGAGCAAACTATAATTTTTTTTTGTGAAAAAGGGCGGTCAGTGGCTGGTATCTAATAAAAAAGTAGAGGACGAACTCACTCAAAGCAAAGATAGGGATACCGTCAAGCGAGCTTTCGCTCTGTTTGCTCTACGGAATATTGTGTGTCCACCGGCAGGGAACTACCTATGTTGGGCTTATCTAAATCATGTGGATGATCTTAATGGCCTCAAAAAGAAGAAATGGGCAACCCATGCACTTAATTTTTTGGTGCGTGGCATCAACACCTACAAGAATAGCAGGGGAACCGGACGAAAGAATCTTAGTGGATGCACTATCTTTTTACTGGTTTGTTTAAATAATTGTTTATGATAGAATTTAAATTAAATAGAGGTAAGTAGGTAACTATGTGTAATATTTTGCAATTTTTTGGTGTAGCTTTATGCCCGGAAGAAGATATCTGACACTATCCCAGAGGAGATACCTGAACCAAGGAGAACGAAAATGATTGATAAGAAACCTGATGAGCTACTGAAAATGCCTAATAAGGTTAATGTAAGTGATATATGCGACTTTAGATATCAACTTAATTGCATATCAATTAGGACATGCTTACCCGTACATTTTTGCAGTTTCAAATATTTGCACTTACAAACATTCATTTAATCAATCGACCTATTAGTTGTTTAAGCTATTTGATGCGTCGTATATCAATTTAAGTATTTAACCACTAGGTTATTAATTTCACAGGAACGCACCGATATTTTTGAGAATGCCCGTTTAGTGAAGAATATCATGCAACAACGAAATGAGAGCATGATTATCGCGCTTCAGAAGGAACAAAAGAAGCATCTTTCGAAAGTAAAGAACAAGAAGGTAAAGGATTTTTTGAAGAAGGACGGTGAGGACATGATGTTTCAGATTCGGAGTATGCTTGATACTAGAATGGTGATCATTGATTCCATCTTGGAAAGTGCGGGTAAAACCTTCTACCTCTTCTAAAATCAAATAAAACTAGCACATTCGGTTAGCTATTAATGAAATTTACTTCTCTACAGCAAGGAGTGAAGAAGAGGGCATTTCACAAAAGAGGAAAGCGGAGAATGAATGTAAGAGTTATTTTTGAAGTCATTTACATTTTATTTCACGTAAAAGCATTGAAAAGTTGAGGGGTCAACTAAACGTATGAAAAGTCAAACCCAATTAAGCATATATAATATATATGCAGTGGAAACAGATGCCTCAGAAGGAAAGCGCAAAAAAACCGAGCGAAAAGTTATCGAGCCAAAACACACGATGCAAACACGATCCCGGCGAACACGGAAACCCGTCGGGTAATTATAGTTACTTTCTTCTAGTTACTTATTGTTTATATATTTATGCTTAGGGACACTAGCCCAATACAACTTATTTACATTTTATTTTTATTCATTTGCAAGCCTGGCCATAAGAGTGTTGTTACATATGACGTATGATGCATCCACTGACTCAATGAGATGGTGTACTAGGTAACATCATAAAACGAGATTTTTGCTCTTATCCTCACTTTATTCACACTAGAACTCTTTGGGTACAACACAAAGTTTATAAAAAGTAAAAACTGATACTGGAATAGGACCACTACCAAACTTATCGACCCATATATGGTATTTTGTGTTTTACCTTTCTTGGCATTTCCCCCTTACTCCCAATGATTGTGTTGTGCGAAAACATAGATATCAAGGGTTATCCCTTTGTATTCGTGGTATTTTCTCATGTCCTTGTTCTTCTCACCCACTCTACAGCCCTTAGAAAGACCGTCGTGTAATTTCTTGCATGACTTAGAAAGTTCTTTGTTTCGACAGATTTCAGTTAAAGGTGGCAAAATGGGAGGGTTGGGTATCGGCAAAAAAGGAACAGTTTTACTTATTGGTAGAAACTTGGTGCAGGTCAGAACAGGTTCTTGTCTGGTCGGGGTGACTTGCCAATACTTTTGTATTCCTTCTCTTTTGAATTCAGTGAATAAGCAATGCATTATTTATATGATTAGGATACTAAAATATTAAAAAATTACATAAGATCTTAATAATGACTGATCCAGACCGTTCAATCTCTGGAATCACTGATCCAAATTTTGCCCTGATCAGAATTATCCATATAGTGACTGATCCAAATTGTACCCCTTATCTTCATTGCAACAACCGAAATTGGTTCGTTTTCAATAAAGTGGTTTAGAATTCCCGCCACATGATTAATAGCAGCCGTTCAGAATCACTTGCTGTTTCTCCATAACGAATGAATATAACATCATTTTGGTTTTTCTAATCTTTTAATCTCCCATCTCATGCGTCCAGGCACTAGAGAAGTCAGAATATGAGCAATCACTAGAGACAGGTAAGGAACTTCATTGCTATTGCTGAGAAAGAATTAGAACTGTATCATAGACACATTGCACTTTATATAACCTCAACACCATCGGTAGTGGCGCAAGTGAGGCTAGCAAAGGCACAGGAGAAGCAAAAAAAGGCTTTAGCAATTGACAACACCAATGATGAATCATTAGCAACTGAAGACGATGATGAGGATGAGGATAATGGTGATGATGATCATCACAATCACATGTCCCTTTTTTTATGTGTGAAACAGATGACTCTAGTACATGTTTGGAAACGGGTCATACAAGTAAATTTTGGTATGGGCAAGGTTGTGTTGCTCCAAAACACTTATGTACAAAACTTCTAAAAAGAATCCGTGTCTGAAATAGGTTTTTAGTAAAACGATATAAGGAGGTTTGATGCATTAGAAATGCAGTTTAAGAGACTTAAAGAATGGTTGGCTACTTCCAATTAATTTGTTTAAAAAATGAAGAATGGTTGGCTTTGCATTAATAGTCCAGAAACACATTTAAAGAGCCTCCTGGACCGAGGATTGGAGAACAACACAAGTTGCTTTCAGGTTTTGTTTGAAGAGTACATTTATGATTCATACAATATGTAAGGAAACTCTTTCACAGTGAATTTACTAACGTGCCCTCCTAGAATCTAAAAGCTATAATAGAAACTCGTGCAGACATCGTTAAGCAAAAGTTTTCTACAGAAAAAAACCACTAATGGACACGTTGAAGCAACTCATACACGACTATACTGAACATTATACTGGCCACTAATAACCTGCAAACACACATATGGTTATTGCGAGTATAGGTCATAAGCGTGTCTTTTATCAGACAATGCCTACGTGTCTTTTATCGATCAGCTTAATGAAACATAGTGTACCAAGCGAATACATCATGATGCTCTTTATCAGGATGTTGGTTGTGACATCTCTGAGGATTTATCTGACTGCGGTCTCATTTTGGGTATTAAGCAACCAAAGGTATACATACATATATATTCTTCTTAACATGCATATATTATTATTCGAAAATAATTCTGATGAACAGCTGAAGTATATCAAGATATCACTTCACAACTGTAGACCTTTTAATGTATAAGTTACCATGGAAACACTAAGCTTGATTCACCAAATAAGTTACGACTTTTCGTGTTTGCTGCAGTTGGACATGATTCTTCCTGACAAAGCATATGCGTTTTTCTCCCATACTCACAAGGCACAGAAAGAGAACATGCCTTTGCTAGATAAAGTATAGTATATATCATTTCATTTCATTTCTTTTCTTCTTCCACAAGTACCATCATGATATACAGGGATAATTACCAAAATAAACCGAGGAACCAAGAGCAATTCGGTTCCTAACCCGGGATTCAAAAATGTCTTTTTTAGACCAGGGCAACTCGTACAATTGGGTAACTGACGAAGTGTCACTTTCACTACACCAGAAAGTGGTTATAGGGACTACATTTGTCGTCCCTATAAGTCCAGAATGTAGTCGCTAGAAGCTTTAGGGACTACGCGTAGTCCTTGTATCAATGGTCGGTTTTACTCGGTTGCTACATCTTTTAGGGACCACATTTTTTCACTTATAGCGACTACTTTAGTTGACTTGACTTTTTGACTTGTTGACTTTTTGACCAATGACTAATTTTAGTGGCGCTACGTTTAGTGACTACAAGTGGTCCCTAATAGTACGGTGACTATTTGACCAAAATATGTGACGCCTCATCTTTAGCGACCACAAGTAGTCACTAAAGATTTACCTATAGCGACTAGATCATGACCTATAGCAACCACGGGTAGTCGCTATAGGTGTCTTTGACCAAAGGGTGTTGTAACGTTTAGGGACTACATGTAGTCCCTAAAAGTGACTGCACCTGTTTCCACAACAGACTGCTTTTGCATAATTTCCAAGGTCTTTCAGACCCATTTCCGCAACCTGTTTTTCCAAATTTCCAGTTTTTCCAGACTCAACACAAACCAATTCAATGCAAACGATAATTTAAACATACAAATCCCATTCACTACAAGTGTTCAACAAGCAAATTCGGGTTCATTACAAGCATAGATGTTCAAAAGCATAGAGTGTCTAACAATAACTTAAATATGTTCAACGACATAAAACATAAGATGTACAAAAGCAGAGTGTCTAACAAACCAGAAATCACAAGTACATCCCCGCCTAGCTACTCATTTTCGGGGGCATCTTCACGGTCATCAACAACTTCATCAACTTCAAACTGATGTGGATCGAGTGGGGCTGGCTGGGTCACCGATCAACTGTTGGTAGAGACCGGATAACTGAGCTTGACTCGCCGCAAATGCTCTAGCCCACGCCTCTCGAGAGACTGGTGGTCCAGAGGCGTGTGAATGAACAGAAGATGAGCTGCACCCAGACGATGACCTACGAGGCAGCTTCCTACCCCGTCCCGGAAGAAAGCTCCGGCTCTCTCCCAAGACCCGGGTCACTATCTCTTTGTCAGTCAAGCAGGGCCCTTCTTGGCCCTCTTGCGCCTCCCTAGTCGCAATCATATCGTTCTGTAAAGTCACAAAACAAGTTCATTAATTTCATAGAAATGAAAAATGACTTAGTTGACCCATTTTAACCCAAACGTGTACAAATAAGTAACTTTGTCATTTATATTACACATATTTCACCCGTTTTGACCCATTTCACCCGTTCTAGCCTAAACGTGTAAATGTTTGGGCTAAA
The DNA here is from genome assembly GCA_030686995.1 of Artemisia argyi. Taxonomy (NCBI): domain Eukaryota; kingdom Viridiplantae; phylum Streptophyta; class Magnoliopsida; order Asterales; family Asteraceae; genus Artemisia; species Artemisia argyi. The sequence continues at coordinate 247,515,078 of CM060703.1, read as the reverse complement.
ATGGGTGAAATTGGTCAAAATGGGTGTAATGACTCACATAAACGACAAAGCTACTTATTCGTACATTTTGGGCTAACATGGGTGAAACGTGTGTAATATTAACTAAAAACTTATTTATTAGTACATGCTTAACCTACAACCCGACCCTATAGATAAGTGAATATTCTAGTTTTAACTACTTTTGTCTACTACTACTATAACATGCTAACTGATCTAAGATCAGTATGTATTTCACTATTTCAGTAAGCATTTCACCAATTCACCTTTTCACCATTATAACATCCTAACTGATATAAGATCGGTATGTATAAAAAATAGATCACCATTTCATCATTATAAAATGCATTCAAGTAAGCATGAAAAAGTAGAGCAGTATGTACAAATAAAGAAATTCACTGGTTCACATCTCAACCAAATAGATCAGTATGCAGACTTCGGTAACAGTAAGCATGAAAAAGAAGTACGAAAGCTAGCAAGACTTTTTAGTCCAAATAGAAAGTTAAACTAACAAAAAAGATGACAAGATTTTTCAAGTTTTCAACCAAATATTAAGCCTAAAATGTAATATAAACAACAAACAGGTGAAATGTGTTTTTGGTTCTTAGAAAGAATTACTTACATATTGCTCTTCAGCAACCGGGCTGTTCCACTTTCCCCCCTTTGTATGCTTTTTCTTGAATTGCTCAACCAGATCAGGATATGTATCAGTGGCCTCATCATACTGAAAAACACATTTAATGAGTACATAATAACATTTAATGAAAAACAAATTTAATGAAAAAAAAATTAACTGAATATATAATAACATTCAAACAAAAAATTAATCAGATTACCTCCTCAAATCTGCTCTGAGCATAAGATTTCGTCCCATGATTCGATGAGTAAACCTGTTTTGCCCTGTTCGTCTTGTTTGAATTAGAACGCTTGAGCCATTTCTCCGATGTCACCATATCACAGTATTTGTGCCAGTCATCTAATTTCGTGTTTTCTGGAGGAAAGTTCCTGATTTTGATTGGATGTTTGTACCCATCACGTCCTACAAACTCACGTTCATGGAAGTTGTGCTTCCTGCCTTTGTATCGTGCTTGGAACGAAGCCTTAATCCCTGCCTCGATCTCTTTAGCATGGGGCCCGTAAGATGCTCTTCCATATCAAAGTAGTGCTGCAATTCAAATAAAATAGTTATGTAATGAATATTGTTTACAAAGTTAAAATAGTAGATTTAAGTGTAAAGCTCGACCTTGAGTGTAGGCCATAGGGTGTCTTGTACTTATCTGGTACATCTTCCCATGATTCAAAACAAAAAGGAATTTCTCTTTCGATTTCGTTGCCGATTAAGCCTGTGAAATGGCGGTTATTTTTGCCCACAGGTTTAACAGTGTTTAGATCGACAACATCAAATTTGATTGACAGCTTCTTTTTTCCACCATCCTTGAATTTCTCTTTCGATTTCATTGCCGATTAAGCCCGTGAAATGGCGGTTATTTTTGCCCACAGGTTTAACAGTGTTTAGATCGACAACATCAAATTTGATTGACAGCTTCTTTTTTCCACCATCCTTGAATTTCTCTTTCGATTTCGTTTCCGATTAAGCCCGTGAAATGGCGGTTATTTTTGCCCACAGGTTTAACAATGTTTAGATCGACAACATCAAATTTGATTGACAGCTTCTTTTTTCCACCATCCTTGAATTTCTCTTTCGATTTCGTTGCCGATTAAGCCCGTGAAATGGCGGTTATTTTTGCCCACAGGTTTAACAGTGTTTAGATCGACAACATCAAATTTGATTGACAGCTTCTTTTTTCCACCATCCTTGAATTTCTTTTTCAGCTCACCATCCCTGGCCCTCTTCCGGGCCTTTTCATCTGCAAATTCAAATTTAAATGAACAAATAAACAATACAAGTAATTGTATTCAAATGAATAAAGTCAAATTATAAGTAATGAAATTCAAATTAAATATTTTAACTTACTTATGTGGTAGGGGGGAGGCTGCCACGGACGATCATCATCAGGGGGGAGGCTGCCACGGACGATCATCTCAAAATACTTTTCATATATAATAAATAAATTAATAAATACAAAAATAGAAAAAATAATAAAAATATTTAAAAAATAGTGACTTATACCGCAAGTGTTATATAAAAAAAACGTAAATAAATCGAACGGTGTTAACCCGCAACAATGTTTGTTCACAACATTAGCGCTTTATGTTTTCATTTGGCTCACAACTTTCCCGCCTAAAGAATTGGCGAGGACACCAAATAGAAAGTCCATGTTTGACTCTCTTTTTTTTCCTTTCATTTTTGCTAATTGTTTTGGCTTCAAACTTTCCCTCCCAAAGGTGCCACCAAGCAACATAAAAGACTCCTTCCAACATCAGCTTAATCTTATACGAGAACCGGATAGCCGAAAACCAAGTATATCAATCGTCGAACGACAACAAGACTTGCCAATCTAGATCCCACCAACAACAAATTTTACGAAAAATAAGCACGGCCATATCACACTTTAACAAAACGTGGAGAATATCCTCAATAACCGTACCACATATCGGACAATGATCAGAATCCAAGACAACTCCTCTATGCACAAGATTACTCCTTCCGCATCACTGTCGTCAACCAAAGCATCATCTCCATGTTAAGGCCCAACAAAATTATTTTTAACATTATGTAAAGCTTCATCGTCCGAGAAGTACTCTGGCTCTTTATAATCAAGAAAATTCGGGGTCCAAACAAATATCTCTTTAGCACGAGCCATGTACACCTTTCCATGGAAAATAACTTTAAAACTCTCCAAAATGTTGTTCGGCTATTTTGTTTTGATGCACAATCGTTTACGAGCGAACAAAGAGACAAGGTTCTCTTCAATATCCATGGTCTCCCCCCCCCCCCCATTTCTTACCAATATTTATAAACGTTTCACGAGACCACAAGTTCAACGGAACTCCTTCAATGTCTACACAAACAACACGTTCCTTACTAATGAAATCATGAATCGCGGGCTGAAGAACTTGAAACCAAAGACTTAACTCCAATATGTTGTAACAATTTGTTTTTAGTAGACTCATTAACCAGTTCAATCATCACCCACATACCACCTAGATAGGCCAATTGAGCCTTCGGAAACCCTTCCTTGGTAAGAAGGGTAGGCAAGTTAGGAATGGAACTTAATACTTTAACCTTACCCATTACGTTCCGGGATAAATCACGAGTGTTGACACATGAATCATCCAACACCAAAGAAGGAGAGGCAGAAGAAGGATTAAGAGGAACATTCGAAGAATTACCTTTAACCGCATTCACAAAAGAGCCAGGAGGAGAATAACCTTTAGGCTGAGTATATCCCGCTGGTTTAGGGTTTTTACTCGGCCGTTCAAAACGAAAGACATTAGCGTGAAGGTGAAAGCGTCCGACCCATAACGTATATATCAATATTAGCTCGATTCATTCGTTTAACACAACTTACATGTGTTAATTAATGTTTAAACGTTTATCAATTTTGAATGCAAACATAACGAAAGCGCTAACATAACGAAAAGTGCTAATAGAACGAAACACGCTAACTTTTTTAATGAACGTTGTTGTGGTTTAAGCCCATTCGGTTCACTTATGTTTTTTTTTATAATTAAATCTTAATAAAAGATTTTTAATTAATTTAGATCATTCTTAATAAATTAAAAATAATTTAAATTTCCGTTTACCTTTAGGGACTACATGTGGCATTTAGTGTCTACATGTAGTCCCTAAAGGTTTGGCACCAAACCTTCCCGCCAACAAAAATGCAAAAAATTTTAATAAACGAAATTTTTTTGTAGTCCCCTTACTTCTAGGGACAACATGTAGTCACTAGAAATTTGGGTCAAAGTTAGACTTTTCCTTAGTATTTTTTGTTTCGTCATCAAACATTTAGCAACTACATGTAGTCCCTATAAGTTTGGCGCTAAACCTTCCCGCCAACAAAAATGTAAAAATTTGTAATAGACAAAAAAAATTTCATAGTCACCTTACTTCTAGGGACTACATGTAGTCGCTAGAAGTTCGGGTCAAAGTTCGACTTTTTTCCATGACTTTTTTGGTTCGTCACTTAACATTTAGGGACTACATGTAGTCCCTATAAGTTTGGGTCAAAGTTACACTTTTTCATTGATTTATTTTTTGCCGTGTAGCGGAATTATAGTGACTACATGTAGTCCCTATATGTTTACATGTAGTCCCTAGAAACTCTGGTCAAAGATTGGGGAGATTTAGTTGAAAATTTTATCTCCACTTTTATAGTGACTACATGTAGTCCCTATAAGCGGGTTTTTAGCGACTACACTCTGTAGTCCCTAGAAGTCTTGGTAGCGAGATCCCTGAATTGGTGTAGTGTTTTCTGCAACTGAACTTGTCAGTTTTTTGTGCAACGACCGCCAATTTTTGGGCAACTGGAGACACTTGTCATCATATGGGTCGAGTTACCCAGTTGCCTGGTCTAAAAAAGACATTTTTGGATCCCGGGTTAGGAACCGAAGTCCCCTTGGTTGCCCGGTCTCCGAAAATATCACAAATTTTTTCGGTATCTGATTGTGACGAAATTTATATTAAAATGTAGATAAAAATAAATAATTTACTACGGTATATTCAAAAAAAATTTAAAAGCTTATATATAATAAGTTATGAGGATAAAACGCAAATTTCAAATAACTAATTAATATATTAAAATATTATTAACTTTTAAATTTAAAATTTTATCAGAAGGAGCGAAATTCGTCCCTTTTGTCCTCAAAAAATTATACGGTAGGAAAAAAAAAAGGTGTCTATAGGAACGAACCCCTGTTAAAAAACAACTTCACATGTTTTCCATATAGGCAGCTATTGTGAGGACACGATTTGACAACTCAAGAAGAACACGTGTCTGACACTACCGACAACTCAATATTGAACAGAGGGATGTCACATGCATAGAGGTTTCTCACTCTTGTTATTTCCAAAGAAAATAATCACTCTTGTTATCTCTCTCGTTTTTCTTTCTGCAATTTTTCTCAAAAAAAACATTTCATGAATTTTCGGTGTGTGATTGATCAATGATTGTTGTTTTGCTTTGATACCAATTGTTAAGTATACACCCCTTTACGCATTACGATGGGAAATAAGACCTGTTTAGTGGGTAATTCTATACAAACATCCCTATCCTCCTATGTACACACCTCTTTTACGCATTGCGGTATTATACTGTGTGTATCACTAGTAGTAATCTAGGGGTGTGTGTATAGAATTTTTGTACCGTAGAGGTGTGTGTATAGCAACACCCGAAACGAACATTTGTAAAATGCAAATAGGACATTAGATAAGGGGGTTGGCAGTGGATCACCCACTCTCTCTCCCATCACTCACTCCCACTTTTTTCATCACTCACCCATATTTTTGTTGGTATCTGATCACTCACTCTTCACTCACTGCATTTTGTTTAAATTCCATTAAAAAAAAAAAAACAAAAAAAAACAAACTAACATTCCATTTAAACTAAAAAAAAACATTACATAACATTACTAAAAAAACATTAAATAACATTACATAATACTAAAAATACTAAATTTCATAATACTAAAAAACTAAACTTCATTGTCCACATCGATGTATGGTAAGTGTTAAGCGTGAATATGCTCCATAAGATCAAATCGGAGACGAAAATGTGTTTCCTCATGTCGTATCTCGGCTAAGGCTGCTTCGTCAAACACCGGTTGGATCGGAGGCTCCCGAATATGAACTGGGGAGATTGCAGTACCGACGTCATGTATAATCATGTTGTGCAATATCACAGATGCATACACTAGTTATCTAATTCTGTCTATTGTGTATGGCCGTAAGGGTCGATTCAGTATACCCGGCGGTCCAAAGAACGCGTGCCATCATAATCGTGGGGTATTGATAATCACCTTTCTTTTTTTTTTCTTTTTTTTTTTTTTTTTTTTTAAATGTTTTTTTTATATCGGTATGGTTTTTTTTGTTTGGGATATGTTTTTTTTGTTTTTTTTTTGGATATGTTTTTTTATTGTCCATGTTATGTATATCTACTTCCAAAAAAGATCCGTTACCCAACGTTTAGTTTATACGTACGTTAACGAACTAACGTAAAGTGGCAAACGGGATATCTTAAAGTTTCATATGATAATGTTTACACAAAGTAAATATTAAATACGTTGAGGTTAGGTTGCATGCAAGCACGTTTATCGAGGATGTGATCTACGTCACATAAGACAATAATTATAATCCGGTAATAAAAAAAAAATCGACGTGGAAAAAGGATAAGCACTAGTTAATTATAAAGTGATATTTTATCAGTGGTTACATCAGGTTATTCGGGTTTCGGGATATTCGGGTCGGGTTATTCGGTTTTCATGAATATAAACTAACCTGTAACCTAACCCAAATAAGATTCGGGTTAATTGGGTTCGGATTATTTTGGTTGGGTCAGGTTTCGGGTATCTAAATTCAAACCCAAATAAAAGTTAAGCAAATAAATTTGAGAAGTGTTTAGCTTTTGATTGTTGGGGATTTTTCTTAAAACTTTTATATTATGTTGTGTAAGGAAGACAACATGCAATGGAATCATTTATTTTGGATATATATTAGTATTTTATGATTTTCAAAGGAGTTTTGAAAAAATATAGATGAAAATATCATGAAATTCTCCCAAATAAAAAATTTCAGAGAAATTTCGAAGTAGGTTGAAATATCATTGGTAGGAAATTTCGAAGAAATTTCGAAGCAAAATAGACAACCTTTCAGGTCCCATGAAAACTTAATGGTTGACTAAGACCATTAAACTACCCTCTTCTATTTATTGGTTGATGATGGTAGCCTAGCCACTCATACATATGCTGTTCAAAAAAAATCAAATCACTCATAATAATAATAATGGTTACAATCAGAGAAGTTGAAGAAGGATCTTCATCATCCAGTAGTCATGATCATAATAATAATAATAATAAAGGATATGATGTATTTTTAAGTTTCAGAGGAGGCGACACTCGCAATAATTTTACCGATCACCTCTACAATGCCCTGGTGGATGCTGACATAAATACCTTTTTGGATGATGAAGAGATTGAAACCGGACAAGACCTGAAACCTGGACCGGAGGATGCCATTAGATCATCAAAGGTTTCTGTAATAGTGCTGTCCAAGAATTACGCTACTTCCACATGGTGTCTTGATGTTTTTTTATGGTTTATATAAAATTTGAGTAATCAAATTGGAATACTCATAAAACTTGGTTACTATTATCTGACATATTCCCTAAATTTGAATACATGATTCACTGAAAATTTTTATTTTAAGATACCCGCCGCCGGTACTCTTAAAATATAATACAAGTTTCAGTATTGTCGTCTAGCATGTACAGTCTACAAGAGGCACGCCAAGCTGATAAAATGTAAAAAACGAAAAGAACCATTCCCTACAGCAAAAAACCTTGAACGCAGGCACATCCTTTAACCTTTATCACACATTTCCATAACACTAAATTCTCCCTCAACCCAACTCTGAACAATGATTTTTGCAAGTGGTGATACACGTCCGGAGCATTTGACATTTCTTTTAATATTTAATTCTTCATCCCTTTCAATATCAACGCTCAAAACTATCCTCGACTTCTTGAGCACCGGTGCCTTGGCCAAGATAAGTTTTATAAACTTCATGTCATGTTCCATGTTACCAAGGTCCATTGTGTAGATTGTGGGACCCAAGGGAGTGATTTGTGCACAACTGTGAATATTGTGATACGCGTGTGACCTCGTTTCTCATAAAGGTGTGAATCACATAACATATATTGATTCATAGTTACATAGTGTAAACAAAAGTTTTAAATTTTGCCTAAAAATGGGTGTGCGAATAGTAATTCAATATTAACTTGTGATTAGTGTTTATTAATAATTGTGGATTTTTACAGGATGCTACAGTTGCTACCCGTCATTCAAATTCCATCCCGGAATTTAAGTTTGTGGTGGTGGTGAATGTTTGTCGACTGGAATAAGTGAAGGTATTTGGTGCGAATTTTCCCAAATATAATTGGGTTCTTGCGTAGAATTCCATCAAATTTTAATGAGAGGGATACGGTTTTGCTTCAACCATTTCACTTCCCTATCAATAATTTGCACGGGTTTTTCTGTGAAAGTGAGTTTGTCAACGAGTCGGATTTCTTTCAGTGGGATCATAAGAGATTCATCAGATAAGCACTTTTTCGAGTGTGACATGTGAAAGACATTATGTATACAACTGAGCTCTTTCCTGAAGCTCAAGTTGATGTGCCACTGGACCAATCCTTTCCAGGATTTTGAAGGGTCCAATGTATCTTAGGTTTAACTTTCTACGCTTTCCAAAGCGTACCATTCCCTTCCATGGAGATACCTTCAATACAACCTTATCCCTACGGTTAACTTGTCTTGAGAAAGAATCTCATTTTGAATAAAGATTGTAACTTTCATCACGTTTGACATAAATATGGTTCACAACCTCTTGTTTCCAACAATCTGTGGGGGTAACCTACCCGTCATTCAAAGGAGTTTGCTAGTGACAGACTTTAACGACGGAGGTTTCCGACGAGAACTTGGTGAATGTAAAGAAAGTTGCTGAACTTCAGCTCTTTGTAGATGATGAATCAGTTTATTTGTGCTAAGATTTATAATTAACTGCTCCCAACATAACATGATCTCTCTTGAATTAGACATAGGTAGCTAGGCTATGTATAATTTAGGACGATGATGTGATGCTCGATTTAGTCATTATAACTCTCAGTGTGTTAAACAAATTCAACCCATGTCATTCATAAAATGGCAATTTAAAGAAGAGAAGGTGGGATGCCATGGGTGATAACAACTTGTTGATCATCAGATAGTGTAATAGGTAGGAATTATCACGGCGGGTCATTTATCGCACCGAAAGTGGTCTTAAGTCCAAATGCTAGGGGTGTCATAGACTTTGTACAATAGAGTACTATGTTTTTCCAAGCTTTAAATGGTGTTCAACGGGTTGCCTTTGTAAAATGACCTCCTATACAATTCTTGCAAGGCGGCAAGAAGATCGGTTAACATTACGGTAGTAATTGATGGGTAGAATAGCCAGGTATCAATCTCCTGGGTGGCTGTGGAATAGCTTGAAATACCATTTGTGCCAGGTGTTCTAGAATACGTAGATGAATCTTAAGGGGTGGTAATAGTCTATAAATCTTCCAAGAATGAATTTGTTAAATCCTGAATAGCGATATATCGTCGCAAAGCGGTGGTGAGTGAAGTGAGTGGAGTAGGGAATGAAATAGACTAAGGTTGTGACTATCGCGGAGATAGTACAAGATGGAGATTACATTAGATAGAGAGGTCCTTGTGATGCCCTTTTCTTTCCACCTCCGAAACATGTAACTATAGCCTTTCCCTTGCAGTCCCTAGCAAAGGGTGTATCTTCTTCTGACAACTTCTACACTTATCAGGGCATCAGTCGGTGTGGTGTAGCTTGCATTGGCCGCATAGTGGTTGGTTCCCAACATAAACTCTCCCCTTTGTTGGAACAACAACACGTGTCTCAACGACTTCTTGTCATCTATTCTGTTGTTGATGTTGGTTAGTGTTTGGTTTTCGCTATTATAACCTCCCTGGATGTACCTTTCAGGTTTCTTGTGTTCGCATTCTATTGTCGTGGGGCATACTATGCCAACTCGTAGAAGCGAGTGGTGTATCTGAGGACATCATTTCCCTTCATACTTAATTTTTAAAGTTCTTGTTCCATTGCTCGTTATTCATGTCTTGATCAGTATTCTATAATCATCAACCTTCACAGTTTTATCCCTAAAGATTGAGTGATCAATGTTAACTCCTACATCTTGGACATAGGTCTGCCACCACTCCAGGGCACAACCCTGAAATGTGCTAGTGGCAAACTTAGTTATGTCATCCTTGGGGCAATTTCCATATTAAAATATGTGTTCTACTCCTTCGAACCATCTGTACAACTCCATTGCTCCTTCCGTTCCGTTAAAAGTGTGGGAATTTTGAATCCATGAATTCCTTTGTGGGTAAGATTATGAATGTCTGGTGCAACATTTCCTCCTTCCGCACCTTCAACTAATTTAAATCCTCTCGGGTTCATTGATTATCTTCTTCTCATTTTTGGTGAGGGTTGTGGTTATGCCTTGAATAATGGTTTGCTTGAGAATGGCTCGGGTCATTATTGTTTGTAGCCTAGCTCCGTAAATTCCACAAAAGTAAATCATGATGAGGATTGGTGTGGTAATTAAGGTCATGATACTAAATCTATTCCTAACCGGGACAATCTAAGATGACATCCCATAGTAGCACAATCATTGTCGTAAAGTAGGTCTATAATTTGTTGTATTGTTCCGCAAAATGTGGAAAACAATTACAAATGTCCTTGTAGAGTCTACTATCTGAGGCTCTCAGTTTGGTGATACAGTGATTGAAAACTTCGAATAAGTGGATTCTGTACAGCGGCGGTATTTAATTCTAATCAAGATTCTTGGTTCCAATTCGGCGGCTGTATTTGGAGTGCATGTTGGTTGTTGTTGTGGTGCAGTTTATTTTTTGTAGGGTTGTTGAACCCTGGTTATGATTTACGACCTGCTCTTGATGTCTATTCGTTGTATATCAGCTTGGTTTATTCATGCTGATTGCTGGTTACTTGGTCGTTATTGGTTATGGTGATTGTGACTTGTAAGTTGCATGGCATTGAGTCCTTTGATTTGGATGCTTTTCTAGATCACATGGAGTGGATTTGAAGTTCTATGATGACTATGTTTTAGGTGCTACCTTAGTGAATCAAGTTTTAATTCCTTATTTATATTCACTTGTATAGTCATTGTAGGTGGTAAGTTTATTATGTAAGTTATGAGAATGGCGTGTCATTCTTATATATGAGTCTGTAAGTGTCCTAAGGGACTGAGATGAGGGAGTCACCCTCATCCTTTGTACTTCAATGTTTTTGGCGTAATGAATTTTACCGGGGTGAATTAACCCTTTTACCCAAAAAAAAAACTTCGAATAAGAGGCTAGTCTAAGTGTTGTTTGCTGCTTCCTTGGGTGGTTTCCTGATTGTGATATGATTCTTAATCATTTTTGAGTTGGTGAAACGTTGTTCAAGGTATCTGGTTAGTTCATAGCATCGTGGAGATGTGTTTTGGTCATAACTGAGGCGTATAGAGTCTAAAGTTTTCGTGATGATGGGTTGGTGTTCTTGTTGGAACTATGGTGGTTAGGATATTATTCACAGGGAGTTTATTCCAAAGTTCTTCTATGTGGGAATTTGTAAGGGAAAAGACTGGTGGTGATACATGGGTGGTATTCAATCTAGAAGTGGGGGTGAGAGATTTCACTTTCTTTCTTGGGGAAAAGTCTGTAAGTTTGTGTAAGTCAAGTGATAGAAGCCATTCTAGTCCCTTGGTGTACTAATGGTGATATAGGTGAAATAGCGGGGATCTCTCTTTCCTTGAGAGGTTTGGTTTTAGTACTCGATACTATCAGCGATGTGTCTAGGTTTTAGGTGAGGTGACTTTCTTTCCTGTGGTTGGTCTATTGGTGTTATTGGGATAGGCATCTGTTGTTTGTTTAAACTCATAGTGTTGTAGCAACACTATCAGACAACAAAATATCGAGTTGCAGCCCGAGTCATGATTGGTCCTGATGTGGCAGTTGTTGTGTCTTTGCGAGGAGGCATATTTCTCTTAATAGCATAGGAAAATTCGAGTTTAGAATCTATTTCGTGGATCACATAGGGTTAGGGTAATTCAATTACCGAGGTGATTGCATGAAATATCATCACTATACTTCCACAGTACAATTTCTTTAACGCCTGGTGCTATATGATGGTTACTGTTATTCGGATATATATGGATTGATTATCTTCGAATCTCATCAATGGGTGTCATAATATTGTAAGATATAAGTGTGTCATCTCGACTCGTCTGTGTTTAACCATAACGCTCATGGCAATATGCGAGATGGTCAACTACAATCATCATAAGTTGACATTAATAAGTAGCAATCATAACCCACAACACTGTTTTAATAATGTGTTCGATTGTTTACAAAACAACATATTACGAGATCTTTTATTAATGCCATATGTGGTAAGTTAAGGTGTCCAGGCTACAAGTGATGCATAAATAATCTATGAGTCGTCTGGCGCGTCATTTGCTCTGAAGCTCTCAACTATCTCAGTTAATGCTTCTATCCTCTGATCTCTGCGCATTTTCCATGTCTGTGAGGTGTCTCCGAAATTCTCGATTTATACTCAACTAAGCAGCCAACAACGCCTCTAAGGCGGTAGTCCTTTGATTCTGAGTTCTTACTGTGTCCTTGGCTATCCACAGGGTTTTCTCTACACTCTCTACCCTGCCATGCAATCTATGTGTTGCCTCTTGGGTTACAACTGGTGTATGCTCAATAGTATCCAATCTGAGGCTCATATCAGAGTTCTCCTGTCTTCTGATAGACATCCTCTCGGATAATATTCATAGGTTCTGGTCGTATGACTCATAACGATCAAGTGGCAGCTCGTTAAGATGATTGGAGTGAAGTCCTCCTGTACTAGCTTGCGAATCTACCTTGTTAGGAATACGTTTATTCATATGAAGACTCGGTCACCCCAAGCGTGGTTTAGCATTGTGTAGCTCGTAGTATTTATCGTAGTAGTTAGTAATAGTAGTTAATATATGTAAATAGTATTCGTAGAGTGGGTCGGGTCTTTACCCACCGTCAGCTCACTCTACAGCTCGTTTCATGGAGCACAAGTAGTTGTAGTATAGATACCCTCTCCCACCCAAGGGAGAGGGTTGGAACTTTCACTTCATTCAATCTAATCTTTCTTTCTTTCTCTCACTAGAAAGTCTCCCAACTTCTCTCTACTTCATCTCTCTAAACCTCTATACCAATTCGATTCGTAAATCACAAGAACCATACGTGTTTAACATTATGAGTATCCTACAATTGGTATCAAGAGCCATGGTTTCATCCTAGGATTGTTAGTGCTCGAATTTGTAGCTTGGTGTTGTGGTTCTTATATGGTTCGAATGGTATTAGTAGTAAAATCACTTGTTTGATCTTGTTTTGTGATAAGAGTGGTGTTATTCTTGTACTTTCTTCATTAGTAGAGTTATATGCACTTAGGTTTGCATTGGAGTGGTTGAATCATTCATTTGTTGGGTGTTAAGTGGTAATTCGTGTGATATTTCATACTAGCGAGTTGATAATTCTTAGTAGAGGGTTGACAGGTTTGGTTAGAGAGTTGAGGCAGAGATTTGGCGTTTTGCTATTTCTGGATATAAAGCCAAATCACTAGACAGTGACGTTTCTGTCCTATTATTCCAGCGAGTTGATATACTCTAGCGATTTGATCAGAATCTGGTAGCGAGTTGGTCAGTTTTGGTAGCGAGTTGGCAGTCTAGCGAGTTGGTAGTCTAGCGAGTTGCCTGACCAGAGATTTGGTTTCCAGCGAGTTGTTCAGATTCCAGCGAGTTGATCTTAGAGAGTTGCCTCCAGCGAGTTGATCTTAGAGAGTTGCCTCCAGCGAATTGTTTGACTAGCGACTTGTTATTTAGCTACTTGGAATTCTAGCGAGTTGTTCAAGTGTGATTCTAGCGAGTTGATTACTTGCAGTTTGACCTAAGTTGACCATTTTATGTCAAAACTTCAAACGGTCATAACTTTTGAACCGTAACTCCGTTTTCAGCGAATTAGCTGTCAAAATGTCCGGAACAGGCTGAATATTGTGAGGTTTCACCACAAAGTTGTGAAACGAATTTTTCGAGGCCCAAATCACCTCCGAAGTGAAGTTATTGAGGTTTTAAGTTTTAGACCAAATTTTGACTAAACTTTCGAGGCCCAACTTGCATCAACCGAACCAAGATCACAACTAAACAACATATAACCTTGTGAAAACAAACTATCACCACTCTTAACATACAATCACTGCTATGGAATCTTCGTGCTCGAATTCTAATGATAATGTGCTTCATCAGCCAATTAAATTGCCCGATAATGCAAAGAATAGTCGCATTGAATGTTTTCGATCACTCCATACACATCTCAAGGTTCTCTTTGCAAAACCTGGATACTTGGGAGGTTTCAATCGTGCATTCACAACACTTTTTGGTCAAAATGTTGAGACCTTCACAGTCAAAATGACTCTACACTTAGATCAACTTCAACAACAACTTGAAACAGGTGAATTTTCTGAAGGTAGTTCTATGGCTGCATTCTGTGTGATCAACAACCAACTCCAAGCGTTCATTGATTCACGATTCACTGAGGAGTATGATCATGAGTGTCAAATGACGAAAAAGAGCTTTGCTACTCATACGGGAATTGAAGTTGACGTTTTCAGAGTCACACTACTCCAACTCATGGGTAATGTGAAGGAGTACATTATGGAAAGAGCACAACACAAACTCAAGCGTGAAGACAAGGTGAAGGCATGTCGGGAGCAATCAAGTGATAATATTGTGGATTCAGGTAAAGCATCGGATGCTGGGTCAGTGGTTACCAAAGGCAGAGGATCAGAGACTGATAAGCTTGACACAACGAACAGTTCAATAACTCATACACGTGATGTGGATGCGTATATCAGACTGGTAAAAGAACATGTGTCATGTGCTAAGGTACTCGAACTGCGTAACATGGTTGATGAACAAAAGATTCCTAACAAAGTACAACCGATAAACGATGTCGATTCAGATGTTGCTGACATGGGAAATAGCAATGTTGACCCATGTGAACAACATATGAAACACAATGAAGTGTCTGTTGTACAATGTAGTGCATCTTCTGTTTTAAATGATGAATGTGTGTTGCATGAGAACACTGCCTATAACCCTGATGACTCCTTGACCACTAGATTTAATATCCTTAAGGATCAGGTGGCAATGTATGAACAACGTGCTAGATTTGAACTCACTGGACGTGAGCAAAACATGGAATGGCAAATGCGTGCATACATATCTGAAAATAATCTTAAGAGAGAAACATTGAAAAAGGAGTTACAATCTTTGCAAAAACAACTGGATCAAACTGTTAAACAAAAACAAGAGATTCAGAAAGGCTTAAACACACTCAAACATGATTTCAAAGAAAAGGAAACAAAACTCCTAAATGATTTCTCTAGTCTTAAAATCCTAAAAAATAAACTTGAGGATAAGTTATACACGCAAGGCCAAACCATTCAAACTGCTCAAATGATGCATAAACATAGGAAGTTGAGTGATGATCATAGTGAGAAGGATTCTACTAAGCCAAAAGCCAATTTCCTTAGAAGCGGTATAGGTGCACAACCGGCATTATATGATGCAAACATTATGCTTGAGCCTAATCATGCCCCACCTGATGCTACATCTGATGATGAGGGCAATGAGATAGAAGATAGAACCAGAGAAAAACTTGCTGAGAAATTAAGGGATCCCCAGTGCATAGCTAATAAAATCTTGTACAATTATGATTACTCTGAAGATAATCAATTAGCTATCTTTGTCCCACAAAAGAAATTTACTCCAGAGCAAGTCTTCTGGAACATTGACATGGAAAAGATGCAAGCAGAAAGAATAGTGGGAAAAACACGTACAGTTTTTCGAATAGCTGGCCCAACGATATATCCCATTAACACACCACAACATCTTGTTCCTTTCACCCTCCCCACGCAAAATAATACACTAATTGCCTTATATGTCCTTGGTCAATTATTCGCTGATTTTGATAAAACATGTAAAAAGAGAATAACACCAACGGGTATTACTAAAGGGGAAAGAGGTTTTGAGCAAACAAAACAATGTTACCTAACTGAAGTCATGCCATTTTTCATACTTCTCAAAGAACATTTTGAGGGCCTTAAAAATACCATTAATGATGATGTGACTCAAATGAAAAAGGTTTTTAAAGATGTGGAAAATGAGGGTAAACAATTGGCAATTGATCTTAAATGCAGTGAAGTTGCGAGAAAAAATATTCTCATAATGAATGAGAATTTGATTACTCAATGTGTTGCTCAGGACATATTTTATACTGCTACTGATTCTACGTTATCTGCCTGCCAATTTCATGAGATGTCTATTGCATTGACCGCTTTCCAGAATCGTGTTGTTGAGCTTGAGGGGGAGAATTTAAGATTGCGTGAGAAAATTCAAAACGATGACCATGATAACATGGTCAGGCATTTGTCAAAACTAGAGGTTGATAATCTTAATTTGCAATTACAGTGTCAACATTTAGAAGAAAGAACTAAAATATCAAATGCCAAGACATCTTCGGATGCTCCTGAATTTGATGCATATTTTGAATTAGCCAAACGTGATGAAAAGATTCAAGCTCACACTAGCACGATTCGAAACCTGAGGGTCGTAATTGCCCAATTGAAGTCAAACAAGAGTGATGTGATTAGCACCCAAAAACCACAGTCTATAGATTCTCAGAATTTTCAATTTCATGATACCATTAATAAATTGCAACATGAAAATGATTGGTTTCGTGCTGAAAATTCAAAAGTTAAACAACATTACAAAGAGTTATATGATTCAATTAAGATCACACGTGATATAAACAATGAAAAGATAACTTCTTTGCTTAAAGAGATTGAGAATCTAAAGACTCAGGTGAAAGGGAAAATGCCAATCATCACTTGTGATAATGGTGTTCAAAAGGTTTCTGCTTGTAAGAAGTACACAATTGATGCTGTGAATATTCCTCTTCCCCTTAGGAATAATAAGTTAGTTCATAGAGACTATCTTAAACATCTTAAGGAGTGCCTTGACTTGCTTCGTGAAACCATTGAAGAGGATAGGATAGCAAAACCACTTGATGATGCTATTGTAGGTGCCTGCTTTCTCACTAATAGATCTCAGGAACTCTTAGAATATGCTATTGGTACATGTCCTAAAACTGATAGCAAGCAAGATAGGTCTACTGCATCATCATCTATGACTAAGAACAAGCATGTTACCTTTGAGGTACCCTTGGAAACTTCAGATCCCAACACATCAAAACATGTTCAGCAACCGGAAGTGAAAAAGACTAAAATTCCCATTAGTCCGTCTACAGGAGTAAATAGTAACACTAATGCTAGAGAGTCCAAACCAAGGAGAAATAGAAGGAATTATAGGACTTCACCTGCTAAAAGTGTTCATAAAAAGAAAGTAGACGACCACATGAGGAACATTAAGTCCAACTTGAGCAAAATGAGTCATAATTCAAAACCAAATTTACGTTGCAAAACATGTAATGAATGCATAATTTCGAGTAATCATGATAAATGTGTTGAGAAATTTCTGAAGTCGTTTTACAAAACCCCAGTTAAGAAAGTTTGGAGAGCTAAACAAAGTAAGCAAATTTGGAAAGCAGCAGGTAAACTGTTTGCCAATGTTGGTTATCAATGGAAGCCCACAGGAAGGAAATTCACTTTAGGAGAACAGTGCCCTTTAACTAGGATAACCAACTCTAAAGTAGTGCCCATTAAGGAATGGAAGCCAACTGGTAGAACTTTCCCTTTGGAGACCCAATGTCCTTTAAATAGGCCCATTGCATCTACTAGTGAAATTTCCACCATTGAAACGAATGCACCTAAGGTCTTAGTAGCTCCAGAACTTGTTTGCACTAACCAACTGGAACCCAACTCAAATTGAGGATCCGACGCTCCAAATTTTCTGCTCTCGTCTGTTTCCAAATGCAGGTCGTACATTTCGTCCTTTGATATTTGGACTCAGGCTGCTCTAAACCTATGATTGGGGATCGCTCAGGGCTCGAGAATTTCGTGAATAAGTTTATCGGGACAGTTAGATTCGGGAACTATCATTTTTGGTTAATTATGGGTTATGGAGATTATGTTTCTGGTGACAGCTAATTTCGTGGGTATACTACATGGAAGGACTTGGGCATGATCTGTTCTCTTTTGGTCAATATTTTGATTCCGATCTTGAAGTTGCCTTCAGAAAACACACATGCTTCGTATCGGAATTGGATGATATTGATCTTCTTAAAGACAGTCATGGCACAAATCTATACACCTTTTCTATCTAATACATGATGCGGTCCTCTCCAATTTGCCTTCTCTCAAAGGCCTCAAAGAACAAATCATGGCTATGGCAACAAAGTTTTAATCACTTGAACTTTGGTACCATCAATGATCTTGCTCACAATGATCTTGTATGAGGTCTACCCAGATTAAAGTTCGAAAAAGAACTTCTTCATTCGGCTTGTCAACTGGGTAAACGAAAGAAGCATACTCACAAACCTAAAATTGTCAACACCAACATAGATGTTCTTTACACCCTTCACATGGACCCAGGCAGACCAATAAGTGTGAAGAGTATAAATGGGAAGTAATATGTACTCGTTGTTGTCGACGAATACTCTCGGTTTACATGGGTAAAGTTTTTGAGAACCAAGGACGTGACTCCAGAAGTTATCATAAAACTCTCAAACAACTGCTAGTAAGACTCACAAAACCGACGTAATCATCCGGTCAAACGATGGAACGGAGTTTATCATCAAACAACTTGTTCAATTTTACGAAAGTATTGGCATCACCCATCAGTAAAGTATCCCATGCACTCCTCAGTAGAATGGAATTGTTGAAAGACAAAACTGTTCTCTTGTAGAAGCTGCACGAACCATGCTAATATTCTCCAACGCACCGATGTTTCTATGGGCGGAAGCAATTGCTACAGCTTGTTACACCCAAAACCGATACTTGATACATACTCTTCACAACAAAACTCCAAATGAGCTGATTCATGGCAAGAAACCGAATCTCTCTTTTCTATTTTGAGTTTGGTGCTTTATGCTACCCTACGAATGACAGTCTAGATCTGGGAAAGTTAAAAGCTAAAGCTGATTTTGGATTCTTCGTTGGTTATGCTCCAGATAGTAAAGGATACAGAATCTACAATAATCTGTTGGGAATTCTGTTAATTAAGAATTCTGCTGACTGTTTCTGCTGAAGGTTACTGCTGAAGAGCTGGTTCTTGCTGAAGCAGTGTATCTGCTGAAGACTAGATTCAGTATTATTAGTTTCTGCGGATATAGTATTTCCGTATTTTATGTAATATAGTTTGGATATGCATGAGTTTATTTAGGAAGTGATAATGCATATCTTTTAGAAGTTTTAGAATATACGTTTCTTGTGAAACGGTTTAGGGTTCCTTGTGTATAAAAGGAACACATGATTATGTATTGAAAAAGGTTTTAGAAAACACTTTTATTATTATTAAAAAGATCCATAGAGGATCAAGAGTTCTTAGTATTACACTTGTATTTGTTTCCGCTTTAAAATACAAGATACAGAGATTATCTATTAGTGTGTTATTGATTACAGTAACATTGCTAACGATTCTAGAGTGCTCAAGAAGATCTATCAAGGTCTTTTAGTTCAACAAGTGGTATCAGAACCTCGAGAGAGTCTCTGTCATACTAAGAAACACAAATCTTACACCTTAAGAATCCAAACAAATCAACAAACATGCCTGGATCTGATGATGAGGTTGATACAACCCAAAACCTTAACACCATTTCTCTTCAACAACTCAACCTCTCCAACAGTAATGCTAAGTTTCCATACTTGAAGAATGCTGAAGAATATCATCTGTGGTCCATGAAGATGCAGAACTGGATCACAAACATAGATTGGAATCTGTGGGAGGTTGTCAAAAAGGGGAATAGCATGAAGAAGCATGTTACAAATGCTGATGGAGTTGTTACAATTGTAGGTCCCAGAACTGCTGAAGAGATTCTGGCTGTGCAAAGGGAGAGCAAGGTAAGAAAAATTTTGCTCCAAGCTATACCTGATGACCATATGGGTGACTTCCACTTCATGGAGGATGCCAAGGACATTTGGATGGCAATAAAAGCTAGATTTGGTGGGAATGATGAATCAAGAAGGTTGCAGAAGTCTATGTTAAAGCAAAAGTTCCAAGAGTTTCAGATATCTGAAGAAGAGGGAATTCATAAAGGCTATGACAGGTTTCATCGGATCTTAAGTCAACTTAATCAGTTGAAGGCTAGACCTGACAATGAGGACTGCAATGCTAAGTTTCTGAGATCTTTGCCGCCCTCTTGGTTACAAGTCTGTATTGCTCTAAAGACCAAAGGTGGGTTGGACATGATGTCCTTTGATGACCTCTACAACAGGCTTAAATCACTTGAGCCTGATGTTAGAAGTCCCATTCATCCAACCACTCATTCTGCATTTGTTGGTGCCTCTACAAAACCTGTGCATCAAGCCTCAAGCTCTTATTCATCAGGAGCGTCTTCTCAAACCCATACTCAATCTGCTCCTAAATCAAAATCCAGTAGTGTGTTGGATGATATTGTTCATTCATTTGTGGCTGAATATGAACATCAGCAGTTTCTTGCTTATGAGGATTTTGAACAAGTGGATCCATTGGAGATGGAGGAGATGCACTTAAAATGGCAGCTTGCAATGATCTCCATGAACATTAAGAGGTTTGAAACCAAGTCTGGAAGGAAGTTTGGTTTTAATGGAAGAGAGGCAGCAAGGTTTGATAGAAGGAAGGTTAAATGCTACACTTGTGGTCAAGTGGGACATTTTTCAAGAGAATGCAAGGAGAGAAAGTCTAGAGATGAAGTTAGATATGGCTCTTATCCAGTGGAAGCAGGGACTACTAAGGCTGCACCTTCAAAAGCTATGGTGACTCTGGATCACCAAATTGATTGGGCTGAACATGAACCTGCTGGAGAGGAAGCTTCTACTTCTTCACAAGTGAATCTGCCGGTGTACTCACCTTCAGAGGACAAGAAGGAGCAAGTCTCCTTGATGGGAATCTCTCAGGTACACAACTGTGTGTTTGAATGTAGTGTAAGATACAATGAGCTTAAACAAGAATTTGATGAATTGAAACCAAAGTACAATGAGTGTTATATAGAGGTAGAGTCTTATAAAATGGCTTTTAAAACTTTAGAGAAACAAAAAGTCTGGTTTCAAAAGAATCAAGTTAAATATGATGAAAAAATAAGAGTTCTAGAAAGTGATTTAGAAGTTGCTAAGATAGACTTAAAACGTACTGAAAAAGAGAAGTCTGATCTAGAAAAGGAAAAACAAGAATTACAAGCTAAATTAGATAAAGAGATAGCTGGTCGCATGAAATGGCAGGAAGGGGCATCTAATTTGAGTAAATTAATTGATGGTCGCCAATCTGTTAGGTCTAGAAAGGCATTAGGATATGAGAAATATATAGACCCTGAAGAGTTAACATATCCTGATATGTCTAGTGTTTTTGACCCTGAACCAGCCTTAGCTTATCAAACACCTGTTAAATATGTTAAG
Source organism: Artemisia argyi (assembly GCA_030686995.1). Classification (NCBI taxonomy): domain Eukaryota; kingdom Viridiplantae; phylum Streptophyta; class Magnoliopsida; order Asterales; family Asteraceae; genus Artemisia; species Artemisia argyi. Next base: position 247,493,768 of record CM060703.1, on the reverse strand, counting down.
GAAGGGGGAATGAATGCTGTCCCTGGACCTATAAGAGGGGAACACATGCCTATAGACCTATCCATACCTATTGACTTTGATGGATCACACCATCTCTATGGAAAAAAGTCAACTGACTTGCCAGACCCATTATTAAATCTACTGACTTTGTCTCTTGTTGTGACAGTGACAAGTCTTCTGATGAAGGGTCTACCTCATTTGTTAGCTGTGATTCAAGTGAGAAGTCTGACCTACCCAAGACCACTCCCAAGACCATACCAAAGACATCACCCAAGACTCCCCACAAGCCTTCTAGAGTTGCTGCTGATAACAAGACAGTTTTTACTGAAGACTTGTTTTTAAATTCTTTGCAAAATAATACTTTTAGTTCTGTTAAAAACAATTCTGTTTATCATGGTGGTTTGAATACTTTTTCATGTTATACAACTTCTTTTGGTTTGAATAAATCTTCTAAAAAGAAGAAGTGTTTTGTGTGTGAAAGTAAATATCACTTGATTAAGGATTGTACATTTTATGAGCAAAGAATGGGTGAATGTATTAGTCAGAGGAAACCTAGGCAAATGTCGAAGAACGTTAGTGAAATACCCTCTTTTGTTCCACATCAGCAGAAATCCAATTCTGCTGAACCTCATTCTTCATGGAGAAGAACCAGTACTAGACCATATGTTTGACCCACTAGTTCTTTCTTTTATAATGGTTATTGGCCTAATCACTTTGACTCAATGTATTATGGTGGTGGTTATAGGAATACTGCTGTGAAGCCCTCAGCAGGTTGTTCTTGGACAAAGACGGGACCTAATATGCAATACAGGCCCAAGAACAATGGTGGATCTAAAACATCTACATGGCCTATCACTAATGATCTACAAGGCAGGCTCAAGTCAGCAATGACTTGAGTCTCCAATGTGTACTAACTTTTGTATAATTTTTGTTGTTGTAGGATCATCCTTTGAAAAGTACTAAAGTAGGTATTGTTGATAGTGGTTGTTCTAGAAGTATGTCCGGGAACAAGGACAAGATGCATGACTTTGTACCCATAGAAGGAGGAGGCATTGTAACTTTTGGTGGTGGAGATGGCAAAATTACAGGGAAAGGAACTATTAAGACACCCTTGTTAGATTTTGAAAATGTTTATTATGTGAAGGAACTAGAGCATTTTAATCTATTCTCTGTATCACAAATTTGTGACACTAAGAATAAGGTTTTCTTCTCTGAAGATGAGTGTCTTGTACTTTCCAAGGACTTCAAACTTCTAGAAGACACAACTGTTTTGCTGAGAGTTCCTAGAACCTTCAACTTGTACACATTCAATCTGAATGATGTCAAGCCAGAAGGTGATCTAACATGTTTGGTGGCCAAAGCTTCCCTGGATGAATCTACCAAATGGCATAGGAGAATGGCTCATGTGAATTACAAGACTATCAACAAGTTGTCTAAACTTGGTCTTGTTCAAGGCCTTCCTTCTAAACTCTTCACCAATGAACACAATTGTATTGCTTGCAACAAGGGAAAGCAACACAGAGCCTCTTACAAAGCCATCAAAGCTGTGAGCACCATTTCAGAACCTCTTCAGTTGCTGCACATGGATCTATTTGGTCCAACTCCTATCAGAAGTATTGATCACAAGTACTTCTGCCTGGTTATCACAGATGATTTCAGCAGGTTTTGCTGGGTATTCTTTCTAAAAACTAAAGATGAAACAACTCCTATATTGAAAGAATTCATCATTTTAATTGAAAACCAGCTTAATAAAAAGGTTAAAGGAATTAGGTGTGACAATGGGACAGAATTTAAAAATGTTGTTTTCATAGAATTCTGTAAGTGTAAGGGGATTAGAAGGGACTATAGTACTCCAAGAACCCCACAACAAAATGGGGTTGCGGAAAGGAAAAATAGAACCCTCATTGAGGCAGCAAGATCAATGCTTGCAGACTCCAAACTACCCACAATGTTTTGGACTGAAGCAGTAAGTACTGCTTGCTATGTCTTGAACAGGGTATCCATTACTAGACATCATGTCAAGACACCTTATGAACTTCTCACTGGGAAAGTTCCAGACATACATTACCTTAAACCTTTTGGATGCAAAGTCACCATTTTGAATACTGCTGATATACTGGGTAAATTTGATGGGAAAGCTGATGAGGGGTACATTGTGGGCTATTCAGCTCATAGCAAGGCCTATAGGGTTTATAACCTGAATGCCAAAAAGATAGAAGAGACCCTTAATCTAAGATTTCTTGAAGATCAGCCGAATATTCAGGGACAAGGCCATTCTTGGTATTTTGACCTAGATTATTTGACTGACTATTTGGGTTATTCTAGACATGCTTCTAATCCTAATGTAGGTACCAAATATCCACACTCTAACCCTGCAGGTTCCATGGATGATGACTCAGACTGTGAATCTGAGCCAGAAGAACATACCATTGTTGTACCATCTTTTCCACCTAACCATTTTGTAGGTAATCACTCTATTGCTGAACAAGATGATGAGTCACATTATGCAGAGGATCTTGCAAGACTGTAGAAGCAAGAACATGCTGTTACTAAGGAAGAAACTCAATGAAAAGGTTACACAAGAGACTGAAGCAATCCTACATCAATCAGCACAAGCAGTCAGTGGAAACAAGGATACTGCTGATGATTCTACTGAAGGCATACCTATTCCCACTGATAAGGTCCTTGATGCTGATCCTACTGATGCTCATTCTCCCATTTCTACTGAAGTGTCTGCAGACTTTGAGAAGCCCTTTACAATATTTCCACGTCCTTCTGATCTTGGGAATTATCAGCCAAAGCCTGGCCTATTTCACTCAGCTTCTTATGATACTGAGTTTGCGCCTACAGTTAACAACCTTGATGCCTCAATTGATGTTCACCCTACTGTAACTAAAAGGATTCATAATGCTCATCCCCTATCAAAGATTATTGGAGATCCTAAAAATCCTGTTAGAACTAGAAGCACTGTAAAGAATACAAAATATGGTGAAGTTGCTTTCATCTCTTATGTCTACAATCAAAAGAGGAACAATCACACAGACTTCAAACATTGTCTGTTTGCATGCTTTCTCTCTCAAATAGAGCCAACTAGTGTTCCTCAAGCACTGGCAGATTCAAGTTGGCTTGAAGCAATGCAAGAAGAGATGCTGCAATTTAAGAATCAGCAGGTTTGGATTTTGGTTCCTCTTCCTGATGGTAAATATGCTATTGGGACAAAATGGATTTTGAAGAATAAAAGAGATGCCAGGGGAATTGTGGTGAAGAACAAAGCTAGACTTGTGGCTCAAGGGTTTAGACAAGAGGAAGGCATTGACTATAATGAAATCTTTGCACCAGTGGCCAGAGTTGAAGCAATTAGGATATTTTTGGCCTATGCCTCTTATATGGGCTTTATGGTTTATCAGATGGATGTTAAAGGTGCTTTCTTATATGGTGAGATTGAAGAGGAGGTTTATGTGACTCAACCCAAGAGATTTGAAGACCCTGATCATCCTGAGTATGTGTACAAGGTTGTCAAAGCTCTCTATGGACTTCATCAAGCTCCCAGAGCTTGGTATGCTAGACTTTCCACATTTCTGCTGAAGAATGGCTACAGAAGAGGTGCCATTGACAAGACTCTATTCCTCAAGAAAGATTCCAGGGATATTATTCTTGTGCAGGTGTATGTGGATGATATTATCTTTGGTTCAACCAAAGAAGCATGGTGTAGAGAGTTTGAAGATCTGATGAAGGGAGAATTTCAAATGAGTGCCATGGGAGAACTCACTTTCTTTCTGGGTTTACAGGTTCAGCAGAAACCTGATGGTATTTTCATACATCAGGAGAAATATGTAAAAGATATGTTGTCCAAGTTTGCTATGGAGAATGTCAGGACTGCCACTACTCCCTATGAGGCTCCCAAACCAAAGAACAATCTTGATCCTGATCTCCCTGTGAATGTTCATTTATACAGGTCAATGATTGGTTCTTTGATGTATTTAACTGCCTCAAGACCTGATATTACATTTGCTGTGAGTGCATGTTCAAGGCACCAAGTCACTCCACTTACCTCTCACTTGAATGCTGTCAAAAAGATTTTTAAGTACCTCAAAGGCCAACCCAAATTAGGTCTTTGGTATCCCAAAGAGTCTCCATTTCAGCTAGCAGCTTATAGTGATACTGACTATGCTGGTGCAAATTTGGATAGAAGATCCACAACTGGAGGTTGCCAATTCCTTGGAAGAAGACTGATTTCTTGGCAATGCAAGAAACAGACCATTGTTGCTACCTCTACTACTGAAGCAGAGTATGTTGCTGCTGCCAATTGTTGTGGACAGGTTCTATGGATTCAGAATCAATTGCTGGATTATGGGTATAACTTTATGATTACTACCATTTTCATTGACAATCAAAGTACAATTTGTATTGTTAAAAATCCAGTTTTTCATAATAGAACCAAACATATTGAAATCAGGCACCACTTTATAAGGGATGCTTATGAAAAACATTTGGTTAAAGTGGTAAAAATTCACACAGATGAGAATGTGGCAGATTTGTTAACCAAAGCATTTGATGGACCAAGGTTTACATATTTAGTGATCCATATTGGCATGCTTAACCCTTAACTGCAAAGTTTAAGGGGAGGCATAAGCCTCAGGGGAGGATAATGAGTGTAAACTTTGTAGATTTGTATAAGTTGTATAATTTCTGAGTTTTAACACTAACCCACTAATAGTTTTGCAAGTTGTTTGGTGTATTTGCATGTTTTATGTCTGTTTTGCAGATGTTCTGAGATTGTAAGTTATATGTTAAAGTCACCAAGACCTGAAGTCAAAGGAATGAGGTCAAAAGTGCTGAACATGGTTTCTTCTGATGAGTTAATTATGCTGAAGGTCTTACACAGTTGATTAATTAAGAAGATCTTTTCATTCATTCAAAGAAACAAGTTACAGCTTACATTGAAAGTTCCAACTGAATTACAATGACCATTCCTAAACATTTGGCTAATTAAGTACTACTAGCTTCTATCACTTATTACAAAATACTTGAGGCTATGACAAGTACAATGATGAAGCTGAAGATGAAAATGGAAAAAGAAGAGAAGGAAGACTGTGAAGATGCTCAAGTACCAAAGTCAAGAAAATACTTAAGAACTTTGTTCCATGGCAACATTCCTCAATCATCTACTTCAGCTTCTCCTTTCCCTTACGTATGATCTCAGCCTTCTTGCTCTGTCCAATATGTTCTTGATGTGGAAGACCAGGTCCTGGAGCAGGAAGATCCAACACCAAATTTTGTGATGTTGGAAGAGATGGATCCCTCTTACTTGCTCTTGGTTGGGATCTCTCTGGTGTGGAAGGAGGAAGAAAGGCTGGATCTTCATTTTCTTCCTCTGAAGAGTCTTCATCAGAGGTATAGATGAAGGGAGAGACAAGCTCTCTCTCAGCAGGAATGGGTACATTACTTGGTTCACCCTTCCTATGAGCATTCCATTGTCTTTCTTGTGCATCCCATCGTTTCTCCAGTTCTCTTTCATAGTCGGAATCATCAAGCTCCCATGGATATGGTGGTAAATCTTCTTCTGAAGATGAAGAAGAGGAATTGTGATCTGAGGTTTCTGGGTGTGATGACATGGTTTTGGTGGAGAATTGGGATTAATTGAGAAATTAGGGTTTGAAAGATGATTTAGGGTAAATTGGTGACTGAGATGTGATTTGGGGGTGATTAAATAAGCCAAGTTTAGGCGTTACGATAATTAATGCGAGTTGGGTGGCAGAGTAAAACCAAGATATTGACTGAAGATATTTTTACTTTTGGTTGGTTTCTGCTGATGTTGACCATTCCTCAGCAGATTTGACTTTCATTTCTGCTGAAGGGTAAATTTTCAAATTGGAAGTTTTTGAATTACACGTCAGACTTGGTCAATAATTAGTTCCGATAATTTTGACCATGATTGGGGAACTTCCAAATTTAACCCACTTTGCATATCTATTCCTAAACAAAATTATTCGCTTATCACTCCACTTAAACCCATTATTCTTTGTGTAATTCATAACCGTCTCACGCAAGGTCATTCAAATGGCACAACTCGAATTGAGAGGCGATCATAACATGTATGCTATTCTGAAAAAGGAAAAGGGACATGAAGAATTCGATTTAATGGTGGAGTTTCTACAAAGGTCGAAGATTCATTATGCTCTGACACATAGTCCTAATTTGGTGTGTGAATCATTGGTGAAGCAATTTTGGGCATCTGCTGCTAAGAGATCTAACACCGAGATTGTTGCTGAGATTGATGGTGTAGAGTATGTGGTGACAGAAGGATTGATTAGGACAAAGCTTCAGTTGGATGATGAGAATGATGTGTATCATTCCAACACTGCAGAGATTCTTGTTGGGCTAAGGGAAGCTGGATATCAAAGTACTGATACATCCAAGTGGCACAAGAATCAATTTTGTCCTAAGTGGAGGTATTTGGTGCATCTGCTACTTCAATGTATAAGCAACAAGTGTGGTGGATGGAACCAATTCTCTCTGCAATTGGGTTGTGGTATTGTTTGTCTTTCTAAGGGTCAAACTTATAATTTTTCTAAGTTTATCTTTGATAATATGCTAGAAAACATTGATAAACAACAACATAAGTTTTTAATGTATCCTAGGTTCTTACAAATAGTTTTAGACATAACCACTGAAGATAGAACCCATGTGCCTATTAAAAGTCTTGGTTGTAAGTTGTTTGCCTCAATGAAAACTAATTATACTGGGGAACATCACCCTATGTTAGAAGCTATGTTGCCACATGGCAATGACAATGTAGTTGAGGGTGATGATGCTGGTAATGTGCCTGCTCCTAATGCTGCTGATGATGGTAATCCATCATCTTCTGGTGTTGCTGCTGATGGTAATCCTTCAGTGGTAATGGAGGAAGAGCCAGCTACAACTGCTGAACCATTACCTGATTCTACTGACTTACCACCACCTACCCCTGTACATATGTCACCTAGTCCTACCATCTCACCAGCTCAGGATGCTCCAGCTGAGCAAATTCATGAGTTTGAAGATAACTTTCAGTCTCATGAACCTGAGATCACCAGACTGCATACACCTAGTCCTATGAGAGAGCCAATTAATGAAGGCTTTCCTAATGTTGTAAATGAGTCTGTTTCTCCTTCAGGGTTCAATGAAGCTCATTTTACCACTGAGCAATCAGCTGGTAGAGCAGAGGACCCAATTACTCTCACTTTTGTATATGATTCTCTTAACAGGTACATGAAAATGACTGAAGATCTCCAAAAGGAACTTGCTGATACCAAGACTACTCTTGGTAATGAAATTGAAAGTTTGAAAAGCAAGGTTCAAGATTTGGAGGCACAGCTGAATCAGCAGAAGCAAAGTAAGGGTGGATTGGATTCTACTGAAGTTCCAAAGGAGGCAAATTTGGATTCTCTTGAGATTCTAGCTGAAGTTGCTAGACAGTCTAATGTTGTTCCTTCTAAAGCTGTTGAAGTACCTAAATCTAAACCAAAAATCTTATATGGTAGAAGAAGAAGTACAAGACAATATTTGGCAAGGAAAGCTGTTGAGTCTTCCAAAAGTGGTGATGATGATGTGCTCATGACTGAAGCTACTGATATACTTCAGGAGAAATAATCACCAAGTGGAGTTGCTGCTGACATATCTGCTGATAAAGGGAATACATCCGGAGAAGCATTCTTTGTAGCAGGGAAAGAATATTTGAATTCCCCTGTTCATCATTCATCTGAGAATCAACAAGTTTCTTCTGATAGAGAGGTTCAAGAAGTACCTGATGAAGCTATGGAAGATTTGAATGTTCCTCATGATGATATTGCTGAAGGAACAGATGTGGATTTGGATGAGCTTGTCACAGCTGAAGCCAGAGCTGCACAAGAAAATCTTTTTCAAGTATGGGAAGACTATAAGAAGAGTGCTAATATGGCTGAGGAACAGCAAGCCAATATTGATGCAGCATATGAGTCTGTAACTCAAAGATATGTTTCTACTTTGCCTATTGAAAGACAAAGAGAATTGGATGCAGCTGTACAAGAGTTTGATGAGTCAGATTGGCAGCAGATTGGAAAACAAGTGCTTGATAATTCTGATTTAGCTACAGACATCTTTGGTAAAAGAGTGAAAAAGCAAGACTGGCCTTCTGAAATTGTGAAAGTGATGAAGTTAAGAAAGAAGGTAGCAGATGAGTTAAAAGCCAAAACTAAAAGAGATAAACCTATGACTCAAGCACAGCAGAGGGATTATATGAGAACATATGTGAGAAGTCAAAGCAGTTCATTGTTTAATAATGCTTGGTCTAAGAAACAAGTGTGGGAAATTCCTTTTGATAAACTGGTTGAGATTTATAACAGAATCAAGGCTAGAAATGAACAAGCTGGAATGGGTGCTTCTAAGAATATTCCTTTGCCTGATATTTCTTGATGAGGCGAAAAATGATCCGTTTTTAGGGGGTCATTTAAGCCCGAATTCGAATTTATTTGATCAAATATTGCCCTAAATCGTTCCTTTTGTGATTTTAGGTACTTTGGGAGTGAAATCTGGAAAAGGAAGCAATTCGGACATTTTTGGAGCATAAAAGTGAAGAAAACGCCAAAGTCTTAATTTTCCATGCTGGGAACAGTAGGTGACGGCGTCAAGAGTAACACCATGACGCCGTCAAGAGCAAAATTCCATGACGATCCAGTACAGATTTGAAGGTGTCACGAAGGTAGGGCGTCAAGAGTTAAAGTCATGACGGCCTGGAAATGATTAAGTCTTGACGGCGTCAAATGTAGATCAAGGCAGTCCGAGAATAGTTTTGGCGGCGAGGTGACGGCGTCACAATGTTTGTCTTGACGCCGTCAGACCCCTTTTCCTATATATAGTTTTCTAATTTTCACATTAAAAAGAGAGAAGTTTTGAAGAAACCCTAAGTACGATTTTGGTGCGAATTTTATAGGTTTTTAAAGGGTTCCAACCCCTTGATACCTTTCATATGTAATTAAGATAAGTGTTCTTTTAATTCAATCAATATGTCTATGTGTTGGTTGTCTATATCTTGTTCTTGTCTTAATTCCATCATGCTAGGCTAGATCTATCTTGTGTTTGCTTGGATCTAATGAAACCTAGATGTTAATTATATGTTGATTACTTGTTTATAGTTTGTTGTGGATGAGTGAATTTTATATGTTAGGCTTAAGAAAACTGGCAGATCTCCAAATGGTAACATGCTTGAACGTCTTAGGAAACATGAACCTATTGCACTAAGGTCTTTATTGGTTGTATTTAATGCATGAGCCACTGTTTACAATCCCTATAGTTGTGCTGGGCATGGTGTAGGAGGAGATAAGAGCTCATAGAATTGGGGAGTTATGTTCGATACTCCATGAATGGTATTAAGGAATACAATCCGTCATCCATACATCTATAACAAGTAATTAACGTGTAAAAGATGTCTAGGGAGTAGTGAAATCTAAGTAAACACATTTTCTCCACTTATTGCTCACAACCTTAGTATGATTTAGTTTATTTTCATTTCTAGTATTTTATTTTTATTGCATCTTAGTATTGGGTTAGTTGAATAGCAACTAATTCCGCCCAAATCCTTCAAACCCGAGATTTTTACTTGCTTTCTATAAAATATAAAATACAAAAATAATCATCCCTCACCTTTAGAACTAGTATTTAGGTTTTCTAATCCTAGCAACACTATTCCTAAGCTGAACGATCAATCCCCCGGTACTTGTCACTATACTATACTACAACGATCAGGTACACTGCCTGGTGGGGTTGTAAGCTTCTCGAGATCCCTTGAGAGGTAAAGCCTGGTGCGATTCCCACGTATCAAGTTTTTGGCGCCGCAGCCCGGGAAATAGTTATTGTCTAGGTTAGAATCTCTTTTTATTAGGTCTACTTTTTAGATTCCTTTCTAGTAAGATTTTATTTTTATTTTTAGGTTCCTTTAGTCTATCTTTTCTTTGTGTCTTTGTTTGTAAAAACCTTTCCATTGACTATTCCGTTTGCCATTATGGAGAACGCGAATCCACCAAGTTCGACACTAGAGTTTTACCAGAAAAAATATAATTACACTAGTTTGGATATTACAAGATGGAGGAACGAAATGAGGAGGACAGGATCTTATATTGATTTTATTGAGTACCTTGAGAAAAGAGGCCAAGTGCATAATGCTTTTAGAGAATTCACCTTAAGAGCTCCATCAACCCCTCAAAATGCCTCACTTAGTGGAACCTAGGCACCATATGAGCTTTCACCTAGGATAGTTTCGTATGAGCCACCTAGCTGCATGTCTTGGTTAGGCCCTACCAGAATACAGGATGAACACATAGGTGACCTTGATGTGATGGAGGATGTAGCCGAACATGATCACATTGATAAAAAAGACCTAGGTTTTATGATCGATGATGATGAATCTCAAGAAACAGATGATGAATCTCTTGGGCAATTTGTATATACTAGTCATAATATTGAGGATGATCCTTATGATTCGGACGTAGAAGTTGAGATGCCTAGAGAAGTACGTGAGATACTTGGGAAAATGTTAGGGTTAGATTATAATGAAACACATGTTGAGGATATAGGTGATCTTGACACAAGGAATGATGAAGTAAATAACATAAGCTCACCAAGTACCCCACAAGTCCTACCATCATTTGTGGCACACACACCGCCCGTGACTTGCCCGGAAGAGGTAGAGGAGACTATAGGAACCCCAATAGAGGTAGAACCTTTGAACCAAACACAACTAGAGGATATAGGTTTGAATACTCATAATGATAACCTTACTCTTAGTACTAGGGAAGTTCCTAGTTTTGATGAACCGGAGCCTCAACCAAAGCCGTTACCTAATCTTCTATCCTTAGATGTGAATTTAGGAATTGAAAAAGGTCCCGATCCACCCATCAAACCAAATAGTCCAGGTAGTCTTGGGATAAAGGTAGTAGATTCTAAGCCTTGTAGAGAGGAAGCTGACGTAGGAGTGGAAAATGACCTTACATGCTTACATCACCCATTTTTGATTGATCACAAGAAACATTATGGGTTTAAACCGGGTTTATTAGGTCAAGATGGGTCACCAACTAGTAGTCTCTTGAAGTTGGTAGAAAATGATCCCTTTGTAGGAGAAAATCTTAATCAACCCATTAACCCGATTGAATTAAGTAAGGTTATGATGATAGGAGCACACCCCTTTGAGCATATAATTCATCCACCATTCTTTCCTCACGTGGCATATTTCCACCCTAATGGTGTGTATCGCTACTTCCACCCGCACTTAATTCAAAGTGTAGGGAAAACCTCCCCTATTTCCGTTAAATAAGGGTAGAGTCAGGCTCGTGACTCGAACAAAAACAAGCGCTTCTTGGGAGGCAACCCATGTTTTGTGTGATTTTGTTTGTTTGTTTGTTATTTGCTTCCGTATGCATGCTTAATTTTTATTGTTGGTAAATCATGTTTCTAAACTAAATAGTGGAAATACTTTACTTTGTTGTTTTGGCCTAGTCTTAACTCCACCTAAAAGTATTTTTGCAAAAGATAAGTGTAAGGGGAAACCCCAAATATGTTTTCAAGAAACAAACCGATCATGATTCTCCACAATATTAAATGAACATGTATATTCGTATTTGTTAGAGTCAAATGCTTGTATTGAGTCATAATGAAGTTTTGCAGGATTTTCCAGGAAGTAGGACCAAGTTTTTCCAGAAATTTTCCAGAAACTTAACATAAGAATTTCTGCAGGTCACTTCTGACGGCGTCAAGAGTTTACTCTTCACGGCGTCAAGTGTAAAAATCTGGAAATTTTACCAGTTTTGTTTTTCTAACGGAATCTTATGGTTTTTGTGAATTATTAAGTTTTATAATCTCCAGGAAATCTGCAAACTTCATTCCACAAGCATTATATCTTATCTTGTTTTCTAGGATTTAGTAACTTATATAGGATGCCGCCGATTTTACGCGAGGTTGTCTTGTCTATTTTATCAGGTTTTTACAGGTTATGTATGACAAGAAGATGATTTATATTCTGGAAGGGAAGTTTTGATTGTTCATTTTCTTGGAGGAAGATTTAACCTGGCCACCTTATTATCCATACCGAGCGAATCAGGGGAGTATTTGATTTCATTCTCTTTACTTTTTCACTTTTACATTCTTTACTTGAACATTGGGGACAATGTTCATCTTAAGTGTAAGGGGAGGGTAAAAAGGTGATACCTTACATACGCACTTTCGCTTGAGTTTGTTTTGTTTAATGGTAGACGTGTAATAAAACTATGAGAAATACTTGTTAGTGCAATTTTAGCGCCAAATTTAAAATTTTTTACAATATTTAGGAGTGAAACTTTAGCCATAGCAAGCATCTCATGGATAGGAGATTGTGTGACTAGCACATAACCGTATATTCAGAAAAATTTTCCACCCAAATATGTGAGGTTCGCCTTTAGATTTGATAGGAAAAGCATTTACTATTAGTGCTTATGAGTGTACCGGTAGCATTTAGATTCTAGAACTTGCGTTAGTGATGCATCCCGAGACCGCTAGTGAGACTACATTCGTGTAGTAGGATTTACTACATGATAAGAGGCATTAGGATCACCCTTGTGTTAAACCCGTATTATAATTACTTGACCATTTAAGTCATATTACTTGGCTAGTTAAGTCAACTAATTTTTCCCACACCCTTAGCGTTGTACTCATTTTTAGTACACGAAACCCCTAGTACACCCCTCCGAGCCTATATTTTCGTTTCTAACTTTAAGCATTTTACTTAAAGGAAGAATTTGTTACACCCCACTTAAATATACACCCAAATCGCCTTAGCCTTCCGTGTATGCACTCATTTTTAGTGCATTATTGTTATTTGTTAAACCCTAAGTTAACTTTCTAATTGATTACATGGTTGCTAAGTCGAGTCATATCCTTGTACATATTGTTTTGGGACGATTGGGACTCATGGGTAAGTACTTATTTTATGAAGTAATGGGGAAGAACATCATATATTACCCCCATATGTGCGTTAATCTTAAAAGTGCTCCAAGTGTTTTGATTTTCTTAATTCGAGTCATTAGTTTAGTTAATTGTAAAGTATGTAAAGATTCAAGTGTAAGGGGAATTCTCATCCCCTATGATGTATTATTTTGGATGGTATGTAAGAGTGTATGGGAAAAAAAATCGAAAAAAAAAAAAAAAAAAAAAAAAAAAGAGAGAGAAAAAAAAACATACGGACTACCATCCCTTTTCATTCTATGTTCATTTTATGTTTTTGTTATTTTTCATTTATTAGCTTAAGTCAAGTCTAGTCTTGGCTTAGCAACGCCACATTGTACATGTAATTAACCAAGATTGTTAACTCGCAACCAGTAAAACTTCCTTTATCCAACAAAACCGTGTATTTCATATCCCTACACCTAATGTTACAACCCTTTAAAAGACCTCTTTGATAGTTTATCCTAGGTGCTTACCCCATGTGGTGGAGGTTTGATCCTTTCCCAAGCCTATGGTAATCTATTTTGCTATGACAGGTAGTGAGAGATATCTTCCGTTTCCATATTGTAATTTACACTTTATTACACCCGAGAGATGTGAGTATCTAAACACTATTTGTGAGGTGCTTGTGTATGACCTCCGTGCTTGTCTATTGGTGTTGGGTCTGAAACTGCTGCTATGTGTGAAACTGCTGCTAGTGGTAATGATTCTGCTGCTGATGTCAAAGTGCTGCTGAGGATAAATGCTGCTGACAGAATCTACTGCTAATGGGATAAGGATGTATACGGTTCAGATAAATATAGAATAGATTGTGTAAATATTATATTTATCTAGAATATATTTATCGTGTAGAGAAAGGTATTGTAAACCTAGTAGGATTCCTTAGTCTATAAAAGGAGGATCCTAGGGTTAGTTTATGTACGTATCATTATTCACTTCAAGGTTGTAAAACCCTAGCATTGTTGAGTGCTCGTATTAATAATATTGAAGTGTTGAAAGAGAATCATTATTCTTCTTAAGTTAAGCTTTTACATTCCGCATATTAGCTTAAGTGTTTAATCAAGTTAACTTCTATACAAGATCGTTTAAGCTCAACTGGGATCAACAATTGGTCTTTAGTGGAACGATTATTTGTTGTAATTACTTTTATATTAGTGTTAAATGACCCCTAACTTGTCTTTTGAGTAGAATAAAAGCGCATTTGCTTGAGGACAAGCAAATCTCAAGTGTAAGGGTATATGATGAGGCGAAAAATGATCCATTTTTAGGGGGTCATTTAAGCCCGAATTCAAATTTATTTGATCAAATATTGCCCTAAATCGTTCCTTTTGTGATTTTAGGTACTTTGGGAGTGAAATCTGGAAAAGGAAGCAATTCGGACGTTTTTGGAGCATAAAAGTGAAGAAAACGCCAAAGTCTTAATTTTCCATGCTGGGAACAGTAGGTGACGGCGTCAAGAGTAACACCATGACGGCGTCAAGAGCAAAATTCCATGACGATCCAGTACAGATTTGAAGGCGTCACGAAGGTAGGGCATCAAGAGTTAAAGTCATGACGGCCTGGAAATGATTAAGTCTTGACGGCGTCAAATGTAGATCAAGGTATTTATCGTTCCTTTTGTGATTTTAGGTACTTTGCTCTTGACGCCGTCATGGTGTTGCTCTTGACGCCGTCACCTACTGTTCCCAGCATGGAAAATTAAGACTTTGGCATTTTCTTCACTTTTATGCTCCAAAAATGTCCGAATTGCTTCCTTTTCCAGATTTCACTCCCAAAGTACCTAAAATCACAAAAGGAACGATTTAGGGCAATATTTGATCAAATAAATTCGAATTCGGGCTTAAATGACCCCCTAAAAACGGATCATTTTTCGCCTCATCATATACCCTTACACTTGAGATTTGCTTGTCCTCAAGCGAATGCGCTTTTATTCTACTCAAAATACAAGTTAGGGGTCATTTAACACTAATATAAAAGTAATTACAACAAATAATCGTTCCACTAAAGACCAATAGACAAGCACGGAGGTCATACACAAGTACCTCACAAATAGTGTTTAGATACTCACATCTCTCGGGTGTAATAAAGTATAAATTACAATATGGAAACGGAAGATATCTCTCACTACCTGTCATAGCAAAATAGATTACCATAGGCTTGGGAAAGGATCAAACCTCCACCACATGGCGTAAGCACCTAGGATAAACTATCAAAGAGGTCTTTTAAAGGGTTGTAACGTTAGGTGTAGGGATATGAAATACACGGTTTTGTTGGATAAAGGAAGTTTTACTGGTGGCGAGTTAACAATCTTGGTTAATTACATGTACAATATGGCGTTGCTAAGCCAAGACTAGACTCGACTTAAGCTAATAAATGAAAAATAACAAAAACATAAAATGAACATAGAATAAAAAGGGATGGTAGTCCGTATGTTTTTCTCTTTTTTCCTTTTTCTATTTTTTTTTTCTTTTTTCTTTTCTTTTCTTGATTTTTCGATTATTTTTTTTTTCTTTTTTTTGCATACACTCTTACCCTACCATCCAAAATAATACATCATAGGGAATGGTAATTCCCCTTACACTTGAATCTTTACATACTTTACATTTAACTAATCTAATGACTCGAATCAAGATAATCAAAACACTTGGAGCACTTTTAAGAATAACGTACATAGGGGGTTAATAATATTATGCTCTTCCCCATTACTCCACAAAATAAGTACTTACCCATGAGTCCCAATCGTCCCAAAACAATATGTACAAGGATATGACTCGACTTAGCAACCATGTAATCAATTAGATAGTTAACTTAGGGTTTAACAAATAACAATAATGCACTAAAGATGAGCGCATACACGGAAGGCTAAGGCGATTTGGTTGTACATTTAAGTGGGGTGTAACAAATTCTTCCTTTAAGTAAGATGCTTAAAGTTAGAAACGAAAAGATAGGCTCGGAGGGGTGTACTAGGGGTTTCGTGTACTAAAAATGAGTACAACGCTAAGGGTGTGGGAAAAATTAGTTGACTTAACTAGCCAAGTAATATGACTTAAATAGTCAAGTAATTATGATACGGGTTTAACACAAGGGTAATCCTAATGCCTCTTATCATGTAGTAAATCCTACTACACGAATGTAGTCTCACTAGCGGTCTCGGGATGCATCACTAACGCAAGTTCTAGAATCTAAATGCTACCGGTACACTCATAAGCACTAATAGTAAATGCTTTTCCTATCAAATCTAAAGGCGAACCTCACCTATTTGGGTGGAAAATTTTTCTGAATATACGGTTATGTGCTAGTCATACAATCTCCTATCCATGAGCCGCTTGCTATGGCTAAAGTTTCACTCCTAAATGTTGTAAAAAATTTTAAATTTGGCGCTAAAATTGCGCTAACAAGTATTTCTCATAGTTTTATTACACATCTACCATTAAACAAAACAAACTCAAGCGAAAGTGCATATGTAAGGTATCATCTTTTTACCCTCCCCTTACACTTAATATGAACATTGTCCCCAATGTTCAAGTAAAGAATGTAAAAGTGAAAAAGTAAAGAGAATGAAATCAAATACTCCCCTGATTCGCTCGGTATGGATAATAGGGTGGCCTGGTTAAATCTTCCTCCAAGAAAATGAACAATCAAAGCTTCCCTTCCAGAATATAAATCATCTTCTTGTCATACATAACCTGTAAAACCTGACAAAATAGACAAGACAACCTCGCGTAAAATCGGCGGCATCCTATATAAGTTACTAAATCCTAGAAAACAAAATAAGATATAATGCTTGTGGAATGAAGTTTGCAGATCTCCTGGAGATTATAAAACTTAATAATTCACAAAAACCATAAGACTCCGTTAGAAAAACAAAACTGGTAAAATTTCCAGATTTTTACACCTGACGCCGTCAAGAGTAAACTCCTGACGCCGTCAGAATTGACCTGCAGAAATTCTTATGTTAAGTTTTCGGAAAATTTCTGGAAAAACTTCGTCCTACTTCCTGGAAAATCCTGCAAAACTTCATTATGACTCAATACAAGCATTTGACTCTAACAAGTACGAATATACATGTTCATTTAATATTGTGGAGAATCATGATCGGTTTGTTTCTTAAAAACATATTTGGGGTTTCCCCTTACACTTATCTTTTGCAAAAATACTTTTAGGTGGAGTTAAGAATAGGCTAAACAACAAAGTAAAGTATTTCCACTTTTTAATTGAGAAACATGATCAACCAACAATAAAAACTAAGCATGCATACGGAAGCAAATAACAAACAAACAAATAAAATCACACAAAACATGGGTTGCCTCCCAAGAAGCGCTTTTCTTTATTTACGAGTCTTGTAGCTAGACTCAAGGTCATGGGTTACTATGTGACCTCATCATTTGAAATGATATACCCCATGTAGTTGCGATCATTACTGTTATGGTGGTAGTGCCTCAATCTGTCGATACTCGCAATCAAAATTCCACCTAATTTACTTCTCAAGTTAGCTACCCCATCTCGGCTCAATCCTTCGATTGTGAATGGCCCATACCACCAAGGACTTGGTTTATCGGGTGGTATTGTTGTTTCCAAGTGTCTCAAGAGTACCAAGTTCCCTTCCTCATATGGTATATGATTTTCTGCGGGTCGAGTATGTTCGACTTCGACCTGAACCTTATTGCTTTTTCTTCTTTCATTTTTGGCTTTCTTATAGCTTTTGATTCTTGCCTCCCATGCAAGAATTTTATTCTGAACACGAATGGGTGTCGTGCCAATGTTGTTTTTGATCTTTCTCCAACTTAAATTCTCATACCCACTTCGCGGGGTCATGGGAAAGCTAATCTTTCTTTTTCCAGATTTAAGCTCAATCTTCCTACCTTCATACTTAATGACAGCCCTAGCGGTGGCGAGAAATGGTGCCCCAAGGATTATTGGCATGCACCCATCTCCTTTATCATCGATGATCATAAAATCAACGGGGTACATGAATCCTGCGACATTAACTAATACATCTTCTGCGATTCCTAGGGGGTATACGTACGAGTGTCCAACGAGAGATAACCTAACACGAGTAGGGGCTGGCATTTTTTATGTTAGTTGGATGTAAATAGTTAGGGGCATAAGATTTACTTCCGATCCTTGGTCGGCGAAAGCACTAAGATGTTCCAAGTCCCCGATGCTCGTTGGTATCTCAAAGTTCCCACATGCTATCTGCTTAGTAGCCACTTTTTGTACCATTAGCCTCTCGAATACGGATCCTCCAGGAAGCGTATCATATTCATCTTTCACTTCTTCCTCTTTCTCAGAAACCTGTCTGGAGGGTTGGTTACGCCCATCATCCTTAATCCAATTTGTTATGGTGTTTTTGTTTATATCATGTTTCAGGTAGTAACTCAAAGGTTGGGATTCTGGTGGTTTTTCTACGGTCTGTCTAGCAGGAGTTTCTACCTTCTCGTTATCCTTATTGATAATGGTGATGGAGTTAACGAATTGGGTGGTGGGAGTGGCGCTTTCTTCCCTTAGTAGTATTCTTTCGGGGGTTCTCTGGTTGGCATACTCCTCTAATTGACTCATCATCTCATTCATTTTCTCCTGCATCTCCTCTTTTTGTTTATAAACTGCTTCCTCGAATCTAGCAAGCCGATCTGAGTGAGTTGCCATATATTCTCTCATCCTAGCTTCAAACTCCGAGCTAAGTTCCTTGGGAGGGGAACAAGGTGGGGTATAGTTCTGAAAAGTCTCGACCTTTTCTCTGGAAGGTGACTCAGATAATGGTGCCGAAGTTGGTTTTGAGACAGAATTGACAGTAGCTCGTCTAGGACTTAAAGGCCTCCTTTGCCTTTCCTCAAAATAGTCAACTTTTGCCTCGAGTTTGCATAGGAGTTCATCAGGGATTTCGGTGGTCCCTCCAGATGCTGAGACTGCATTGATAGCTGCTTCTACTGTATGATTAAACTCCCACATTTCCTGATTATCAGTAGCGAGCTCCTCGATAATTGCCCAAGACTCCTCGGTGTTCTTATCACGCAGTTTACCTCCCGCGGCCCTATCAATTGTGCGCTTAGTGTGATAGTCAACATGGTCGTAGAAAATCTGGACTAACAACCAAAGGTTTATACCATGATGAGGGACCTTGTGGAGGAGATCCTTAAAACGGGCCCAAGCTTCGTAGAAAGTTTCACCCTGCTGCTGTTCAAACATCAGAATGTCATTTCTAAGCATTGCAGTCTTTCCCAGTGGGAAGAATTGAGTAAGGAAGCGATTGGTGAGGTTATCCCATGTGGTGATAGATCCCGCGGGTAAACGCTCAAGCCATTGACTAGCTTGATCCCGTAGAGAGAATTGGAATAGGCGTAAACGGGTAGTCTCTTTAGTTTCAACACCTAGGTCTATGGAATCTACGATTTTGAGAAAGTCCTTAAGATGTTGGTTTGGATCTTCGGAACGATGTCCATGGAATGCACATCCGCTTTGCACTAACCGGATGGTGTCGGATCGCAAGGGGGTCACATTGGCTCCGGTGAGCTCAATGGTGTTTCGGTAGCCTTGGTGGCTAGGTCGGGAATACTCTCCTAAGGTTCGGGGCCTAAGAGGTTCTAGTGGTGGGTTTTGTTGTGGTGGGATGACGGGTTCAAAGATGTTCCCATCGTCCATGTTGTCGGGTGGTGAAGAGTTACGAACAAAAACACTAAGAAATAAGATAGACTAAAGAAAACCTAAAAATAAAAATAAAATCTTACTAGAAAGGAATCTAGCAAGTAGACCTAATACAAAGAAATTCTAACCTAGACAATAACTATTCCCCGGGCTGCGGCGCCAAAAACTTGATGCGTGGGAATTGCACCAGGCTTTACCTCTCAAGGGACCTTGAGAAGCTTACAACCCCCACCAGGCAGTGTACCTGATCGTTGTAGTATAGTATAGTGACAAGTACCGGGGGATTGATCGTTCAGCTAGGAATAGTGTCGCTAGGATTAGAAAACCTAAATACTAGTTCTAAAGATGAGGGAAGATTCTTTTTGTATTTTTATATTTTTTAGAAAGCAATTTAAAATCTCTGGTTTGAAGGATTTGGGCGGAAATAGTTACTAATCAACTAACCCAATACTAAAATGCAATCAAAATAAAATACTAAAAATGAAAATAAACTAATTATACTAAAGTTGTGAGCAGTAATTGGAGAAAATGTGTTTACTTAGATATCACTACTCCCTAGACATCTTTTACACGTTAATTACTTGTTATAATTGTATGGATGACAGATCGTATTCCTTAATACCATTCATGGGGTGGCACACATAACTCCCCAATTCTATGAGCTCTTATCTCCTCCTACACCATGCCCAGCACAACTATAGGGATTGTAAACAGTGGCTCATGCATTAAATACAACCAATAAAGACCTAGTGCGCATTGGTTCATGTTTCTTAAGACGTTCAAGCATGTTACCAATTGGAGATCTGCCAGTTTTCTTAAGCCTAACATATAAATCATTCATCCAAGACAAGAATAAACAAGTAATCAACACATAATCAATATCTAGGTTTCATTGGATCTAAGCAAACACAAGATAGATCTAGCCTAGCATGATGGAATTAAGACAAGACCATGATATAGACAACCAACACATAGACATATTGATTGAATTAGAAGAACACTTATCTTGATTAAACATGCAAGGTATTAAGGGGTTGGAACCCTTGAAAAACCTGTAAAGTTACACCAAAATCGTACTTAGGGTTTCTCCCAAAACTTCTCCCTTTAAATGTGAAAAATTAGAAAACTATATATAGGAAAAGGGTTCTGACGGCTTCAAGACAAAGCTTGTGACGCCGTCACCTCGCCGTCAAGTACAAATCATTTCCAGGCCATCATGACTTTTACTCTTGACGCCCTACCTTCATGACGCCGTCAAATCTCTTCTGGATCGTCATGGAATTTTACTCTTGACGCCGTCAGGAAGTTGCTCTTGACGCCGTCACCTACTGTTCCCAGCATGGAAAATTAAGACTTTGGCGTTTTCTTCACTTTTATGCTCCAAAAACGTCCGAATTGCTTCCTTTTCCAGATTTCACTCCCAAAGTACCTAAAATCACAAAAGGAATGATTTAGGGCAATATTTGATCAAATAAATTCGAATTCGGGCTTAAATGACCCCTAAAAACGGATCATTTTTCGCCTCATCACTTTCTATAAAATATAAAATACAAAAATAATCATCCCTCACCTTTAGAACTAGTATTTAGGTTTTCTAATCCTAGCGACACTATTCCTAAGCTGAACGATCAATCCCCCGGTACTTGTCACTATACTATACTACAACGATCAGGTACACTGCCTGGTGGGGGTTGTAAGCTTCTCGAGATCCCTTGAGAGGTAAAGCCTGGTGCGATTCCCACGTATCATTTCTGCTGATGTACCACATGTTGCTGCTTCATCTTTTGTGGATAAAGGTAAAGCTAAAGTGATAGCAGAAGATCCTCCATCTAGAAAGAGAACCAGAAGACAACTGGAGCTGGAAAGATTGGGTGAAGAGGCTGCTAGGAAGTTAGATGAGGAACAAAAAGCTGAACTTGCAAGATTTCATGAGCTGAAGGTGAGAGAAGTTGAACTTCAAGCTGCTAGAAACAAACAGATAAGGAAGGCTATGGATGAACAATATGCATCTGCTGCACTTGAATCTTCTCAGGATTCTACTGATGAACAATTGGATACTCCATCAGTGGAAACTGATGCTGCAGAAGGTGATTCTGCTGAAGCTGAAGTTCATGCTGCTATTTATGTTCCTGGAAGAAGAGGCAAGATAATGGCTAAAGTCAGATCTTCACATTCAAAACAAAGTCTAATCAATGTAAATGCTTCTGATGCTTCATTTATAAGGGAAGGATCCTCTGATGATTGGCCTGAGGGAAATAGAGATGTTTTGGTTCACTGGGAGTTAAGTAAAAATGGTCAAGTTAATACCATTTACAGATTGGATAAAACTTTCATATCCTTTACATTTCTTCAACAGATTCTACATCTTGTGGATCATCAAGATTTGGTCACTCTATATGAGTTGGTTCTTAAGTATTATGCAACTCATACTCCTGAAGGGTCTGGATTGTATTTGTTGGGTGATCTTCAAGTGTTGTTTGATTCTTCTACTCCCACTGGTGCAAGCTATGATATATGGAAGAACAATCAGAGATGGAAAGTTCAGAGTTGGAAGTTCTATCCTATGCCTTATGTTCATGTTTTGGAAACTACAACTGGTCTAAGGCTTATTATGGATCTTACCAAAAGATATCCTCTGAAAGTGTCTCTGATGGAGAAAATGCTACAACAAAAGTTGGAGATTCCTCCTGATCCAGTTGGGAATGCAAGGTTGTTTGCAGAATCTTTGGTGAAGGTCTTCAAACAAAGGATTAAGACTTCCAGAGCAGCATCTGATTAGGGATATCATGTTGTATATTTGTTTTATTTTATTTTCTTAATTAAAAAAAAAAAAAAAAAAAAAAAAAAAAAAAAAAAAAAAAAACTAACATTTTGTTGTATAGTATTGTATCTATTGTCTGTAGGTTTGGTTATCAACTTACCAGATGTTGACTATTCCATCACATAGTTGGCTAGTCCAAAGGGTACAGCTTTGGTAAAGACATATCAAATCTGTTGATAGCTGTAATGGTTTGCTCAAAACCATAGGGTTTTCAACTCACCCATGCTTTATTGCTGAATAGTTGAAATGGTTGTCAATTGACCATGGATTTTTTCTTTATGGATTCTGAATAATTGGCTAGCCCACATGTATATGGCTTGTGGTAAAGGCAGTGGAAAACCATATTTGGTAATTAGTTAACCAAGATGATTTTCATCAAAATAATTGGCTAGTCCTGAGCAAACGGCTACAGGTAAAGACATCTCAAATCCGTTTATAGCTGATGATTTGCTAAAAATCATGTGGTTATCAGTGTACCTTAGAACACTTAGCTACTCCAGTCGTGATGGCTATTGGTAAAGAGACATCAAATCCATTATTTTCAATGATTCACCTCTCACAGGAGTTAACACACCTAGAAGTGATGAGAATAGTATGAAACTAATTTGTTTTGATGTACATTAAGTCAGTTGTTGCTGCACAGAATGGAGATTTCAAGTATTTGCTGATCATAGAGATTCTGCTGAAGATGATTCTTTGTTGGTACTATATTATTACAATCCTCTTGGTATGTTATTTCGAAGATCTATCAAGAATCTTGAACTTAACTGGTCAAATTCAAGATTAGGGGAGGATTGTTGGGAATTCTGTTAAGTAAGATTTCTGCTAACTGTTTCTGCTGAAGACTAGATTCAGTATTATTAGTTTCTGCGGATATAGTATTTCCGTATTTTATGTAATATAGTTTGGATATGCATGAGTTTATTTAGGAAGTGATAATGCATATCTTTTAGAAGTTTTAGAATATACGTTTCTTGTGAAACGGTTTAGGGTTCCTTGTGTATAAAAGGAACACATGATTATGTATTGAAAAAGGTTTTAGAAAACACTTTTATTATTATTAAAAAGATCCATAGAGGATCAAGAGTTCTTAGTATTACACTTGTATTTGTTTCCGCTTTAAAATACAAGATACAGAGATTATCTATTAGTGTGTTATTGATTATAGTAACATTGCTAACAATTCCAGAGTGCTCAAGAAGATCTATCAAGGTCTTTTAGTTCAACACAATCGAACCCGAAAAATCTTGTTAACCATTCACGTCACATTCTTTGAGCTGACTGAGCAAACGGCTCCTGTACTCATCAGTGCAGGACCCGCGTCTAAACTTTTGTCTCCTGAACCAATTAGTTCAGGTCTTGTACAGAATCCCACTCCTGCATATACCTTATCTACCACCTACAAATGAGCATTTGAAGATCTTGTTTGACCCAATGTTTGAAGAATACCTTGAGACACCTACTGATGATACACCAATACCACCAGCCGCTGCTACTCCAGTTTTGTATAACTCAAATGGTCCATCAGTGTCAACTTGAATTGATCAAGATGCTCATCTCTGTACATCTAGGTACTGCAGTCGACAATTCTTTTGAAGATAATTCATTTGCTCCTCTTGAAGATGCTCCGTTCAAAAACCTACGTGTTCCTGAATCTTCTACTGAAACATCTGCTTCAAGGGATACAAACATAGCGTCTTCAGGTTCCTACCTTCAACCACATCACAATCTCATAAAACGGACTGATGATCATCCGATTAACAACTTTATTGGGAATCCTTCTCGATCGGTGTTCACATGAAGGAAACTTACCACCCATGCCTTGTGGTGCTGTTATAATTCTGTACTATCCAAAGTCGAACCCAAAGATTTCAAGACAACTATCTCTAAAGACGGTTGGGTTAATGCGATGCAAGATGAAGCTCGCAATTTCGATCGACTTGAAGTATGGGAATGGGTACTACCTCCAGACTGTGCAATGATTATAGCTCTAAGTGGATCTTCAAAGTGAAACTTGATGAGCATTATGTCATTCTGAAAACAAGGCAAGGCTTGTTGCTAAGGGATTTCGTCTATAGGAAGGCATTGATTTAGAGGAATCTTTCGCTCTGGTTGTTTGTATTGAAGATATCAGAATGTTTCTCGCCAATGCTGCTTGTCAGAACATGACGGTCTATCAAATGGATATGAAAATTGCATTTCTAAATGGCAAACTGAATAAAGTTCTTTATTTAGTCAACCGGAAAGATTTGTATATTTTGATCGTTCTACCCATGTCTATCGTCTGAAAAGGGCTCTCTATGGCCTAAAACAGACGCCTTGGGCATGGTACGATACACTGTCAAAGTTTCTCCTGGGAAACGGATCCTCCAAAAGTGTGGTGGATTAAGGTGAGAATGGGGTAGTGGAACTTTACTTCATGAGGACAGAATTTCAACTGGCTGACTTCTTTACAAAGGCTCTTCCATGAGAAAGATTTATATTCTTTCTTCTGCGACTTGGAATGAAGAGTCTTACACCAGAATCTCTTGTGTCTTCGGGAAGAGAATGAGGAGTAAAAGGATTCTCCTCACATATCCTTTGTACATAGTTTAAAACAAAAAGTAAATAGAAAAATATAAAACCTATAAAAACCATAAAAATCTGAAAAATCTTAAAATCCAAAAATATTCTTCTTTCGACATGTCTCTTGTGTAATCAATAATATGTACGCTTCTAGAAATGTCACTCAATATTGACACGGAAACATACATATGCTTGAGCAAGAGTTTTTCTTTTTAATAATGTTTTTCTAAAACATGTCGTTTCTAAAAATATTCTTTCAAAATGGCTTGCTATTACTTCAGATAGCAACCCGCTTTTCAAAATGGGGAAAGCATGTCGCCAAAAAGATGGCTGTTCCTCTCACTGGGTGATGTTCACCCGGGCACGGATTACTTTATATCCGTGTTTCATCGACTTAATGTATGTTTCAGTGCATTATTTCTTGTTGAAGAAGAGAAGTCTTCTTTTTTTATGAAAACAAATAATTTTCTTTTATGATTCTTCGGAAAATTATTTGAGTGATACATGGTGGTAACGTGTTGCTTGTAAATCAATCAGTCTTAGATACTTAATAAAATTTGTCACTCAATTAATGACAATGGGTCATCAATTGAGGGGGAGAGTGATTTCCAATTTTATATCATCAAACGGATTTCTTGGTTGTCTCATAATTGTTAGAAAAGGTTTTGTAGTTAATGGGGTATTAGTTGAAGAGGAACTTACTAAGCTTTATCTTAAATGGCCAAATGTGTTAGTTGTTAGAAAGATTAGGGCATTATGTGCTATTTACTTATAGTTTCCTAGCTTTATGTAACTAAAAGGTCCATTTGTCTCACGTTGGTATCCTCGCTTAATCCCCTAAATACGTTTAAATCCAAAATCTTAATGATGTTAGAAAACCATTGTGTTTGATACTCTTGTTCTTTCCTCTGGCATTCGTATAATCTGATTGATTGTGTTTCGTTTGCTGTTTGCTTATAATTGTCTGAATGTTGCTGTTTATGTGTTCGTGTTCTCAGGATTTGCTTAGGTATGTAGTTACCAGGTTAGAATCTTATTCCTAAGCTCCTGATTTGAATGTTGAAAATATGCGTGAATTGCCATGTTAGTGATTGTTGTTTATGTCTGATAGAAACTTGCAATGAATTTTCATGATTGCCAGTTTCTCTTCATTCTTGATAGCATTTTGATGAGTTGCTTGAATGTTCTTTGATCATGATATGAATATGGTATTATGAGTAGGCTAGCTGCTACGAGGTAGCAGTTAATTAGGAGTGAATCTGTATGTATGCATATCTTTGTTGATACTTTTATGCAGATTCCATGGCTGATGTAAATGTGCCTGCTCCTGCTCTAACCATTTGATCAGATGTTCAAACTTCATTGACTGGCATTGATTTCACCACAACAACAACATCGGTAGCAACAACGACAACAACTCTTTCACCACCACCACCAGTTATCTTGTGCGTCATAAGTAGTGTGGTATCAAATGTTATGTGTCAGTACATGATTTTTTATTTCATGAGTTTCTCGTTAAACTTTAAATCATTTATAAACTCATCATAACTGACACTAACATTCTCCCTCATTGATTGAGGGGGATTAGTTAATCGTCTCAATATCAGAATATCTTTAATCAGACCACATCTTGCTCCCAAACTTTTCTAACTTATTTAAATCACTTGGGATCACAAATCTCAAATGGTTTGAAATTTTTGATCGGGGGAGAAAATGTGATTTAAATATGAAATCTGATATGAATGTGATTGTTTTGGACTTAAACAAATGCTCCCCGATATGTGCTAAACTCTTTTGTATATCGATGCAGATATTGAGGGGGAGCAAAATGGCTTGTGTAAAAGGATCCTTGCATCTTATGTGAGTGCTTCTCAGTCTTGACTCATGAATTGGCGAAACACAAATGTCCTGAATCGAAAGGACTAGTCCTGGATGGGTAATAACTTCAAGCTGGTTTAACCAGTGATGTAAGAGTGTCTCGAAGAGGATTAGTTTGAGTAGAATGTACCATTTTGAGAAACCTTGGGTGAATCTGATCGGGCCGGGTAATAACTTCAAGCTAGTTTAACTAGTAATGTAAGCATGTCTCGAATGCCTGGTCATGTTCACTTAAGTTAGATCAATTCAAAGAGTGCAACTCTTCCCGACATGTGCAAATTTTCAAATCAAAACGTATGAGTACATGTTAAGGGGGAGCATTTGAAAATGACAAAACTCTCAATGTGTTAACAAAATGTGTTTCTCAATCATAAACACGTTGAGAGAATTTTCAATGATTTGGTGTATGGCAACATAGGATAGTCATGAAGTTATAAGGTGGCTAAGCTTAGGAAAACCGTCCTATGATCCGCCAGAACCGGAGGGATCTACCCATGAACAATACCGATTAGATAGTATTAGAAAGTCCGTAGGTATGATCATGAAAAAAAGGAGAAATGTGAGAATGGAGAAAGAAGGGGTTGAAGAATTAAAAAGAAATGAAATGAGAAAGGGTGAAAAGAAATAGCCCTCCAATTATTCAACCTTTGGGCAGAAACTGGGTTCAATTCATAATCTACTGATGGTTGCTAAGGTGACATTGGTATCGAAGACAAGACGTCATGGACCCAGTGAGGCACTGCACTAAACCTTCTAGCCACTCAAGTTCTCTTAAAAGAACTTGTTTCATTCTCACGGGGAACCGGTGTAATCTATCGACATATCTCTTAGAGATGGTTGATATTGAAGCAAGACCTCTCCCTAATCTCTGCATAGGAAAACCAAATGCACTCATTGAGTCTAGAGCCTCGAGATGCATAAAAAGATCTCATAGGAACACGTGCTACTTCTACCCTGGTTGTTAAACATTAAGGACACCAGTGGTAAACTTATGAGTCCTACGCAGATCTTAGCAATCTGCCAGAACATTTATGAGGGATGTTGTAACACCCCCAATTCATGATGCAGCGGAATTCAACTTGGGTGTTACTCGACGGCACAACAGTCATAATAATAGAAAACGATCTCTAAACGAATCGTAATAAAAAGAGTTGTCATTCATATTTATTCAAATATAACAGAGTTTACATAGTAAGGTCCCAAAATGTTCCATTGTTTCAAAACACATCAATATAAAGTCTTTGATGTTTTTATCGAATGACAATATAGTTTATAGCCTTCTTCCTTCGGTACGTGCTCTTCCGCTCCATTCTTGATTATCATGGACCTGAAATACATGCTTAAGAGGTCAACACAAAGGTTGAGTGAAATTCATAGAGTTTGTTTAACGGTTGAACACAATAT
This sequence comes from Artemisia argyi, assembly GCA_030686995.1. Taxonomy (NCBI): domain Eukaryota; kingdom Viridiplantae; phylum Streptophyta; class Magnoliopsida; order Asterales; family Asteraceae; genus Artemisia; species Artemisia argyi. Next base: position 247,465,471 of record CM060703.1, on the reverse strand, counting down.
GTTGGTAGTAATGAGTTAATTAGACTCATACTTATGTTAGAAAACAAAACAGTTATTATTATATACTAAGCTCATGCAACCAATACGTTAACGGGTACCAATATCAATCGGCGGTTATGTTGCCCCGGTAAGTACTTTGTCGTCATACTTAATGTTCAAATATAGTGCATTCGTTTGAACTAATCTGCTCAAACAAATGGGATTCGTCAATCCCAATAGGCCTATTCACAATACTCGCGCTCACTAATTCTAGTGATTAAATGGTTCATGATAGGGGCCTAGGATTGGCAAGGTAGGTACTTAGTAATAACAAAACAATCAGGCAGCATACAGTTTCAAAGCATTGTGTTCGGTTTAAAAGTAGCATGTATTTCCCCCAAGGGTTTGTAAAACATTGAAGTAATGTAAAGTGGGGCTATGAACTCACCTTAAGTACGATAGCAAATAATGAAGGTGATGATTGGATCGTGTAGGTTTCTACGAGCAACCTAGAATAGAATGTTGCGACTTAGGATCGGAGTAAAGAATATGAATGAGTGCCTATATAAATATCTTGCATTTAGTCCATGATGTGGTATGGTGTATATTGTAAGTCCTTGAAAGAAAAGATTCATGAACATGTATGTTTTGGTATATCGTTTACTACCGTTCGGGCCGACATAATTCAGAAGTCATGTTAGTAAGCGTTCGAGGAGCCAGGACACTTTAACTCGTAAATCCACAACTCATCTCGACGGCTTACATAATGAACTCCTCACATGAGGCTCCCTACTATTGTAGTAGTTGATAAAATATATAGATATAAGTTTTGATCCGAAAATTACATGTCCGATATTTGGATAAACTTAGGAAAGTTTATAGTACATGAAGATTGTTATTAGGGGTAGTTTTATAAGTCTTGAATGACCATTTTCTCTTGGTAAAATCTCATGGTTTCCTTTTAAGTGAAGTAGATCCAAATTGCTTGTTCAAGTTATCGCCTAACTCATTGTTTCATGTTTACGCCTATGTAAGTTGGTATGGTCATTTCGTCATGGCCTAGACATGACCTTTGGTCCTTGTTCCATGGTCATGAGACACAACCTTGGCTCTAGCCATGGTGGTGGTCTTGTTTATAGGTCATAAGACCTTTTGTTCCTTTTAAAGTATAACCATAACTTAGTGACTTATTATATGTAAATAGCTGTTAAGAAATTGAGAAATATTTCACTCAGAAGGCGTTTTCAAGGCTTGAGCCTCTCTAATCCTGAATGAAAACGTGATTCCGGACAACTTTCGTGTTTTAACTTTTTCATGAATCGGACCAGAAAGGCCTCTTTTTGCGTGTTTTAGGTTCTGTCACAGAAACATTTAGGCAGTTTTGCCGGAAATCTTTGGTAACTTCAAATTGCCATAACTTTTGACTCGTTTACTCTTTTTAGGTGGTTCAAATTGCTATGGTTTACTTGTTAAGTCCTCTACTGTAATATGTAATAATCCAATATAAAAGTTTTACCATTTTGATCAGGTTATACCAAGATATTCACTAGTTTGTTTGTTTTAGTAACTTAACTTAACAATCAAGTACAACAACATGTTTTAGTCATTTTTATACACCATGGACATTCATACAAGATATAATATAGCAAGAATAACATGCAAATGATATGAACATGAGAAATTAACAAGAAGCATGTTAGGTTTAGGCTTACAACTTTTGGCTTTCTAATTAAAGAAAGGAGTAACTAGTAAGGAAATGGACTTTGATAGACTTGCTTCAACCCTTTTTCACTTCATGCAACCTTTCTACCCTTGGTATTCTTGAAAGAGATGTAATGAAAGTTGAGGTGTATTGAGTGGATTTAAACTCAAGAGAAAACACCAAGTATTCTAGGGTTTGGAAGATTTTTGGTGAATAATAAGCTAACTAGGGTTTCTATCTTGAACTTGCACTTGATCCTTGCTATAACTAGGAAGAAATAAAGCTAAGTGTGAAGTGTTGTGGTGTGTTGTGATGGCCGGCCAAGGGAAGGGGGGAGGGGGTATTTATATGACTTTGAGGAGGTTACATTTCTAGGATATTTTCTTGGCAAAATACACATGTAACACATCTAGATCACAAGACACAAGATCAAGCCACCCAAGGGTGTGACTCCCCCCCCCCCCTATGGCGGTTCAAAAGGGATAAGGGGGGTGAGTTGGCTTGCTTGGATGATAAAATCTAGATATTTGTTAGTTTTGACTCCGGGAAATGCCAACCGTAAATGATTAGGCCTCAAAACGTAAAACCGGGTGTCGTAAAATTATGAAACTTTAAAGTATTGTTAGACATGTCCATATGACCCATAATAAAATATAAAATGAATGGTAGGTTCCATTTGGGTGGTCAACCCTGCTAAAAACTGGAAACACGGGTTTAAAACGCGTAATACGTAAAATGTACGAATATTGCGTAAAATTGAGAAAAGTAAAATGTTACTTTTCTAATATGATAAAAATGATTTATAATGTCTAGACTGGGCTCAGTCTAGTGTTGGTTGGTATTAAATGTCTTTTAGACATCAAACCGTAAGCCTAAAAATCACGAAATGACTTATATCATCAAGGGATGATTTTTGGTCAATGGAGGAGGGAAAAATATGTTGACTTATTATAATAAGTTGAAAACTCAAATCGTCTTAGAAACGCGGTGCAGGTAAAGGCTAGGGTTACGGCTGAGTAAAAACGCGTAAAACTGAAAATTCCAGTTTTTCACGGCCGAGGTTTATTCTGGTCATATTTTTCTCAGTCATGATTTATTCTCAAATAAATCATAAGTGTGTTAAGCATTTTTCTAATGTGGGGTCACCTGACGGGATCAAATTTCGTTGTGCGTAGAATTTCTGAATGACGTTTTACCCTAAAACGGGTAATTCTGTGTAATCCCTAAATAACTTTCACGAAAATGATCTGACGAATGTCAAACATTTAATTTGCCATGGAAATGATTTATCACTCGAGAATATGAAATAAAAATCAACTTTCGGGAAAATTTCAGAAAGAAATGAATAGTAAAAATGAATAGTAAATTTTCCGGGAAAAATAATTAACCTGAATTTGCGAATTGTTACAGTCTCCACCCCATATGAGAGCTCCGTCCCGGAGATCAATTTGCGTTGGGAGTAGAAGCTTCGTTGGTAAAAAGATGTGGGTATTTCTTACGTATCTGGTCCTCTCGTTCCCATGTGTATTCAGGACCACGTCGTGAGTTCCAACGAACTTTGACAATTGGAATACGGCTTTGCTTGAGTTGTTTGACCTCTCGGTCCATGATTTCTACGGGTTCCTCAATAAATTGAAGATCGTCATTGAGTTGAATTTCATCGAGTGGAATCACGAGTGATTCATCCGATAAACATTTCTTTAGGTTAGATACATGGAAAGTGGGGTGTACACTACTGAGTTCTGATGGAAGCTCAAGTCTGTACGCCACAGGGCCAACCCTGGCTAGGATTTTGAATGGTCCGATGTATCTTGGGTTTAGTTTTCCTCGTTTACCGAATCGTATCAAGCCTTTCCAAGGCGATACCTTTAGCATAACCCTATCTCCGACTTGGAATTCTAGGCGTCTGCGTCGTGTGTCGGCATAACTTTTCTGTCGATCTCTTGCGGCTTGTAGTCGACTTCTGATTTGTACAATCTTATCCGTTGTTTCACGGATGAGTTCTGGTCCAGTGAGTTGAACTTCTCCCACTTCAGCCCAACAAGCAGGTGAACGACACTTTCGACCATAAAGTGCTTCAAATGGAGCTACTTGAATACTTGTATGATAGCTGTTGTTGTAGGAAAATTCGACTAATGGTAGATGAGTATCCCATCCCTTTCCAAAGTCTATTATACAAGCTCGAAGCATGTCTTCAAGTGTTTGAATAGTTCGTTCACTCTGACCATCGGTCTGAGGGTGGTATGCTGTACTCATGTCTAGATTTGTTCCAAAGGCGTCTTGGAGTGACTGCCAGAAATTGGAAGTAAATCTACCATCTCTGTCGGATATGATGGATATTGGTGCACCATGTCTTGAGACTATTTCTTTGACGTATAGTCGGGTTAGTTGTTCCATTTTGTAAGTCTCTTTGATTGGTATAAAGTGTGCGGATTTTGTGAGACGATCAACTATGACCCAGATGGAGTCATAACCGCTTGATGTCTTTGGGAGCTTGGTAATGAAGTCCATAGTAATTCTTTCCCATTTCCACATAGGAATTTCTGGTTGTTGCAATGGACCGGATGGTTTTTGGTGTTCGGCTTTTACTTTGGAGCAGGTAAGACATTTGCTAACGTATGTTGCAATGTCGGCTTTCATGTTCGGCCACCAATAGAGTAACTTAAGATCATGATACATTTTATCAGATCCTGGATGTATGGAGTATTTAGACTTGTGTGATTCATGCATGATCAAGTCTCGTAGGCCACCAAAAAGTGGTAACCAACTTCGACCTTGGAAGCATAGAGTTCCATCTGAACGGGTTTCGAATTTCTTTTGTATCATGCCATCCAACCTTTCCTTTTGGATGTCTTCTTGTTTCACCGCCTCAGCTTGAGCGTGAAGGATTTGGGTAGGAAAGTTGGAATTTATGGTTAAAACTAAGGCTCGGACTCGTAGTGGTTTAACCCGTTCCTTTCGGCTCAGGGCGTCGGCTACTACGTTTGCCTTTCCTGGGTGATAACGAATGTCGCAGTCATAATCACTTAGTAATTCCAACCAACGACGTTGTCTCATGTTTAGTTCTTTTTGGTCCAAAATGTGTTGTAGACTTTTATGATCGGTGTACACAGTACATCTAGTACCGTATAGATAGTGTCTCCAGATTTTTAGTGCAAAGACCACAGCTCCTAACTCTAAGTCATGAGTGGTGTAATTTTCCTCATGAACCTTGAGTTGTCTTGATGCATAAGCCATGACCTTATCGCGTTGCATCAACACGGCACCTAACCCTTGGTGCGATGCATCACAATAGACTACAAAATCTTCTATCCCATCGGGCAATGCTAGGATAGGAGCACTACAAAGTTTCTGTTTGAGGGTTTGGAAAGCTTTTTCTTCGTTTTCATCCCACACATATTTCTTGTCTTTCTGAGTTAGCTTAGTCAAAGATTTTGCTATTGAGGAAAATCCTTCAATAAACCTTCGGTAATACCCGGCTAAACCCAGAAATTGCCGAATTTCTGTAGGTGTGGTAGGTGTTGGCCAGTTTTTGATAGCTTCAATTTTAGCGGGATCGACATGTAAACCGGTCTTGTCAATCACATGCCTAAGGAATTGTACGGATTGAATCCAAAATTCGCATTTGGAAAACTTTGCATACAATTTCTCTTCCTTGAGTAGTCCTAAAATTGTTCTCAGATGTTCTTTGTGTTCTTCTTCGTTTTTGGAATATATTAGAATGTCGTCTATGAATACGATCACGAATTTGTCCAAATATGGTTTACACACCCGATTCATGAGATCCATGAATACTGCCGGTGCATTTGTTAACCCAAATGGCATCACTTGGAATTCGTGGTGACCATATCGTGTCCTAAAGGCTGTTTTTGGAATGTCTTCATCACGAACTCTAACTTGGTGGTAACCTGATCGTAGATCAATTTTTGAGTAATAGGTTGAACCTTGCAATTGATCGAATAAATCATCAATTCTTGGTAGTGGGTATCGGTTCTTTATGGTTAATTTGTTTAGTTCACGATATTCAATACACATTCGTAATGACCCGTCTTTCTTTTTCACGAATAAAACTGGAGCTCCCCAAGGTGAGGAACTGGGTCGAATAAATCCCTTGTCCGAAAGTTCTTGTAATTGATTTGATAGCTCTTGCATCTTTGAAGGTGCTAGCCGGTATGGTGCGAGGGCAACTGGCGCCGCTCCTGGTATTAAATCAATTCTGAACTCTATTTGATGATTTGGTGGTAGTCCAGGTAAATCTTCCGGAAAGACTTCAGGAAACTCACGGGCAATAGGAACATCTTCGAGACGTTTTTCATCGGATTTCTTTTCTGTTACGTGGGCTAAGAAAGCATAACATCCTTTCTCAATGTACTTCATGGTTTTGATACATGAGATGATGTTTATTCGAGTTCCACTTTGATCACCACGAATGATCAAAGTTTCATTATCACATGGAATGTGCACAACTCTTTCACCACAAATAATGTTAGCTTGATGTTTAGACAACCAATCCATGCCAATAACAACATCAAAACTTCCGAGTTCGATTGGCATAAGATTGATGTTAAAGGGGTGGTCTAAGAGATTAAGGGTACAGTTTGGGATTACGGTATTGGTATTTACTAAGTCACCGGTAGCAAGTTCAATACTATAACTAGTGGTTAAAGTAATTGATGGAATATCAAGTAAAGGCGCAATTCTAGTAGATATAAAGCTCATATCAGCACCAGAATCGAATAATACTTTAACAGGAATGTTATTGAGTAAGAACGTACCGGTAACCACGTTCGGGTCCTGGTGTGGTTCTTCATTTCCCATGACATAGGCCCTACCACGAGCACCTCCGCCTTGGGGTCCTTGGTTTCGAGGACAATTGTTTTTGAAGTGTCCCCTTTCACCACACCCGAAACATGTAACTATGGGCTGTGTGTTAGCCCCAGTAGCTATACCCTTGCCCCTACAATCTTTGGCAAGATGTCCGGGCTTCTGACACTTGTTGCATTTGGCCGGGCAAGGACCTTCATGATGGTAATTGCACTTGGTACATTGTGGTAGAGTACCAACGTACTTACCACCAGCTGGTGCAGCAACATAAGCCGTCGCGGCTTCTTGTCTCTTGTTCTGTTGATTGTGGTGGTTGTTTTTTCTGGTTTGGTTGTTGTTGTTGTTGTTACTCCCACGGTTACCATCCCATGGTCGCTTGTTGTTGTTGTTCTTGTTGTTGTTGTTGTTGTTACGGTAGTTGGAATTGTTGGGGTTGTTGGCATTGCTGTTGTTGTTGGTGTTGTTGTTGGTGTTGAGGTTGTTTTGCTTCCGGGTTTCCGACATACGTACCACTTGATCCATGAGACTGCGGGACATCCGCATAGCTTCATCAAGTTCTTTGGGATTTGCTGAAGTCACATTCTCCTGTATGCTAGATGGAAGTCCCCAGATGTACCTTTCCAACAATTTTTCCATTGTGGAAACCATTGTTGGACAAGTATCCTCAACTCCTGGAATCGACGGTTGTAGGTTATGATATCATTACCCCTAACCGTATGATCCCAGAATTCAACTTCCAACTTTTGCATCTCACTGCGTGGACAGTATTCCTTGACCATCATTTGTTTCAAATTAGCCCAAGTAATTTTGTAGGCATTCTCAATGCCCATGGGTTGAGCAATTGAGTTCCACCAGGACAACGCCTCATTCAACAAAGTACTCGTGGCATACTGAACTTTGTCACCCTCAGTACACTTACTAACCAAGAATACTGACTCTGCCTTTTCGAACCAACGGGTCAAACCTACAGCCCCTTCAGTACCCTTGAATTTGATGGGTTCACATTTCAGGTAGGAAATGAACGAACAACCCTTTGGTACTGTAGTAACATTGGTCACCGGAGGGGTAGGTCCTCCAAGGTTAAGACTGGCAATTCTGGCAGCCTCTGCAGCTATAGCAGCTTCCGCAGCAGTGGCGGCTTCTGCGGCTGCTGCAGCATCAGCAGCTGCTGCAGCATCAGCAGCACTAGTAGGTGTGTCGGCTTCGGCAGCTGCTGCAGCTACGACTGCACGTTTCGTGACAAGTGCTGCATTGACACTGTCCTTTACCAGTTTGCGGATGGCAGCTTGCGTCATCGTTGGTGGTGTCTTTTTCTTTGGCGCCATGATTCTATTGTTCAAAAGATACGTTGTAATTAGAGAGTTGTGAGATGAGCACAATTTTTGATAAGAATGATGGGGTAATAAGGTTGAAACTTAGAAACATAACACATGATAGTATATAAAACAAGAGTTTCATTCATGTAACGTTGATTACAAAATCGAACTTATTACAAGTTCATTCAAAACTTACTAACTGATACTTTCAGTTAGTAATTACAACGTTGTACTAAAGATAACTAGTATTATAACACTAGTCTAACGTCGGTTGGGAGGTTGTCGTAGTCCGGTCGGATTATTTATTCCGCGTGTTGCTAACACATCTACACTTTCATTCGGACGGTATTCTTTGACATCCTTTTGGTATAGCCTTTGTTGTATGGAACTCATTTGAGTTTGCATTCCACACAAATCATTCTTAAGTTGATACCTATCAAAGTTTGCAACATCTAACCGGATTTCGGCGGTATTTAGGCGGTTAAGTAGTTTGTGAATTTGTACCGCATCCTGTTCTTGGGCTTTCTCAACCAAAGTGAGTCTATCCTTGACGTTATCCAGGCCGGTTAGAGGATTTAAGACTATTTCCCCAAGATGAGTCAAGTCCCTCTTGACATAGCTCATGTCAAGCTTAAACCAATATAGTTCATCTCGGGCATTCATGGCGTCCATTCTGGCAGAATTTACCTTGGATATACAGTCGTGCATTTGACTTGCCATACTTTGAACTTTGAGTTGGGTCAGGTGGAGGGCTTGTTTCAAAGAGTAGATTTCGTATTGAGCTGAGTTCACGAACATATGTGTAGATGTAGATGTTCCGCCGGTTTGGTAAGTAGATTTCGGAACTTGAGCTGGAGTGGTACGGTTAGATTCGGATGAAATTGGTGAAACCGGAGGTGGAGATGTCAATGGTGATAGATGTGGCACTATTATTTGTTCCTCCGCTTCCTCAATGTCATCGATGCCTTCGATGTCAACATCCATTTCATGATCCTCTTCGTAATCATCGATGTTTATGTCCATATCCATTTCAGGATCTTCGTCCGAATCTACATCTAGATCCTCATAAGGTTCTTCCTCGTCGTCGTAGTCAATTGGTTCAAAGTAAGGATCATCGGGTCCGGGAAGAATTGGTAAATACTCGGGCATAGCAGGAAGATGATCGGGAGATGGAGGTGCGGACATGATGTCTACAATTAGTATTTCGATGTCAAAATAAATCAAATGTTTATGGAAAATGCTCAAACTAAGGAAATGTGCATATGACAATATACAAATATGTTCATGTAGCATAACATGTGTAATAAGTCCATAATCTTCTGGAGGATGGAAGGCACGAAGAGCGGAAGGCTATAAAAATGTTTTTGCTTGTTATTGTAGTTATAGTTTAGGTCTCACTTAGACCCGTTTCTCTATAACCATGGCTCTGGTACCAATCTGTAACACCCCCAATTCATGATGCAGCGGAATTCAACTTGGGTGTTACTCGACGGCACAACAGTCATAATAATAGAAAACGATCTCTAAACGAATCGTAATAAAAAGAGTTGTCATTCATATTTATTCAAATATAACAGAGTTTACATAGTAAGGTCCCAAAATGTTCCATTGTTTCAAAACACATCAATATAAAGTCTTTGATGTTTTTATCGAATGACAATATAGTTTATAGCCTTCTTCCTTCGGTACGTGCCCTTCCGCTCCATTCTTGATTATCATGGACCTGAAATACATGCTTAAGAGGTCAACACAAAGGTTGAGTGAAATTCATAGAGTTTGTTTAACGGTTGAACACAATATGTTGGTAGTAATGAGTTAATTAGACTCATACTTATGTTAGAAAACAAAACATTTATTATTATATACTAAGCTCATGCAACCAATACGTTAACGGGTACCAATATCAATCGGCGGTTATGTTGCCCCGGTAAGTACTTTGCCGTCATACTTAATGTTCAAATATAGTGCATTCGTTTGAACTAATCTGCTCAAACAAATGGGATTCGTCAATCCCAATAGGCCTATTCACAATACTCGCGCTCACTAATTCTAGTGATTAAATGGTTCATGATAGGGGCCTAGGATTGGCAAGGTAGGTACTTAGTAATAACAAAACAATCAGGCAGCATACAGTTTCAAAGCATTGTGTTCGGTTTAAAAGTAGCATGTATTTCCCCCAAGGGTTTGTAAAACATTGAAGTAATGTAAAGTGGGGCTATGAACTCACCTTAAGTACGATAGCAAATAATGAAGGTGATGATTGGATCGTGTAGGTTTCTACGAGCAACCTAGAATAGAATGTTGCGACTTAGGATCGGAGTAAAGAATATGAATGAGTGCCTATATAAATATCTTGCATTTAGTCCATGATGTGGTATGGTGTATATTGTAAGTCCTTGAAAGAAAAGATTCATGAACATGTATGTTTTGGTATATCGTTTACTACCGTTCGGGCCGACATAATTCAGAAGTCATGTTAGTAAGCGTTCGAGGAGCCAGGACACTTTAACTCGTAAATCCACAACTCATCTCGACGGCTTACATAATGAACTCCTCACATGAGGCTCCCTACTATTGTAGTAGTTGATAAAATATATAGATATAAGTTTTGATCCGAAAATTACATGTCCGATATTTGGATAAACTTAGGAAAGTTTATAGTACATGAAGATTGTTATTAGGGGTAGTTTTATAAGTCTTGAATGACCATTTTCTCTTGGTAAAATCTCATGGTTTCCTTTTAAGTGAAGTAGATCCAAATTGCTTGTTCAAGTTATCGCCTAACTCATTGTTTCATGTTTACGCCTATGTAAGTTGGTATGGTCATTTCGTCATGGCCTAGCCATGACCTTTGGTCCTTGTTCCATGGTCATGAGACACAACCTTGGCTCTAGCCATGGTGGTGGTCTTGTTTATAGGTCATAAGACCTTTTGTTCCTTTTAAAGTATAACCATAACTTAGTGACTTATTATATGTAAATAGCTGTTAAGAAATTGAGAAATATTTCACTCAGAAGGCGTTTTCAAGGCTTGAGCCTCTTTATTCCTGAATGAAAACGTGATTCTGGACAACTTTCGTGTTTTAACTTTTTCATGAATCGGACCAGAAAGGCCTCTTTTTGCGTGTTTTAGGTTCTGTCACAGAAACATTTAGGCAGTTTTGCCGGAAATCTTTGGTAACTTCAAATTGCCATAACTTTTGACTCGTTTACTCTTTTTAGGTGGTTCAAATTGCTATGGTTTACTTGTTAAGTCCTCTACTGTAATATGTAATAATCCAATATAAAATTTTTACCATTTTGATCAGGTTATACCAAGATATTCACTAGTTTGTTTGTTTTAGTAACTTAACTTAACAATCAAGTACAACAACATGTTTTAGTCATTTTTATACACCATGGACATTCATACAAGATATAATATAGCAAGAATAACATGTAAATGATATGAACATGAGAAATTAACAAGAAGCATGTTAGGTTTAGGCTTACAACTTTTGGCTTTCTAATTAAAGAAAGGAGTAACTAGTAAGGAAATGGACTTTGATAGACTTGCTTCAACCCTTTTTCACTTCATGCAACCTTTCTACCCTTGGTATTCTTGAAAGAGATGTAATGAAAGTTGAGGTGTATTGAGTGGATTTAAACTCAAGAGAAAACACCAAGTATTCTAGGGTTTGGAAGATTTTTGGTGAATAATAAGCTAACTAGGGTTTCTATCTTGAACTTGCACTTGATCCTTGCTATAACTAGGAAGAAATAAAGCTAAGTGTGAAGTGTTGTGGTGTGTTGTGATGGCCGGCCAAGGGAAGGGGGGAGGGGGTATTTATATGACTTTGAGGAGGTTACATTTCTAGGATATTTTCTTGGCAAAATACACATGTAACACATCTAGATCACAAGACACAAGATCAAGCCACCCAAGGGTGTGACTCCCCCCCCCCCCCTATGGCGGTTCAAAAGGGATAAGGGGGGTGAGTTGGCTTGCTTGGATGATAAAATCTAGATATTTGTTAGTTTTGACTCCGGGAAATGCCAACCGTAAATGATTAGGCCTCAAAACGTAAAACCGGGTGTCGTAAAATTATGAAACTTTAAAGTATTGTTAGACATGTCCATATGACCCATAATAAAATATAAAATGAATGTTAGGTTCCATTTGGGTGGTAAAGCCTGCTAAAAACTGGAAACACGGGTTTAAAACGCGTAATACGTAAAATGTACGAATATTGCGTAAAATTGAGAAAAGTAAAATGTTACTTTTCTAATATGATAAAAATGATTTAAAATGATTTATAATGTCTAGACTGGGCTCAGTCTAGTGTTGGTTGGTATTAAATGTCTTTTAGACATCAAACCGTAAGCCTAAAAATCACGAAATGACTTATATCATCAAGGGATGATTTTTGGTCAATGGAGGAGGGAAAAATATGTTGACTTATTATAATAAGTTGAAAACTCAAATCATCTTAGGAACGCGGTGCAGGTAAAGGCTAGGGTTACGGCTGAGTAAAAACGCGTAAAACTGAAAATTCCAGTTTTTCATGGCCGAGGTTTATTCTGGTCATATTTTTCTCAGTCATGATTTATTCTCAAATAAATCATAAGTGTGTTAAACATTTTTCTGATGTGGGGTCACCTGACGGGATCAAATTTCGTTGTGCGTAGAATTTCTGAATGACGTTTTACCCTAAAACGGGTAATTCTGTGTAATCCCTAAATAACTTTCACGAAAATGATCTGACGAATGTCAAACATTTAATTTGCCATGGAAATGATTTATCACTCGAGAATATGAAATAAAAATCAACTTTCGGGAAAATTTCAGAAAGAAATGAATAGTAAAAATGAATAGTAAATTTTCCGGGAAAAATAATTAACCTGAATTTGCGAATTGTTACAGATGTTGCATTAGTAACTCCCAGTGATTGAATGGAAATTCCTGCCAGGGTCAACATCAAGCAGCCCTGAAAGCACGTCACTTAGGTAATTCCTTGTGGATTACGCTTAGTGGTCGCGATGGTTACAAACGGTCAACAGTCGTGGAGTGATCTCCAGCGACGCACCCATTCGTTGATCTACTTAGGTAGTTCGCGTAAATCCTCTCAGGGTTTACCGATTGGGAACGGTCTTGGTAAGGGTTAGAAGGAATCTTCACACTATGCTGTTGACGATCTCTAATTCCAAACCTATAAGTACCAGATGATTTGTTGCTAACTGTTTGCTTGCAGGAATTTCTGACGGTTGTGGTTGATTGCTGAAAGGATGCTGATCCATCAACACATACTCACACTTCGACATCACAATCTATGAAATCATGATCATTGATTGGGCCTCATATATGCTTCTACAACTCTGATGCAGAAGATCATGATCCTGAAAAGTGTGAGCATGCCAACACAAAGATGTCCAAATCACATAGAGACGTTACTACTCGAAGATGACTTTCAGACTCTCATTTGGATGATGAACTCGAAGTAATTTCCAAAGATCATCCATCACATTGAACAAGTCATCTAGAGTCTACTGATCAAAGCACAAAGATCACGACATTGAAGAATCATAAGGCTACGAGCTACTCAAATATCTTCAAAGATTAGAATGCTATGATTCAATATATATTTTTTGGGGTGACCTCCCTTAGGGGGAGATTGTTAGGAATACGTTTATTCATATGAAGACTCGGTCACCCCGAGCATGGTTTAGCATTGTGTAGCTCGTAGTATTTATCGTAGTAGTTAATATATGTAAATAGTATTCGTAGAGTGGCTCGGGTCTTTACCCACTGTCAGCTCACTCTACAACTCGTTTCATGGAGCACAAGTAGTTGTAGTATATATACCCTCTCCCACCCAAGGGAGAGGGTTGGAACTTTCACTTCATTCAATCTAATCTTTCTTTCTTTCTCTCACTAGAAAGTCTCCCAACTTCTCTCTACTTCATCTCTCTAAACCTCTATACCAATTCGATTCATAAATCACAAGAACCATACGTGTTTAACATTATGAGTATCCTACATACCTGAGTTTGAATTTAGGTGATAATGTTAATCTTAGTAACTACTGGCGGTGTTTTTGGAGATGGGGGATCTAAAGTCTTGAATAATGGTGGAAGAGACACATAGTCTGGATTCTATATAGTGGTGGTGTGTCCATCCACACACTATATATCCTTCCATATCGTGTCATTCTCTGTTTCAATCCGAGCTCCTCTTGAACTCTGACTAATATCAAAAGTATTGGGCACATCTTCCAATGTCAGGGTAATTTGAGGTATGACTGTCCTTGTACACGGTAGTGGTGATAATGTGAGTGGTGAGGAGTGTGATACCGTTGGTGGCAGAAACATATGACATTATGTGGATGATGAAGGTGATGACTTGATCATATCGAGAGGTGAGGTGGGTGAATTTGGGCTTGATTAACATATTTGACAAGACAAATGGACCAGAATTGTTGCTGTTATATGAGGTACGAGTGAAGCAGTTACTTATGTACTGTAAACGTTTATGCTAATATATGGAATTATTTGAATTTGAGTTGGTTGTATTGTAGGTTGTTGCATTTGCCAACGTATTGCCTGCTAATGGTTTCGTGGATGAGCTTGATAGCTACATGTATAAAACTGTAAGTCATTCATTCATATTTATTCATTAGATTAGATTGGTATGGGATAATATGGACCCACTTTTATGATTGTGGATAGTAACGGAATAGGTAGGCTTTCAGTGTTGTGGGCGTCCTGTCGTGCCTCTAATAGTCACTTCTCATGGACTTAGTGGATTCATATGCTTGATTAGGAGGATCAATTGGTTATTTTGAGTTTGGAAAGTAGTATTAGTCACCTATTTAAGGGGTCAATTTGTGATCATGTATGAGGATTTTCATTTTAATTAAGCATGTTCTTGGCATTAGTTCCGAAAGTGATTTAAGTATGTTTAGGATCAAAAAATTCAGACTAGGGTGTTTGTGATTGTTTGTTGCGTGTTTTGTGGGTGTTTGGAATTGCGTATCAGGATTGTACTATACTAAGTTTTGAGGGTGTTTGGAATTGCAGGGTGAGTATTCATTTATATATTAGTTATGCAATCTGTAACATTCTAAGAGCAGCTAGAGTTGTACTTCCTGTAGTAAATTTTTCTATCTCAAAAGCTTGAGAGTTGTTTTCAGGAGAACCATCCATGACCCTTAAAGTAAATCCATGATCCTGCTAACAGTAGTTAACTTCGGTTTACACTATGAAATGCTTTAAGAACCATGGTGTATGCTTTCAGGTGGCACCATTGCTAATTCTTGAGTCCGAATATGGTCGTATTGTTTCATTTAGGAAGCTTTGTGCACTTCGTAAGATCAATTATGACATGGTTTTCAACCAAGATTATGTTATCAATAGTGTAAGCATACACCTTCTGTTTGCATATTTCAGGGTTCTTTATCGGATTTAATGGCTCAGAACTGCGCTCTTTATACTTGAATTAAATATGGAAGAAAGGTAAGAATAATGTGATACAGACACATTTCTGCATACCAACAGACATATCTGAATTGGGTAATGGATCAATATTTGTTAATATATATGTTAATGTACTAATTATGGAGTGGAAATTCGTAATGACTAATGAATCAATATCCCATGAATCATCAATCCAAAGTTCAACGTAAATGGATGCTTTAAAACTGATAAAGACCATCATGTCAAAAAGATTCAAGCTCATAAACTTTGGGTCAGAGATATAAGAATTCGAAATGCCTAGATTGGTCCAATTTTTAAAGCTTTGGGTCAATGATTTAACTCTATAAATTGACTACAAAACGAATTGGGTGACTATCTTATCTTATCAGCTTATTGTATTTTATCAAGGGTTATGGTTACCTTCTTATGTTATCAGCCTATTGGTTTTTATCAGGGGTTATGGTTCAGGGGTATGATTTAAGGAGTATTAGTTTAGGGAGTATGGTTATGGGAGTTTACACATTGCACATAACTAAAGGTTGCCAATGCATGTACGTGTTTGTTGTGACTTGCTGATAAGGCGAAAAGTGTACCGCTTTTAAGGGGTCATTTAAGCCCAAATTCGTGATTATTTGATCAATTACTGCCCTAAATCGTTCCTTTTGTCATTTTAGGTACTTTTGAGAGGAAATATGGAAAAGGAAGCATTTCGGACGTTTTTGGAGCATAAAAGTGAAGAAAATGGCAAAGTCTCAAAATCCTTGATAGTACGTTTTTGACTGCGTATCAAAAATATACACAAAGTAGACGTGAGTGGAGTTTACCGGTCAACCTTTTGGAAAAGGAAGACTTGTAAAGACTCGTGAATACAATATATATATGTGATACCGGGTAAGTGATTACCCGGGTCGTGTCCCAACGAGGTGTGAATTGACAATATCGTGTGAGATTTGGAGATTAAAATGCTTGTAAGGAATGGTTGAGAGATTATTTGGTATTTTGGAATTACGCTAAATTGCAAATAACGTACGAGAAATTAAATAAACGCAACTAAAAACATGAATACAAACAAGGAATGAAAAATAAAACTTAAAAACTACCTAAAAGTCTATGGGAAACATGATAGGAAGCTAGGGAAACCTAAAACGTAATTTAAATTTAAAAACGCGAAAGTTAATTTAAGAAAAACGCGAGTGCGCGAATTAAAAAGTGAATTAAAAGCTACACTAGTCCTACGGGTTTAAAAGTTATTTTTCTACGATAATAATAATAAAAGAAAATTTTTGAAAAAGAAAAATATTTTTTTAGACTTTTATATTTTTTATAATGAATTAAATTCTAAATAAACTAAATTAAATGATTAAAATTACTAAAACTAATTAGAAAAATCTAAAAACTTTTTGTAAAATCTATTAAACTAAAAGGAGGCTAAGAAAAAAAAAACTAGAAAAAGTAGTTAGAATAAGCAGTAAATAAGCAGATATATAAGCTGAAAATGATATCAAACTAATAACACTATATTAAATAACTACCTAAAACATATTACAACAACAAAGAAGCCTGGAACAGATGGTAGGGGTGGTGTTGTCTGAGTAACTGTAAAGGCTGGAGGTCATAGGTTCGAACCTGGACCTCAACCTTTTGAAGAACTTTTTATTTTTTTGGTTTTATAACACAAACTTATTTGAAACATGAAAATAAGCATTTTTCTTAACTGTGATCTTTTTTTGAAAAGCTGTAAATAAGCAGATAAGTGGGAAAAGGATAAGCAGTTTGGAAGAAGAAAAAAAAATAGAACTTACACTAAGGGATTTAAAGGGAAATCTAAGCTATCTAAAAGCTTCTAAAAAGCTAAACTATGGGAAGAATAAGCAAAAAGGCATACTAAGAAAACCTAAAAAGCTCTAAAGGGATAGAGATAAGCAATTCTAAAGCATAATAAGCTCAAACCTAACAAATCCTAAGCTTAACTATTAGTGGCAATAAGAGAACAGTGGGCTGAGGGGGTCACTTCGATGGCCTAAAAAGCCATTAAAGAGATAAGCTAATCCAAAACTAGGCAGTAACAGATAAACATAAGCTAGCAACCTACCTATAATTACAATATGAGGGATTCTAAACAACACTAAAGCAAGGAAAAGCACCTTGGAAATCTGATAATTAAGCCAACAGGCAACTGTAACAGCAGCCTAGGTGGGTATATTTGAGCAAAGATTTGAGCAAAAACATGAGAAAGGAAACGGATAAATACCGATTTTACGTAAAGATAAACTAGTAAAGATAAAAAAGAAGCAAAAATTATGGACTTTGAACCGGATTTGAGGCATGAGAATGAGATCAAAAAGGAGTGGTTTTGGGAAAGTATGCTGCTAAAAAATATGGGTCACATGGTGATTGTTTGACCCACAAAGGTCAAAGATCAGGAATGAAACGTTCTAGTTATGTAAATGAGACCTGTACTAAGTAATAACAACAACGAATAACACTTGAGTCCAAATCTACCCTAATCACAATTCTTTATCAGTTAACTACTAAGTTTTTGGAACCTCTCTTTTTTTTCTTTTTTTTTTCATTTACTTGAAAACTCTTGGGATTGAAATAAATTGATCTAAGTTTACCAAAAACCGTGAGCTAAAGCTGATTTGGCTTGATCCTTTAGGTCACAAGTGGTTTTGAAAGAAAGAAAAATGTTATCCCAAACACTCCCCACACGAAACTGATTAGAAAATTTAAAGAGAAACGGACTAAATTAAGTAGAATTTAGGAAGGACAACTGATGATATAAATAGATTAAACATTAATTGATAAGTTTCAACAAAAATTGAGTATTATACTAAGCTATGTTTAGTAAGCATTTAAAAAGATAAGTAAATACAGAAACATGAAATTTTTCTGGAAAGAAGCTCGAAGCTTGATTAATACTAAGATTTAGAATTACAATACTTGAAAAACTGAAACAAATTGAACTACACTTAAAACCCTACTTAAACCTCAATTACCTAACTGCCTTTTAAGGCTTACAACACCATTCAATTTATACTAGAACTATACTAGGGTTTCACTTTTCTTCCCTTGTCTTCTTGTGTCGCACTTTCTTGGTTTTCGTACAATTGGTATTGGCGCCAAAGATGTAGTGGATTTGTGACCTGTCAAAGGTGTTAGATTGTCACTCGTGACTACTTTCTTGGAGGAGGTGATGGTATGGGGGAAGGTGAAGGGTAGCAGATGGATGGCGTGGAGTGGTGGTTTAGTTTCCTGGATAAAGGGAGGATTGTATGGTGGATAAAGGAGAGCAGGGGTTGAAGGAGATGGTGAGGCGTTTGCTTTGACCTAGGTCAAAGTAGGAGTGAGGCGTTTTTTTATTATAACGTAATAGGTTTTGGGGGGGGTGGGTTGTTTATTAGTGGGATTGGGCTTAGGGATGGGCCATGAGATGGAGTAAGTGTGATGGTGGGCTATGGTTTTAGGTTTGGGTAAAACGGGGGTTGGGGTGTTTTGGGCTAGGAAAGGGTGGTGGTGGTTAATAATATTATGATCCATCCGTATGGTGTATGTAATCAACAAGGACCATTTTTGCACTAATCTGAAAATTAGGGGGTTCAGAATTGCACATCCTCCAAAACATTCCAAGGGTAATTCCTGCCATGTTTCAATAATCTAGGGACCATAATTGTAATTTTCCAATATTTAAAATCCCAGGGACCATTTATACCAAATTTCAAACTGTAGGGACCAAATGTGTCATTTTCTCAAATCTTTTTACCCAAACACCATTCATGATTTATTTTGATTTTCAAAGAGTTTGGGTTGACTTTTCATTGAAATGACTAACTAGGGACTAGTTTTGTAAAACTTTGAAAGTTGGGGAACTGAAACTGCCAAATATGCAAATTTTGTTCGTTTTTCGTTTGTTTTCACTTGTTTTGCATTAGAAACATATAAAACACGATCTTTGGGATTTTCTTCTTATTTTGATGCGTTTTTTAGTGTTTTTAATCGTTTTGCAGTTCAGATTTGACTAAAAATGATGAGTATTTACACCCTCATCAATCCCCCACACTAAACTATTGCTAGTCCCTAGAAAACTTTTTGAGAAAAATTAATGGATTGGAAGTCTCTTTACCAAAAGCCGGATGCTTTGGGTTCAAGTAAGAGTTATGGTCCATCCGATGACCATGTGATTTTGAGCAAACCACCAGCTGTAAACGGATTTGATTTGTCTTTACCAAAAGTCGTTTGCTTCTGGACTAGCCAACTCTTGATGGACAAAGTCAACATCTTGGTGAGCTGATTACCAATTATGGTTTTTCCACTGCCTTTACCACAAGCCATAATCTTGCGGGCTAGCCAACTCATTCGCTTTTGAGGATATGGGGAGTTGAGGAACCATACAATTTTTGGTAAATTGCAAGCCATCAACGGGTTTGAGTTATCTTTACCAAGAACCGTTTGCTCCTGGATTAGCCAATCCTTTTGTCGTTTAGACATGGCGGACTGATAACCACAAAAAATTTTGAACTTTAGTGAAAAAAATATTTTAAATTTTTGCCAAAAACGGGGGTATTAGATAGTAAAATGTGATAAAATTCGCTAGAATAGCGAAATACCCCCCCACACTTAGAATTGAATATTGTCCTCAATATTCAAAGTCCCGGCTATTATGCCGACTCTTTGAACGTAAAAGGGCAACATTACAAGCTAAATGTGGAAACATCATTTTGTATTTTCACTTCATTTGTAACCATAGTAGGGGTAACTCCCCCACACTTAGGGTGAAAACCCTAAGTACATGCTACTGTTTTTGTTTACCGAGTCGCTAGCTTGACTCGACCCCGAATTCATTGGTTCTTGGGGAAGGATAAGCAGTTTGGAAGAAGAAAAAAAATAGAACTTACACTAAGGGATTTAAAGGGAAATCTAAGCTATCTAAAAGCTTCTAAAAAGCTAAACTATGGGAAGAATAAGCAAAAAGGCATACTAAGAAAACCTAAAAAGCTTTAAAGGGATAGAGATAAGCAATTCTAAAGCATAATAAGCTCAAACCTAACAAATCCTAAGCTTAACTATTAGTGGCAATAAGAGAACAGTGGGCTGAGGGGATCACTTCGATGGCCTAAAAAGCCATTAAAGAGATAAGCTAATCCAAAACTAGGCAGTAACAGATAAACATAAGCTAGCAACCTACCTATAATTACAATATGAGGGATTCTAAACAACAATAAAGCAAGGAAAAGCACCTTGGAAATCTGATAATTAAGCCAACAAGCAAGTGTAACAGCAGCCTAGGTGGGTATATTTGAGCAAAGATTTGAGCAAAAACATGAGAAAGGAAACGGATAAATACCGATTTTACATAAAGATAAACTAGTAAAGATAAAAAAGAAGCAAAAATTATGGACTTTGAACCGGATTTGAGGCATGAGAACGAGATCAAAAAGGAGTGGTTTTGGGAAAGTATGCTGCTAAAAAATATGGGTCACATGGTGATTGTTTGACCCACAAAGGTCAAAGATCAGGAATGAAACGTTCTAGTTATGTAAATGAGACCTGTACTAAGTAATAACAACAACGAATAACACTTGAGTCCAAATCTACCCTAATCACAATTCTTTATCAGTTAACTACTAAGTTTTTGGAACCTCTATTTTTTTTTCATTTACTTGAAAACTCTTGGGATTGAAATAAATTGATCTAAGTTTACCAAAAACCGTGAGCTAAAGCTGATTTGGCTTGATCCTTTAGGTCACAAGTGGTTTTGAAAGAAAGAAAAATGCTATCCCAAACACTCCCCACACGAAACTGATTAGAAAATTTAAAGAGAAACGGACTAAATTAAGTAGAATTTAGGAAGGACAACTGATGATATAAATAGATTAAACATTAATTGATAAGTTTCAACAGAAATTGAGTATTATACTAAGCTATGTTTAGTAAGCATTTAAAAAGATAAGTAAATACAGAAACATGAAATTTTTCTGGAAAGAAGCTCGAAGCTTGATTAATACTAAGATTTAGAATTACAATACTTGAAAAACTGAAACAAATTGAACTACACTTAAAACCCTACTTAAACCTCAATTACCTAACTGCCTTTTAAGGCTTACAACACCATTCAATTTATACTAGAACTATACTAGGGTTTCACTTTTCTTCCCTTGTCTTCTTGTGTCGCACTTTCTTGGTCTTCGTACAATTGGTATTGGCGCCAAAGATGTTGTGGATTTGTGACCTGTCAAAGGTGTTAGATGGTCACTCGTGACTACTTTCTTGGAGGAGGTGATGGTATGGGGGAAGGTGAAGGGTAGTAGATGGATGGCGTGGAGTGGTGGTTTAGTTTCCTGGATAAAGGGAGGATTGTATGGTGGATAAAGGAGAGCAGGGGTTGAAGGAGATGGTGAGGCGTTTGGTTTGACCTAGGTCAAAGTAGGAGTGAGGCGTTTTTTTATTATAACGTAATAGGTTTTGGGGGGGTTGGGTTGTTTATTAGTGGGGATGGGCCATGAGATGGAGTAAGTGTGATGGTGGGCTATGGTTTTAGGTTTGGGTAAAACGGGGGTTGCGGTGTTTTGGGCTAGGAAAGGGTGGTGGTGGTTAATAATATTATGATCCATCCGTATGGTGTATGTAATCAACAAGGACCATTTTTGCACTAATCTGAAAATTAGGGGGTTCAGAATTGCACATCCTCCAAAACATTCCAAGGGTAATTCCTGCCACGTTTCAATAATCCAGGGACCATAATTGTAATTTTCCAATATTTAAAATCCCAGGGACCACTTATGCCAAATTTCAAACTGTAGGGACCAAATGTATCATTTTCTCAAATCTTTTTACCTAAAGACCATTCATGATTTATTTTGATTTTCAAAGAGTTTGGGTTGACTTTTCATTGAAATGACTAACCAGGGACTAGTTTTGTAAAACTTTGAAAGTTGGGGAACTGAAACTGCCAAATATGCAAATTTTGTTCGTTTTTTGTTTGTTTTCACTTTTTTGCATTAGAAACATATAAAACACGATCTTTGGGATTTTCTTCGTATTTTGATGTGTTTTTTAGTGTTTTTAATCGTTTTGCAGTTCAGATTTGACTAAAAATGATGAGTATTTACACACTCATCAAAGGCGAAAAGTGTACTGCTTTTAAGGGGTCATTTAAGCCCGAATTCGTGATTATTTGATCAATTACTGCACTAAATCGTTCCTTTTGTCATTTTAGGTACTTTTGAGATGAAATATGGAAAAGGAAGCATTTCGGACGTTTTTGGAGCATAAAAGTGAAGAAAACGGCAAAGTCTCAAAATCCTTGCTGGGAACAGTACCTGACGGCGTCAAGGATTCACACATGACGGCGTCAAGCTTGGCAAAAGAGGTGGAAGCGGGAAATACACATGACGGCTCAGAACCTTTTCTTTGTAATTGACCTGACAGCGTCACCAAGGCCGTCAGGGTCAAAATACATGTGACGGCCCAGAGCTCACTTTCTTCTTGACGGCGTCAAGATTGGATCAAGGCAATACGACTTTTAATTTGGCAACGAGTTGACGGCGTCACAAGCACGTGATGCTGTCAGGATGTATTATCTATATATATTTTTCCAATTTTTCATTGTAAAGTGTGGAACATTAGGAGAACTTTTGGAGAGCTTAAACGCTAGACCAATTTTCTGTAATAATAAGGGTTTCAACCCTTGTTCCATCCATGCTTAATTGAAGATAAGTTTTCCAATAATCATACGATATGTCTATGTGTTGTGTGATTCTATCTTATGCTTGTCTTTCTTTTAACATGCTAGGCTAGGTTTTTATTGTGTTTGCTTAGATGTAGTGAAACCTAGATGTTGATTATTGGTTGATGGTTTGTTTATAATTGTTGTGGATGATTGTATTCGATGTTAGGCTTAAGAAAACTGACAGACTTCCAATTAGTAACTTGCTTGAACGTCTTAAGAAACATGATTGGAGGTGTACTACGATTTTTGGTTGTATTTAATGCATAAGCAAATTCTAGTTATCCCATGTTAGGAGCTTTTAGTCGGCTCGACATATGAGTGAAGTAGGAGCTTATAGAGTTAGGGAATATTGTACACGGCCCTATGACTAGTATTAAGGAATATAACCCGTCATCCATGCAATTGTAACAAGTTAATCAAACGGTACAAGATATCTAGGGAGTAATGAAATATAAGTAAACACATCTTCTCTTATTATTGTTTCCACCACATAATTACATTAGTTTATTTCATCTCTTTTTATTTTATTTTGATTGCATCTTTAGTTATTTTGGTTAGTTGACTAGCAACTAATTCCGCCCACTCCTTCAAAACCCGAGATTTTACTTGCTTTTATAAAATATAAAAATACAAAAAGAATCATCCCTCATCTCTAGACCTGGTTTAGTAAGCTTTCTAATCCTAGCGAACACTATTCCTGAGTTGAACAATCAATCCCCCAATATTTGTCACTATACTATACTACAATGATCAGGTACACTGCTTGGCGGGGATTGCAAGCTTCTCAAGATCCCTTGAGAGGTAAAACCTGTTTCGAGGGCGCAATCCCCCGTATCAAGTTTTTGGCGCCGCAGCCCGGGGAATAGTTATTGTCTAGGTTAGAATTTCTTTTTATTAGGTCTACTTTCTAGATTCCTTTCTAGTAAGATTTTTATCTTTAGGTTTCTTTAGTCTATCTCATTTCTTTGTTCCTTTGTTCGTAACCATTACCATCCGACATTAACCTACCACAACAAAACCACCCACAAAACCAACCACAACCAAACCAACCTCCTAGACCCCGAACTTTAGGAGAGTATTCCCGTCCTAGCCACCAAGGCTATCGGAACACCATTGAGCTCACTCAAGGAGCCAATGTGTGTCCCTTGCGATCTGACACCATCCGGTTGGTGCAAAGCAGATGTGCATTCCATGGACTTCGTTCCGAAGATCCTAATCAACATCTTAAGGATTTCCTAAAAATTGTAGATTCCGTAGACCTTGATGTTCCAACTAGAGAGACGACCCGATTACGTCTATTCTAATTCTCTCTACGTGACCAAGCTAGTCAATGGCTTGAGCATTTACCCGCGGGATCCATCACCTTTTGGGATGATCTCACTTCTCGTTTCCTTGCTCAATTTTTCCCACCGGGGAGAACTACCAAGCTTAGAAATGACATCTTGATGTTCCAACAACGTCAAGGTGAAACTCTCTATGAAGCATGGACTCGTTTCAAGGACTTACTCCAAAAAGTCCCTCATCAAGTCATAGATCTTTGGCTCCAAGTCCAAATCTTCTATGACCATATCCATCTCTCTACAAGGCGAACCATTGACCAATCGGCCAGTGGCAATCTACGTGATCTAATTGCGGAAGAATCATGGGAACTCATAGAAGATCTTGCACTCTGTGACAACGAAAGTTGGAATGATCCTCGTGATTTGAATAAAATGGTCAAGGCAATATCTTTGCCTTCGAACCATTCTAGCACTCCGACCGTAGGATCATGGAACTTGAGGACCAAGTCAAGTTTCTCATCAAATCCTACTAAGCTCCTAAGCCTTCAAGCCAAGTGAACAAAATCACTTCTTCATGCGAATTATGTAGTGGTCCCCATGACATTTGTGATTGCGTGGAACTCGCCGGACAAGCTTTTGCGGATTACGCATCCTCGCGTACCGACGAAGCGGGAGACAACTGGTACACTTTCAAACCCGAACCAAACCCTTACGGTGATTCATACAACCCTTCATGGAAAAATCACCCGAACCTTAGGTGGAAACAAAACCAAAACATGCCCCAAAACAATTCTTCCAATCCACCTAATCATTACCAACCAAACTGTCCACCCTCTAACCGTACTTTTAACAACAATCCTTCCAATAACTATGGTAGTACCAATAATCTTGAAGGATTGATGTCCAAGTTTATGGCATCTCAAGAAGCTTGCATAGCTAAGTTTGAAGCCGAATTCAATCATCAACAAACGGAGATGACCAATAAAATTGACAATTTTTTGAAAGCCCTCAACAACCAAGTGCTAACTACACCTAGGAAGGACACTAGGGACACGAGTAGCGGAATCCAAATTAAGGACCCCTCATCATCCAAACATGTCCACTTTGTCAATGTTGTCACCATTAAGCCAATAGATAAGAATATAGAAGAAAGTGACAAGGATGAAGTTGGAATAGAAATTGGACCTAAGGATGAGATTAAGGAAGTTGAGGATAAAAAGGAAGAAAAGTTAAAGGAGTTAGATAATGTAGAGAACTACTTCAATAGGTTACCCACTAAGGAAGAACGAGAATATCATAAGAATCTATTTGATGACCCCGAGACACCTTACATCCTCGGTTCATAAATCATCAAAATGGGTGATCCCTCTAACATCAACATACCATGCAACATTGGGCATGTGCATGTGTGGAAAGCCTACATCGAACTTAGATCTCCCATAAACATCATGACTAGGATCCATCACAATTGGGTAATGAAAAAGCAACTTGGACCTAGGATATGTCCCAACACGGTTTGGATGAGTAACTTTGTGGGAAGAGTAAAAGGACTGCACGTTTTTGTAGGAAACTTTACATACATTACCGAATTTGTGATAGATGGTTGTTTAAGTCAAGTAGTATTCGGAAAGCCATTTGTTGAGACCTCTAAGATGAATTATGACCCGTCCCTAGGGATAGTTAGATTCAAGGATGAGAAAGATGATATAGCTTACCAAATGCCCTATAAGATTGAACAATTCCTTCTTTTCTCAAACCTTGAAAAGGAACACAAGCAAGCGATCTACTATAGGAATGATGAGGATAGACGTAGAGGAGTAGACTATGTCATGAGTAGAATATTCAGTTTCTACAAAGAATGTTTGCAACTAGGTCCGGAATACAAAACTAAGATTGAGGATGACCTAGGGAATGTGACCAATAATGAGGTCACGTAATTGCCCGTGACCTTGAGTCTAGCTACAAGACTCGTAAATAAAGAAAAGCGCTTCTTGGGAGGCAACCCATGTTTTGTGTGTTTTTATTTGTTTGATTTTATCTGTTTCCGTATGCGTGTTTTATTTTTATTGTTGGTAAATCATGTTTCAAAGTAACTTGTGAAAATGCTTTATTTTGTTTTTAACTTCGTCTTAATTACATATAAAGGTATTTTGCAAAAGCTAAGTGTAAGGGAAATCAAAATTTGTTTGTAAGAACGAAAATGAGCATGATTCACTACAATATTAAATGAGCATGTATATTAGTATTTGTTAGAGTCAAATGTTTGTATCGAGTCATAATGATGTTTTGCAGGATTTTCCAGGAAATAAGGCATAAGTTTTTCCAGAAATTTTTCGGAAACTTAACATAAGATTTTTTCAGGAACATTCTGACGGCGTCAGGAGTTACAACCTGACGGTGTCACGTACAAAAATTCTGAAAAATTTTGCGAGTTCTGTTAAACCGGAGTCTTCTCAAGATCAAATCAGAGACAAAAATGTGTGGTAAGTGTTGAGCGTCCACATCAAGGTATGGTAAGTTTTGAGCGTGAATATGGTCCTTAAGATCAAATCAGAGACGAAAATGTGTTTCCTCATGTCGTATCTCGGCTAAGGCTGCTTCGTCAAATACCGGTTGGATCGGAGGATCCCAAATATGAACTGGGGAGATTGCGGGTACCGGCGTCATGTATAATCATGTTGTGCAATATCACAGACGCATACACTAGTTTTCTAATTCTGTCTATTGTGTGTGGCCGTAAGGGTCGATTCAGTATACCCGGCGGTCCAAAGAACGCGTGCCATCATAATCGTGGGGTATTGATGATCACCCTTTTTATATTGACCCCTCAATTCGATTAGACAATTGCTCCAAACGAAATGTGTGCAATCTAGGCTACCGATCATACGCGAAATGTGATGTCTCTCTTCGTGTGCTTCGTACAAACGTGCAACATCATGGCTTATTGGCCTACGTAGGTAATCTCAACCGTATAACTGAATAATAGCGTCACAAAATAAAATTGAAGGCATTCACGTGACGTTCTTTGTGCCATTTCTAAATATTTGTCAAACTCATCCGGTGGATTACCGGTTGCAAGTTGTTTAATGGTAGACGTACATTTTTGTATGGCTGTGAAACTTTTTTGCGCTCTAGCATTATAACCTTCTTGAAAATACTCGAATCTAGACTCAATAGCATGTGTGATTTTTAAAAATAAACTTTTAGGCATACGATACCTATCTTCAAAAAAAGCATCGTCGAATTTCGGATCTTCACAAAAATAATTACGATGCAATCTTTCTGCAGCTTTGATCCGATTGCGGTTTACTGATTTTCGTGTCAACCTTGCTGTATCATCTTCCTCAATCGCGTTCATAAAAACCGTGAGACTACTATCGTTAGACCATTCAAATGGCTCATCTAACAATATAGTCGAACCAATTCTTTTATGCTCCATATGGTTGAGGTTTTTTGTTTTTTGTTTTTTTTTTTTTTTTTTGAAATATATATATTTTTTTATATCGGTATGTTTTTTTTTTGTTTGGGATATGTTTTTTTGATTGTCCATGTTATGTATATCTACTCCCAAAAAAGATCCGTTACCAAACGTTTAGTTTATATGTACGTTAACGAACTAACGTAAAGTGGCAAACAAGATATCTTAAAGTTTCATATGATAATGTTTACACAAAGTAAATATTAAATACGTTGAGGTTAGGTTGCATGCGAACACATTTATCGAGGACGTGATCTACGTCACATAAGATAATAATTTTAATCCGGTAATAAAAAAAATCGACGTGGAAAAAGGATAAGCACTAGTTAAATATAAAGTGATATTTTTATCAGTGGTTACATCAGGTTATTCGGGTTTCAGGATATTCGGGTCGGGTTATTCGGTTTTCATGAATATAAACTAACCCGTAACCCAACCCGAATAAGATTCGGGTTAATTGGGTTTGGATTATTTTGCTTGGGTCAGGTTTCGGGTATCCAAATTCAAACCCAAACAAAAGTTAAGCAAATAAATTTGAGAAGTGTTTAGCTTTTGATTGTTGGGGATTTTTCTTAAAACTTTTATATTGT
Organism: Artemisia argyi; assembly: GCA_030686995.1. Classification (NCBI taxonomy): domain Eukaryota; kingdom Viridiplantae; phylum Streptophyta; class Magnoliopsida; order Asterales; family Asteraceae; genus Artemisia; species Artemisia argyi. The sequence continues at coordinate 247,437,122 of CM060703.1, read as the reverse complement.
GTTGTGTAAGGAAGACAACATGTAATGGGATCATATGTTGTAGGCGAGTATGGTTTGGTTTGATTTGGATTTGGGAATCGGAACAAAAAACGTGTGTATATATTAAGAATATGGAGTTATGAAATATGGATGACAATTTGTATTTCTTATTGTAGTAACTAGCCATTTTTTTAATATAAAATTACATATTCAATTTTTAGGGTATGTTTGGCAAAATTAGCTGTAAGCTGTATGCTATAAGCTGTAAACTGTAAGCTGTTAACATGAGCTACAAACTGTATCTGTTTTTCAGGGCAAGTGTTTGGTAAGTTAGCTATTAAATATAATTATAAGATGTAAAATGACATAAAAGGAGATATCTATAATTATAAACAAATGTTTGGAGGGTATATTAGTAATTTAAAGTTCTAACAGCTTCAAGATGTTTAAAAACTTCATGAATCAGCTATTCACTTAGGAGCTATGTATTTGAAATAAAAGCTTGAAGTTAATGTATCCAAACGGTGTTATTATTTTAGAAGATATTTTTTTATAACAAAAAGCTAACAGCTCCCCCAAAAAGCCACTACCAAACAGGCCCTTAATCAAGCAGTATAAACTATAAGGTGCAGTTTGGTTCGGGTATTTCATGGGGAATTGAATGATAGATTGTCAAAAAAAAATTGTTTGGTTAATTTTCATGCCACTGATACATTCCTAACAGTTACATTTGACCTCACTATTTCATTCCATTGCAATTTCGTAGCTTTTTGGTGAGTTTCACAAAAATGGACCAATAAAAAAAATAAAAATTTTGATGGTTTTATTTTAGCCACAAATTATTTATTTTTTTATTTTTTTATTTTAAAAAAATATATAAAATAAATTTATCACTCATTTATTTTCTCTCCTCATTTAATTCAAACCTATACTTAAATCCATTTTTTTTCAAACTTTTTCCAAATCCAAATCTAATTCCAATCCCACTTACAAACCAAACGGGCCCTAAACTATAAAGGTGGTTGATAGTAGTATAGTTTTACTAATAAAATATCAAATAATAATAAAAATAATAAAACGCTTATTCGGGTAACCCAAATCTTTTTATGTTTAACCCATACACCAAATCATATAAAAGATTTGGGTTCGGGTTTAACCCAAACAACCCACATAAACCCGAATAAGGTGACCTAGATGACCCAAACCCATTCGGGTCGGGTTGCGTTATTTGGGTACGGTTTTTTCTTGACACCCTTATCTAAATGGGTTCCAAAAAAAATCAATATCTTTATGTGAAGGTTAGTTATGGATCATATCCCTACTCTTGATACTCTTATGTCCCGTAACTGTAATTTTGGAAATGTGTATTGTGTGTTGTGCAGGGAATGTCTAGAAACGGTGGATCACTTGTTTTGTGCTTGTTGGGTGGCGAATTTGGTCTGGCAATACATTTGCTTATGGTGTAATGCTTGTCCGTTCTTTGTGTTCACGGTAAAAGATTTGGTGGAGATCCATGAAAATGTGGGGATATGGAAGAAAAAAAAAAGCTCTCAAAGGTATTATAATGGTGGCTTGTTGGTGTATTTAGAAAGCTAGGAATGATCGATGTTTCTCGAATGCTAGCATCAACGTCGAGATAGTTTTGCAAAATATCAAATCTTTGGCTTTTCTTTGGTATAAGAATATAAAGAAGATTACTAGCATTAGTTGGTCCGATTGGTGTATATTCAAATAATTGTAATCATTATATGTAAGTTGTTACGTATCACCATCTTAGTAGATACGAGTATGAATAAAAGTTACTTTTTCAAAAAGATAAAATAAAAAAGGAGAATTTCATCAATGTCCTTACAAAACTTCATAATTACATCAATATCTTTGTAAAAATGTAAATTACGTCAGTATCCTTTGAAACCCTTATAACCCTCATGTATATCCAAAATACCATTTTAATTTAATTTATTAGTTTTAACTATTATGTAAATGATAAACAAGAGAGTTACCCTTTTACCCTTATATCCTAACCATTCTTTTTCATATTTTAACTTTCTTTTTTTCCATTGAATCACTTAATCACATACATGTAGTATTCCTTTTAACTTTTTTTTTTATTTTTTTTTTATTTTTTATTTTTTTTTTTATTTGTTATATAACTTCAAACGTGAAGTATTGAAGTTTTGTCAATAATTGAATCATTCATTAAATTATAAATATCATAGGGTTGCTTCCAACAGTTTTAAAGGATTTTAATGTATCCATTTTTGTAGTTATCGATCATCTCATGGACCTTTTTGACTAAGCGAATCTGTGTTACTCCTTCAATTGTTTCAGTTACCTTGTCCCCTATTATACCATCAGTGTTACTCCTTTAATTGAGTGTTACTCCTTTAATTGATCTTTTGCTCGGTTAAAAATTAGTTTATGCAAAAGAGTGACAGAATCAGAGAAGAAAAAGTAAAGGATTTTGGCACAAGGGTAAAAAAGTAATTGACAATTTTATTTATATCATTTAGGCAATAGTGAAAATTAATAAAATAAACTAAATTGTTATTTTGGATATATATTAGTATTTTATGATTTTCAAAGGGGTTTTGAAAAAATATAGATGAAAATATCATGAAATTCTCCCAAATAAAAAATTTCCAAGAAATTTCGAAGTAGGTTGAAATATTACAATCTCATTGGTAAGAAATTTCGAAGAAATTTGGAAGCAAAATCGACAACCTTTCAGGTCCCATGAAAACTTAATGGTTGACTAAGACCATTAAACTAAGACCTCTTCACCCTGTTGTATTTATTGGTAGATTACTAGCCACTCATACATATGCTGTTCAAAAAAAAAAAAAATCAAATCTCTCATAATAATAATAATGGTTACAATCAGAGAAGTTGAAGAAGGATCTTCATCATCCAGTAGTCATGATCATAATAATAATAAGAAAGGATATGATGTATTTATAAGTTTCAGAGGAGCCGACACTCGCAATAATTTTACCGATCACCTCTACAAAGCCCTGGTGGATGCTGACATAAACACCTTTTTGGATGATGAAGAGATTGAAACCGGACAAGACCTGAAACCTGGACTGGAGGATGCCATTAGATCATCAAAGGTTTCTGTAATAGTGCTGTCCGAGAATTACGCTACTTCCACATGGTGTCTTGATGAACTAGTACTCATCCTTGACCAACGACGTCGGGTCTCTAACCATATTGTTATCCCCATTTTCTATCATGTTGAGCCAACCGATGTAAGGAAGCAACAAAACAGCTTTGGAGATGCCATGGCAGAGCACATGCGGAAGAAGATGGAGGCCGAAACAAACCCAGAGAAACGAGTAAGATGGGGTCAAAAGATAGATCAATGGAATAAAGCACTCACAGAGGTTGCTGATTTAAAAGGGAAAGACGTCAAGGCTAGGTTACACCTTTTCTTTTTCTTTTTGTGTGTTTCCAAAATCTTACTATTTGTTTTCTTATATCGAACTGAAACTTAAAAAGAAACCACATTTTACAAATTTTATTTCCTTTTATCCAAATATATATTCTTTGATATGAAAAAATATTTGGGAATTTAATAAGATAACAAAAAGGTAAAAATAAAATTGGTAACCAAATTTTCAATAAAAGTATGGGGAAAAAATCCAAATTTTCATAATACTAACATTTTAAGCAAGATACAAAATATATATAAATTGTTAACAGAATCCAAATTTTCATAAAAGTATGGAAAGACGTCAAGGCCAGGTTACACCTTTTCTTTCCTTTTAAAAGTAACTTTTTGACCCTCAAGAATCAAAACCTCATTTTTAGTAGGATTGGTTTTGCCATCCAAAAGGGGGTTGCGGCGCAAATAAGAAAGGTAGCATGGAAGGCATACATACCTATAGTAGATTACCTACGATAACGTGTGATACCTATAATACAAATTAGATTTGGCCGCCTAACTGTCGAGAAAGGTTGTTATCTTCAGTTTTGTTATTATCGGCCAAATAGTATCATTTGATTTTATTTTTGTTATCACATACACATACACAGGGAACATGTACCGAATTAACTTTAAACTTTCTCATATGTGTGTTATATTTTTGAAATAACTTTAAACTTTGTTTCAAATCACGATTAAAAAGATTATTGATATCATCCCAATCCTGCTACACCTTAAGTTTTGTTTTTCTCATTGAAAAGTATTTTTCAGGAAAGAGACAGAGTTTATTGAAGAAATTGTTACTGAAATCCATCAAAGATTAGGCGTACCCTTAAGTGATACTTTGCCACTCCGGCTTATCGGGAGGGACCGTCAGATTCGGGAAATCACTTCATGGTTGACAGATGGTTCCTCCAGTCATACTGCTGACATTCTCACAGTCTTAGGCATGGGTGGGATTGGGAAGACATCTTTGGCCAAATATGTCTTCCACGTGCACTCTCGTACATTTGACAAGAGCAGTTTTATTGAAGGTATCAATTCAACATTTTCTAAAAATCATAATGGATTGCTTGATGTACAAAATCAACTTTATAATGACATCTCAAAAAAGAAGCAGCGACTAGTTCATGATACTTGGGTATACACCTCTAAGATTGAGAAAGCATTAGCCGGTGTGAAGGTGTTTTTAGTTCTTGATGATATTGATAGTCTCGACCAGTTGGATGCGTTACTTGAAAACAAAGGTTTTCATCCGGGTAGCAAAATCATAATAACAACCAAGGACGCATCATTGACAGAGAGGTGTGCACTATTCAAATCAAAAGTTAAACCCAAGCATAGGAAATTGTTACTTGGAGGCTTATCCAAAGATGCATCGCTAGAACTTTTATACAGTAATGCATTCTCTTGCAACACTCCCAAGGAAGGCTATGAAGAGGTGTCAATAAAGGTCTCAAAGTATTGTGAAGGGCATCCATTGGCTCTTAAAGTATTGGGCAAGGCTCTATATAATCGAGATGTAGATGAATGGGAGGATTACATAGAAATGCTAAAGAGTGATCCCTCCATAGAGAATGTCTTGCAAATGAGCTTCAATTCTTTATCCGACGATGATAAGGAATTGTTTAAGCATATCGCTTGCTTTTTTGTTGGAGAAGACAGTGATTATGCTGGAACAATACTGAAGGCATGTGATATTAACACAAGATTAGGGATTAGGAATCTTGTTGACAGATGCCTTCTTAGTATCGGATGGTATAATGAGTTAAGGATGCATCAATTGCTACAAGAAATGGGAAGAGACGAAGTACGTAAAGAATCACCAAAGAAGCCATGGGAGCGTAGTCGATTATGGAATCACGACGAGTCATATGAAGTGTTGAAAAAAAATAAAAAGGTAGGGCTGTGTATACTTTTGCATTACTTTGTTCTCAGTACTCTTGTGCATTACCCAAGTTATTCCATATTGTCTATATCAATAATCCGGTTTCTGTTTTTTGTTTTGGTTTATGTTCCCTTTCTTCTTAGGATATGGATAATATTCTTGGCCTAACCCTTGACACGAGATTCCTCAAGAAAGAGAAGTTACGTGGATCATTTGAGGTGAAAACAGATGTATTGAGTAAGATGGAGAATATAATGCTACTGCAACTCAATTATGTGCAAATCGAAGGGACTTATAAGAAGTTTCCAGAGGAATTAAGATGGTTGTGTATGCATGGATTCCCTCTAAAGTCTATTCCTTCAGATTTGGCATTGGATAACCTAGTTGCTCTCGACCTGTCATATAGCAGCATCGAATCATTTGGTATGTGTTGGAGTAACCCACAAAAGGTACGTATGAAATCATTTCATTTCATTTACTATATTATAAAACACAGAGCTTTCACATGCCCTTGTCCCCTTAGTAAATGGAATTCTAAGTATCTTAACTCACACCTTCACTTGAGCAGGTGATTGGATCGTGTTCAAAAGACAAAAGAGTCTATGGATCATTGAAGATTCTTGATCTGAGTTTCTGTGAACAACTTCAAAAACTCGGCGGCTTTTACCAACTCCCTACACTTGAGAGGTTAATAGCTAGTAATTGCAAACGTTTGATTGAGGTTTGTGAATCACTTGGGGAATGTGTTGAACTTGTCCACATCGATCTGAGTTACTGCGTAAAGCTAGAAAAGCTTCCAACAGCAATACACAAGTTGAATAAGGATTGCAAGCTATTGCTAGATGGTTGCAATACCTCTGAGTCTATTATGCGACAAATGTTCCCCTCTGCGATTTCATTCCCGAGCTCGTTAGGAAAATTATCTCTTAAAAATAATAATTTGTCCAACGAATCCTTTCCAATGGACTTGAGTTGCCTATCAGGGTTAAAGTATTTATGGTTAGATGGTAATCCTATCGATTCTATGCCTAATTGTGTAAGAACTCTTTGTAGTCTTGAGGAACTTAGCATGTGCGACTGTTATTCTTTGATGTCAATCGAGCATCCTCCATGTACGCTAAGACGGTTGAATTTTGAGACGTACCATTTTGTTGCAGCTAAGCCTTTGCTACATAGAATTTCCTTTCATCCGGATATGTCTCCAGTCAGTATAGAAGCATCTTGTGATTCATTGCGACCTTGGTCATATGAAATACAAGGGATGGTGAAAATCGAACCACTGGAAGGTGTTGAGAAAAAGGTATTATGTAGTTTGGGCTGGTCTAACTTAGACTTCATTGATAAAAGACGGGAAGTTGTAACTTATAATTACTGGAGAAGTCCAGAGGAATCTCATATAATCCAGGTATGCTCTAGTTAATTAACTACAGGCAACACACACATGTATACAACTAAGTCCACGTTCTCCTCCATGATACTCCAATAAGCCCGGTCAATCTTGACCAAATCAACCAACAATGTGTATGTAGGTTTTTGATTACGTGTCATTTTTCAGTTTTTTCAAATAATTATTATTACAGCGATGTGTATGTAGGTTGCCTTTACAATCTAAAGAAAATAATTACATTTTCTTCAATAATCTTAGTATAACCAATTATTTGATTAAAATATGAAAAATAAGAACGTTTTTTAGTCCATTTATTTACTAAATTCCATCGGAAAAAAAAGTTAGTTAATTAATTAACCATGATAGTAACATTAAATAGTATATTAGATATTTGTTTCCACTTTCATATATTTTTTAAGGGGCCGTTTGGTTCTTAGGTTTTGATGTGGGTCCAGGGAATCATGGTAAAAATCATGTGTTTGGTTCATATTAGTAGGCCTAAACATTGGGACTCAATCCTTACTATCCGCCATCTAGAAACTAGAATTCCCTACCCAATTGAGAGGATTACAAAAATTACAATCAATAGTTTTATCTTTTTCTATTACATGTGGGTCTCACATTAATGTCCACCACATAATATACTTTGATGCTTCATTTTTTTATTACTAAACTATTATTTCAAAATATTATATCAACTTTTACAATAAAAAATAATTTAATTTGTCATATATTTTAATTTATTATTTTTTTCAAAACCTAAACCTAAATCCAAATCCTAATCCGAATCCAAATCCATCCGTAAACCAAACGCACCCTAAGAATTTTGCTAACAACTACTATAGTGGTGCCGTGGTGGTTAATAACAAGCATAAAAAAATTATACCTTTCATAAAAAAAATTTACCCATTTGAATTTTATGATAAAAAAAATACAACCTTTTATGCAGGCTAATAACAACACATACGTCTGTCATTAGCAAAACCCATTTTATAAATATATAAAAATAGACCGGTTTTACGGCCTAGTCAGACGGGTTGAACCTTGAACTGTACCCCTCCTTTGATTGGTTCGATGTCCGGTCCAGTTTTGAAAACATTAAGGTGTACGATCAACTAATAATAATCAACACATTAAATTGAGGTTATATTTGGTTCATTGATGATATTGATAATTTAGATTTTAGATTTGAGGTTATATTTTAGAATCAATCTCAAGATTTGTTAAGTTGTTAATATGATCTACTAAAGTTTTTCTTTCTTTCAAATTGGTATTTAACTTGTAAAGTTAACTCTTTATTTGTAAAACCCAATCTGTATTTTGTGAAAGATTTTACGAAATCAATATTAGTCTAAAACTTTATTTATAAATTACATTTTATTGGTATAAAAATATATACCAAATATCCGGCTTTTTAATTTTTAAATCAAGAGATTAAACATGTACAATTAGTTTCTATATATATATTTTTTTTATAAATCCTTATGTCTTCATATGAAGATTATTAACTTTTAAATTTTTATTTTTGTTGACAATGATCAAGAAAGTTATGTTCTGTCATTGTGAAATTTAAGGGGCATGTTTTTATTTAAAGTATTTGTGCAATGTATACATGTTTAAGTCAATAAATATTGTAAAGTTCCGGTTGTTTCAAGCCATGGATAACTTTACGTTGTTTTATCATGACTAAAAAGCAAGCAAGAAAGTTTTTATTTCCAACAATGAAGGTCATGTTACAAACATAACAAATTTTGTTTATAAATAACCGAGTCGTGCATTGCACGGGTTTTAATCTAGTGACCAATATGTTGATACCCGTGACCGACCCAAACCCATCAAGATTAATTCCAACAGTGCTGATTAATATTTTGGCTAATTGATTGTAATTTGATGGAGCAGATGCATTATGAATTTGGAATATTTAGCACGTTTTATGGAGGGAAAGTGATGCCAGATTGGATTAAAAGTACTATAAGCAGCCAGAAGGCACCAATATCATTTACAATCCCTTCATCTCCTAAAAAGCAGCTCAGAGGTCTGAATTTTTGCTACGTATTGAGGAAGGAGGACTGTGAAGGAAACTCCTCATGGTACAACAACCAATCTGGATTTCGACGTGATCTATTCTTTGAGTTGCCAAGAATCAGTATAAGTAATAAAACAAAAAACCTCACCTGGGTATACGAGCATTGTATCAAAGAAGTCAATGTAGGTGGAGAGTGGTTAACATTTATAAGCCACTGGATGTTTGGGATGAATGAAATGGAAGCTGGTGATAAAATTATTATTACCGTTACAGACGACTGGGCATGTTGCCTACTTACAAATTGTGGGGTGAATCTTGTGTATGATCATGGAAGTATGGAAGAAGATGCGTTGGAATATTACAAGTCATGGAATCACATAATTGGTGGTGATCTTTCTTCTTTTCAATTAACTCCTGGAGAATACATGCTAGTTCACAGTGGATTTACACGAGGACGAAATAGAGGTACATGTCATTTTTTATTTAATAATATATAAAAGATTACAAAGTAAAACTGAAAGATTTATTATTCTGAAGAAGAATTTCTGGTCAAAACTATTATGACCAGAATTTATCAACATACAAAGAATCAGATATATGATTATATATTTTGAAATAATGGCATCAGAGTGTAACCCACTATGACCAAATGTCTATGTTGGTGCTTGACCTAAGAAACTGTTCAATCAATGTAAGTAACTAAGGGTGCGTTTGATTGGGGTGATTTGGGTGGGGTTTGTATTCGTGTCATGAAAATCAATTATTTGGTTGGTGGTTTGGATTTGGAATAGTGACGATGGGCCCACAAAACCCATAAAAGGCAAAAGATGTGGGTTTGAGTAGATTACACTCTCTTAATTTTTAAATAATAATTTTAATTTTAATTTTAATTAAATATATTTTTTTCTCTTACCTTAAAACCAAATTCAAATCCATATCCTTAACCAAATTCAAATCCAATTATAATCCTGTCTACGAACCAAACGCACCCTAAATATTTTGTTCAATTAATGTAATTTACCGGGTGACTGCCATGTTGTAACCTGTGCCATATCACTTGCCACGTTGGATACACAATATAACCTAGTGACGGACCTAAGAAAAAGGGATGTGGGGGGCAGTTTTTTTTTTACAATAACGACAAAATGCGGAAGAAAAAATAAGATCGTAATGATAAATCGAGTATCTTACTTAGAGATGAATGATTTATAAAGCTTTAGAGCATTGAATATTAGGTTTTAGTATGTAGGTGGGGGCAATTTGAGTTTTGGGTGTGGTCACTTTCGAAAAAAGGTCAAAATTTTAAAAAAATTACACTAAAATTTCAACTTTTTCGGATAACCATGGGGGCACCGGCCTGATATAGATCCGTCCCTGATACTAACACTGAAAATTTCAACTTTTTCCCATACTAACACTATAGATCCATCCCTGATATAACCATTTATGCACAGTTTGTTACATTTATAGACCTCCGATGACTTTAAAATCCGGTGATCTTCTCCGGCTAATTTTCGGAACCATCTCCGGCAACGATTTTTTCCAACGAGCAAATGTCAAATTATGAGTTAAACTAAATCTGCTAACCCTATTCGCCCTAAAGTATCAAGTTGTTAAATTTGCTTATGGTGTCTTTTTGGTTTCTTGTTTTCACTAGCAGTTTCCAATGACTAAATGGGAATCGAACCGTTACAAAACCAAACCGATTAGTCTTCTATGTGACTATTTTATTTTCTTTTTTCTTAATTGTATTTTTTATAGCTCATGATTCGTACTCTCATTCCGATGACTCTTTCCAGTTTCCAGTGACTCTTTGCCATATTCCGGTGACACTTTTCCAACAAATTTCTAGTTTTCGGTTACGCTTTTCAGTTTCCAACAAATCTTTTTTTATGGTATTACGTTGAAATTGAAACAGTCCAGTGAAATGCAAATAGAAGTCTCTTAAATTAAATTATTTTACCAAGTGATAATCAGTTTTGTCACAATGGGTAAAAAAAAAACTGAGCGTAAACATAAACTAATACACAAAAAGAAGAATCTGTTAATCAAACATTAAAACTAATTTTATAAAAATGAAGTGATAACCGGCTAATATTATAACCAGTCACACGTTATATTTTCTGAACAAAATATTTAGTTTCTTACATTGATTGAACAGTTTCAAAGGTCATGCACCAACAGACATTTGGTCATAGTTGGTTACACTCGATGCCATTTATCTCTAAATATATTTTCTATTTTTCACCTATAACCCTTGACTTCTATCAACTTCAAGTTGCTTTAATCCATCAACCATTTCTCGGTCACTTTAACAATGAACCTACACTCAACCAAACCAAGTTAGACTTTTATCAATATAACAATGTTGAACTTTTATATTTTAACAAGAACCATAACTTTTATATCGATCTCTATCAATACACCAAATGAAAACTTTGTCTGCCTAGCTATGTGTGCCAAGAACACAGAGCAGTGGCGATCACACATGAATCAGATATACACTTGTCTATTTACTTAGATAACAATGTTTCTGAAAAAGGGTAAATGGGTGAGAACCCTCTGGTCTCATGTACCGTTTTGGTATCCAAAGTGCACACCGCATAGAACTCATGTCCAGTGACTCACCATCCTCACACATGGATCACAAGATATAGTTTATCCACTTGCCTTTGACAAGTTTTGAACCTATAACCTGCAGCCTTCATCTGTGCGCCCATGTGGTCACATGGTGGTGGTACCAATTGATCTATATATGATCAATTAGATAAGAATGTTTTTGCTTCATTAATTAATTGGATGTGAATAATATTAATGTATTATTGCTTGCTTTTCTTTTCATCTTATCTATTATTCATCAGAAAACACCGTTCGGTTTAGAGCTTTCTCCAAAAGGAAAAGTCCTAAAGATAACCCTTTGTTACCGAGAGTTTCATTTGATCCAGATATGTCTCCAATCAATGTAACTCTATTTTCAAATTCATTCCAACCTTCGTTATGTGAAATAGAAGGGAAGGTGAAAATCCAACCACTGAAAGGTGTTGAGGAAAAGGTATTATGTAGTTTGGGCTGGACAAACTTATCAGACTTCCTTAATAAAAGCCTCGCTGCAACTTCTTATACCGATAGAGGAGAAGAGCAATATCAAATCCAGGTATATATTATCTAGTTAATTAACTATATATGTTTGTTTGTTTGTGGTGATTTAATTAATTAATAAGGCTAATAATTGATTGTAATTTGATGGAGCAGATGTATTATGAATTTGGAGTATTCAGCACAATTTATGGAGGGCAAGCAATGCCAGATTGGATTAGGTTTAAAAGAAGCCAGACTCCAATATCCTTTACAATCCCTTCATCTCCTAAAAAGCAGCTCAGAGGTCTGAATTTTTGCTACGTGTTGAGGAAGGGGGACTGCGGAAGAAGCTCCTCATGGTACATCAACCAATCTGGATTTCGACGTGATCTATTCTTTTCATTGCCGGTGATCAATATAAGTAATAAAACAAAAAACCGCACCTGGGTATACAAGCATTGTATAAAAGAAGTCAATGTAGGTGGAGAGTGGTTAACATTTATAAGCCACTGGATGTTTGGGATGAATGAAATGGAAGCTGGTGATAATATTATTATTACCTTGGAAAGAGAAGACGTTGAGGAAGGTTGCGCATATGAATGTGGGGTGGGGTTTGTGTATGAAGATGAAGATGGAAGTATGGAAGATGAAGAACAAGATCCGTTGGAATATTACAAGTTATGGAATCACATCATTGGTGGTGATCTTTCTGCTTTTCAATCAACTACCGGAGAATACATCCTATGTCACGAAGAATTTACAAAGGTACATGTCATTTTTTATTTAATAATATATATAAAAGATTACAAAGTAACCATAAATTTTATATCGATATCTATCAATACACCACATGACAACTTTGTATTAATTGGGTTTGAATAATAATTAATTTATTATTACTTTCTTTTCTTTTCTTTTTATCTATTATTCATTTATTCATCAGAAGAAAACCGATCCATTTAGAGCTTTCTCCAAAATGAAAAGCCCTATGTCTCCTAGTTTCTGTGCAAAGCGACGAGTGTCGGCATCAAGTAACAAGTCGGATTCAAGTTATGAGTCGGATTTAGCTAGTTTCCGTGAAAAGAAACGGCTCAGATGAAGCAATTAGCAATGTGTGGATATTACGGCGACGGCGGTGTGGGATTTTCCGGCGAAGGTGGTGGTTTGTTTTAGGGTTTGTGTGTGTGTTTTTGAAGATGTTTTGGATTTGTGTTTATGAAATAGAATAAATATTGAATTTAAGTAGGATTGTTTGATTTATAAAATTAAAATGATAAAACTTTCTAATTATTAAAAGACTATAATACTTTTTTTTTTTGAACGGCAGAAGTTTTATACTCCGTATTAAAGAAGGCCAATTAGCAATGTGCTAGTGACCAAGGTACACAAAAACAATAATTACAATCTAGAATATACAATTACACATCTAGGCCCTACCTACTTTTAATATTTCTTCGAAATTTCTTCGAAATTTCTTACCAATGAGATTGTAATATTTCAACCTACTTTTAACAAGTCAAATGTGTTATTATAACTTTTTTATTTGGGAGAATTTCATGATATTTTCATCAATATTTTTTCAAAACTCTTTTGAAAATCATAAAATACTAGCAGGGTACCCGCGCGATGCGGCGGCGGGTACCCTGTGACTATATTTTCTGATAACGTGATGTATTGCATTTGCCAAATATATTGAGGAATATAGATTTCGGAAAAAGTTATATGAGTTGCTACCTGGTTTTATTGGAAAAACGATTTCGTGAACAATGGCGCAAGTTTCGTTAAATTTCGAGTCCGTTAGCTATGTCGTTTGAGCCCCGAACAGTTTTGATGAAAAGTATTGTTAGTTGGCACTAACACCCCCTCCGCCACACAGTTACACCGCCCCCACACTTTTGTTTGTACATGTTTGGCCCCTCCAATTTTATAAAACAACTCTCTCTCTCTTCACTCATAAAAACACACATACACTCACTCTTTTTCTCTCATTTCTCTCTCTCTCTCCCACCCCAGCAGATTCCGGCGCCGGTCACCGGAAAATTTTTCGACCAAACCTTTTGTTTGCCGAATCGATAGATCGGCTTATTCCCGTCATTTCTGGAGCTTTTGAGCTCGTGTAGACCACCGGAGCACTACCCACACGCCACCACAGCCGACCACCACCATCACCGAAGACCACCACCACCTTCGCCCTTGCTTTTCTCTCGGTAAAACAACCCCACGCGCCCCCATTCGCTTGTTTTGTTCTTTTGTGGGCCCTTTTGGTCGCGACTCGCCTCACCTCAGACGAACTCACCGAGTCAACTCGGTGAGGTTTTATTATTTTGGGAAATATATAGAGGGTTGTCCATTATGTTCTAATAATTGTAATATTATGTTTAGGGGTGTTTTTAATGGTATTTAATGTATAATTCTATAATTTTGGTCTGAATTTTGAATTATACTTGTTTTGGTTGTACATAATGCTTTGTTTGTTGTACTTATGAAAAATCCATGCTTTAAAGTGTTGTAAACATTGCATAATTTTTTGTACATTTGAAATTTTTGGAGAGAGAGTGGTTTGTCTATTATATATAGTATAGACTAATATATATCCAAAATAACAATTTAGTTTATTTTATTAATTTTGATCAGGTGGTGATGGTGGTGTTGATTAGTGTGTATGGTGAGTGGAAATTTTTTTTAAGGTTCGCACATTAGCCGGAATTCGCAAAACCGTCATTCGCACATCTGCTTGGATGGGGGAGTGTACTAATGGTCAGCGATGTGGGCCAACAAATGATTGGCATTGTACTATTTGTCTGGACACGTGTCAAAAAATTAAATTAGGGAATAATTAGTGATATTTAAAGGGATTTTTTTATTATTATTTTTTTTTGAAAATGAGCCAAACAGCTATAAAATTAAATGCCCAAACGTTCCAAAATTAAATGCCATCCTCCATACCGAATCGGTATGAGATGACCTTGGAGCATGCCGAAATGATGATGCCTCGGTGGTGGTTTTGGAGCATGCCGATCGGCATGCGATGCCGAGCCTCCATGACCCTCCCTTAATTATAATTGTATTAGGCAATTGTTTATTCATACATTAAGTGATTTAGTTGGATGTAATGATATTTTGTCACTAAATACTTGTTTACGTAATGATTTTACATTTTGTGATCGTCAAAACGTAGAGATATCGAGAAATATTAATAACGTTTTTACGCATTATTTATATCAACACTTCCAACAGTTTAAAGGATTTTAATGTATCTATTTGTGTTGTTATCGATCATCTCATGGACTTTTTTGACTAAGCGAATCTGTGTTACTCCTTTAATTGTTTCAGTTACGTTGTCCCCTATTATACCATCAGTGTTACTCCTTTAATTGAGTGTTACTCCTTTAATTGATCTTTTGCTCGGTTAAAAATTAGTTTAGGCAAAAGAGTGACAGAATCAGAGAAGAAATAGTAAAGGATTTTGGCACAAGGGTAAAAAAGTAATTGACAATTTTATTTATATCATTTAGGCAATAGTGAAAATTAATAAAATAAACAAAATTGTTATTTTGGATATATATTAGTATTTTATGATTTTCAAAGGAGTTTTGAAAAAATATAGATGAAAATATCATGAAATTCTCCCAAATAAAAAATATTACAATCTCATTGGTAAGAAATTTCGAAGCAAAATCGACAACCTTTCAGGTCCATGAAAACTTAATGGTTGACTAAGACCATTAAACTACCCTCGTGTATTTTATTGGTTGATGATGGTAGCCTAGCCACTCATACATATGCTGTTCAAAAAAAAAAAAAAAAATCAAATCTCTCATAATAATAATAATGGTTACAATCAGAGAAATTGAAGAAGGATGTTCATCCAGTAGTCATGATCATAATAATAATAAGAAAGGATATGATGTATTTATAAGTTTCAGAGGAGCCGACACTCGCAATAATTTTACCGATCACCTCTACAAAGCCCTGGTGGATGCTGACATAAACACCTTTTTGGATGATGAAGAGATTGAAACCGGACAAGACCTGAAACCTGGACTGGAGGATGCCATTAGATCATCAAAGGTTTCTGTAATAGTGCTGTCCAAGAATTACGCTACTTCCACATGGTGTCTTGATGAACTAGTACTCATCCTTGACCAACGTCGTCGGCTCTCTAACCATATTGTTATCCCCATTTTCTATCATGTTGAGCCAACCGATGTAAGGAAGCCACAAAACAGCTTTGCAGATGCCATGGCAGAGCACAGACGGAAGAAGATGGAGGCCGAAACTAACCCAGAGAAAAGAGTAAGATGGGGTCAAAAGATGGATCAATGGCATAAAGCACTCACAGAGGTTGCTGATTTCAAAGGGAAAGACGTCAAGGGCAGGTTACACCTTTTCTTTCGTTTTCTTCTTGTTCTTTGCCATAATATACTAAAAATAGAAAATTTATACAATACGTCTTATTAAATAATAGTAATTGAATATAATCAATTGTTAAATAAATAATTTTTGGCAAAAAGAATATAATTATTCCTATAGACATTAGTTGTGAAAATACGGGCTGTAGATAGAAAATTTATACAATATGTCTCTACAATCAATAAAAAAAATTTGAAAGAAAAATCTAAAATGAAAAATCCTAATAAATCTAAACAAAAATGTGAAAATGACAAAAATCGAAGATAGATATTTTTTTCCGTAAAGTAGCTCTAATGGACATCTGATTAAGGGAATATTTATTGTTTTGCCAAAGAATATTTTTCTTAATTTATAAATAAGTTTAAAAGTTGGACTTGTGTTTCTTATATCAAACTGAAACTTAAAAAGAAACCACATTTTACAATAGTATCATTTGATTTAATTTTTTATTACCATTTGTTATTGGGGCAAATTTTCGTTTTGTTATCACATACACATACACAGGGAACATGTACCGAAATAACTTTAAACTTTCTCATATGTGTGTTATATTTTTGAAATAACTTTAAACATTGTTTCAAATTTTCGTTTTGTTATCATCCCAATCCTGCTACACCTTAAGTTTTGTTTTTCTCATTGAAAATTATTTTTCAGGAAAGAGACAGAGTTTATTGAAGAAATTGTTAGTGAAATCCATCAAAGATTAGGCGTACCCTTAAGTGATACTTTGCCACTCCGGCTTATCGGGAGGGACCGTCAGATTCGGGAAATCACGTCATGGTTGACAGATGGTTCCTCCAGTCATACTGCTGACATTCTCACAGTCTTAGGCATGGGTGGGATTGGGAAGACATCTTTGGCCAAATATGTCTTCCACTTGCACTCTCGTACATTTGACAAGAGCAGTTTTATTGAAGGTATCAATTCAAAATGTACTAAAAATCATAATGGATTGCTTGATGTACAAAAGCAACTTTATAATGACATCTCAAAAAAGAAGCAGCGACTAGTTCATGATACTTGGGTATACACCTCTAAGATTGAGAAAGCATTAGCCGGTGTGAAGGTGTTTTTAGTTCTTGATGATATTGATAGTCTCGACCAGTTGGATGCGTTCCTTGAAAACAAAGTTTTTCATCCGGGTAGCAAAATCATAATAACAACCAAGGACGGATCATTGACAGAGAGGTGTGCACTATTCAAATCAAAAGTTAAACCCAAGCATAGGAAATTGTTACTTGAAGGCTTATCCAAAGATGCATCGCTAGAACTTTTATGCAGTAATGCATTCTCTTGCAACACTCCCAAGGAAGGCTATGAAGAGGTGTCAATAAAGGTCTCAAAGTATTGTGAAGGACATCCATTGGCTCTTAAAGTATTGGGCAAGGCTCTATATAATCGAGATGTAGATGAATGGGAGGATAACATAGAAATGCTAAAGAGGGATCGCTCCATAGAGAATGTCTTGCAAATGAGCTTCAATTCTTTATCCGACAATGATAAGGAATTGTTTAAGCATATCGCTTGCTTTTTTGTTGGAGAAGACAATGATTATGCTGGAACAATATTGAAGGCATGTAATTTTAACACAAGATTCGGGATTAGGAATCTTGTTGACAGATGCCTTCTTAGTATCGGATGGTATAATGAGTTAAGGATGCATCAATTGCTACAAGAAATGGGAAGAGATGAAGTACGTAAAGAATCACCAAAGAAGCCATGGGAGCGTAGTCGATTATGGAATCACGACGAGTCATATGAAGTGTTGAAAAAAAATAAAAAGGTAGGGCTGTGTATACTTTTGCATTACTTTGTTCTCAGTACTCTTGTGCATTACCCAAGTTATTCCATATTGTCTATATCAATAATCAGGGCCGTCTGATGGATTTCGGTGGCCCCGTGCCACACCACAAAGAGGCCTTTAAAAACACATACAAAATAAACATATATCACTTGTGCGTGAACTAATTAAACTCAAGCGTCATGTTGTGTATATATATATATATATATTAAAGTGCATAGAATTTTGTGGCCCTCGTTAAGCGGTGGCCCTGTGCAATGGCACCTCTTGCACTCCCTTAAAGCCGGCCCTGTCAATAATCCGGTTTCTGTTTTTTGTTTTGGTTTATGTTCCCTTTCTTCTTAGGATATGGATAATATTCTTGGCCTCACCCTTGACACGAGATTCCTCAAGAAAGAGAAGTTACGTGGATCATTTGAGGTGAAAACAGATGTATTGAGTAAGATGGAGAATATAATGCTACTGCAACTCAATTATGTGCAAATCAAAGGGACTCATAAGAAGTTTCCAGAGGAATTAAGATGGTTGTGTATGCATGGATTTCCTCTAAAGTCTATTCCTTCAGATTTGGCATTGGATAACCTAGTTGCTCTCGACCTGTCATATAGCAGCATCGAATCATTTGGTATGTGTTGGAGTAACCCACAAAAGGTACGTACGAAATCATTTCATTTCATTTACTATATGCCCATGTCCCCTTAGTAAATGGAATTCTAAGTATCTTAACTCACACCTTCACTTGAGCAGGTGATTGGATCGTGTTCAAAAGACAAAAGAGTCTTTGGATCATTGAAGATTCTTGATCTGAGTTTCTGTGAACAACTTCAAAAACTCGGCGGCTTTTACCAACTCCCTACACTTGAGAGGTTAATAGCTAGTAATTGCAAACGTTTGATTGAGGTTTGTGAATCACTTGGGGAATGTGTTGAACTTGTCCACATCGATCTGAGTTACTGCGTAAAGCTAGAAAAGCTTCCAACAGCAATACACAAGTTGAATAAGGATTGCAAGCTATTGCTAGATGGTTGCAATACCTGTGAGTCTATTCTGCGACAAATGGTCCCCTCTGCGATTTCATTCCCGAGCTCGTTAGGAAAATTATCTCTTAAAAATAATAATTTGTCCAACGAATCCTTTCCGATGGACTTGAGTTGTCTATCAGGGTTAAAGTATTTATGGTTAGATGGTAATCCTATCGATTCTATGCCTAATTGTGTAAGAAGCCTTTGTAGTCTTGAGGAACTTAGCATGCGCCACTGTTATTCTTTGATGTCAATCGAGCATCCTCCATGTACGCTAAGACGGTTGAATTTTTGGACGCTCCGTTTGGTTGCAGCTAAGCCTTTGCTACATAGAATTTCATTTCATCCGGATATGTCTCCAGTCAGTATAGAAGCATCTTGGAATTCATTGCGACCTTGGTCATATGAAATACAAGGGATGGTGAAAATCCAACCACTGGAAGGTGTTGAGAAAAAGGTATTATGTAGTTTGGGCTGGTCTAACTTAGACTTCATTGATAAAAGACGGGAAGTTGTAACTCATGTTTACTGGAGAAGACCAGCGGAATCTCATATAATCCAGGTATGCTCTAGTTAATTAACTATATTTCTTTGTCTGTGCTTGTTGGTTTTAGGCCCATCTATAGCACACACTCACCACAGAATATATGCAGTAAGAAAACATGTACCTATAGAACTAAGTCCACGTTCTCCTCCATGATACTCCAATAAGCCCGGTCAATCTTGACCAAATCAACCAACGATGTGCTCTCCTGTACATACAATTGATTTAGCCTATGATTTGAATTAACCTTCATATGTGTCTTCGTTTATTGCATGCCATGTCAGCTTTTTGATTACGTGTCATTTTTCAGTTTTTTCAAATAATTATTATTACAACGATGTGTATGTAGGTTGCCTTTACGATCTAAAGAAAATAATTACATTTTCTTCAATAATCTTAGTATAACCAATTATTTGATTAAAATATGAAAAGTAAGAACGTTTTTTAGTCCATTTATTTACTAAATTATTTAAAGTAAGGGGCATGTTTTTATTTAAAGTATTTGTGCAATGTATACATGTTTAAGTCAATAAATATTGTAAAGTTCCAGTTGTTTCAAGCCATGGATAACTTTACGTTGTTTTATCATGACTAAAAATAGGGATGGCAACGGGTCGGGTTTGAGGCGGGGCTGCCATCCCCATCCCCAAACCCGATTATCAAAGTTCTCCCCAAACCCGCCCCGATCCCCATCGGGGATCTAATCGGGGCGCCCCGTTGGGGCGTGATGGTCCCCCAAACCCACCCCATATTAATCGGGGATCTTATCAGGGCATCATCTTTGGGTTTAATTCTCGACCAAAGCAGCATCATTTCACATTTATTGTTATTTTTATACCGTTAGTAATAACGAACCTATTAATAATCAATTAGAAACAAGCGTTATTAAATTTTCAATGATAATATTATACGTAACTAATGATAAATTATACCACAAAAAAAATTAAAACTTAAAACTAAACGAGTTTCTATAATCACAATTACGCATTCTTATAAATCTAAAAAAAACTAACAATATTAGAGTAATATTTTTTATTACGTAAATACTAACAAAATACTATATATGTAAATATATTTGTATATATGTATATATTAATCGGGTGGTGCGGGGTGGGGCGAGGATTCCCCGCTCCCCGCCCCAAACCCGATTAAAATCTCCGTTTAATCCCCAAACCCGCCCCGTAACCCAATTAGCATACCCCGCCCCGCCCCGCCCCGCCCCAATTATATCGGGTTTCGGGTTTCCCCGTCGGGTTCGGGTTTTTTTTCCATCCCTAAAAAAGCAAGCAAGAAAGTTTTTATTTCCAACAATGAAGGTCATGTTACAAACATAACAAATTTTGTTTATAAATAACCGAGTCGTGCATCGCACGGGTTTTAATCTAGTGACCAATATGTTGATACCCGTGACCGACCCAAACCCATCAAGATTAATTCCAACAGTGCTGATTAATATTTTGGCTAATTGATTGTAATTTGATGGAGCAGTTGTATTATGAATTTGGAATATTTAGCACATTTTATGGAGGGAAAGTAATGCCAGATTGGATTAAAAGTACTATAATCAGCCAGAAGGCACCAATATCATTTACAATCCCTTCATCTCCTATAAAGCAGCTCAGAGGTCTGAATTTTTGCTACATGTTGAGGAAGGAGGACTATGAAGAAATAAAACAATATGGATCTCGACGTGATCTATTCTTTGATTTGCCAGTGATCAGTATAAGTAATAAAACAAAAAACCTCACCTGGGTATACGAGCATTGTATTGGTGACGTCAATGTAGGTGGAGAGTGGTTAACATTTATAAGCCACTGGATGTTTGGGATGAATGAAATGGAAGCTGGTGATAAAATTATTATTACCGTTACAGACAGGTTGGCACGTTGCCTACTTACAAATTGTGGGGTGAATCTTGTGTATGATCATGGAAGTATGGAAGAAGATGCGTTGGAATATTACAAGTTATGGAATCACATAATTGGTGGTGATCTTTCTTCTTTTCAATTAACTACCGGAGAATACATACTACTTCACCGTGGATTTACACGACGAGGACCATACACTAGTTGCAAACTGTTGTTCGTTGGAAAACACACAGGTACATGTCATTTTTTATTTAACAATCTTTTATATAATAAAACAAAACACTTTTCCATTTCAAAAAAATCAAATCATACCTTATTTAGTACTAATAATTTTATTTTAAAAAAAAAACTATTTTCTTATTAGGTAACATTTTATATTTATACATAACACAAGTAGAAGATAAATACAAAAAATATAGATAAGATGCAATTAACAATATGATTAAAAATTTTAAATAATTATATTTAATAATAAAAACTATAATTAAACATAAATCAAACAAAACAAAGATTAAATTATTTGTTTTTTAATAAATAAAAATATATGATTCAAAAAAATTAAAAAAAAAACCTCCGCGCGTGTGCGGGCATTATAATTAGTGATTATATATATTGAAATAATGGCATGAGAGTGTAACCCACTATGACCAAATGTCTATGTTGGTGCCTGACCTAAGAAACTGTTCAATCAGTGTAAGTAAGTAAGGGTGCGTTTGATTGGGGTGATTTGAGTGGGGTTTGTATTCGTGTCATGAAAATCAATTGTTTGGTTGGTGGTTTGGATTTGGAATAGTGACGACGGGCCCACAAAACCCATAAAAGGCAAAAGAGGTGAGTTTGAGTCCCTTACACACATTGACATATTTAATGTCTCTATCTCTGTCACACACATGCACACTTTTAATTTTTAAATAATAATTTTAATTAAATATATTTTTTTCTCTTACCTCAAAACCAAATTCAAATCCATATCCTAAACCAAATCCAAATCCAATTCTAATCCTGTCTACGAACAAAACACACCCTAAATAATTTGTTCAATTAATGTAATTTACCGGGTAACTGCCATGTTGTAACCTGTGCCATATCACTTGCCACGTTGGATACACAATATAACCATTTATGCATAGTTTGTTATATTTATAGACCTCCGACGACTTTAAAATCCGGTGATCTTCTCCGACTAATTTTCGGCACCATCTCCGGCAACGATTTTTTCCAACGAGCAAATGTCAAATTGTGACTTAAACTAAATCTGCTAACCCTATTCGCCCTAAAGTATCAAGTTGTTAAATTTGCTTATGGTGTGTTTTTGGTTTCATGTTTTCACTAGCAGTTTCCAATGACTAAATGGGAATAGAACCGTTACAAAACTAAATCTTCTATGTGACTATTTTATTTTATTTTTACTTAATTGTATTTTTTTTTATTGCTCATGATTCGTACTCTCATTCCGATGACTCTTTCCAGTTTCCAGTGACTCTTTGCCATATTCCGGTGACACTTTTCCAACAAATTTCTAGTTTTCGGTTCGCTTTTCAGTTTCCAACAAATCTTTTTTTATGGTATTACGTTGAAATTGAAACAGTCCTGTGAGATGCAAATAGAAGTCTCTTAAATTAAATTATTTTACCAAGTGATAATCAGTTTTGTCACAATGGATAAAAAAAAGCTGAACGTGAACATAAACTAATACACAAAAAGAAGAATCTGTTAATCAAACATTAAAACTAATTTAATAAAAATGAAGTGATAACCGGCTAATATTATAACCAGTCACACGTTATATTTTTTGAACAAATTATTTAGTTTCTTACATTGATTGAACATTTTCAAAGGTCATGCACCAACAGACATTTGGTCATAGTTGGTTACACTCGATGCCATTTATCTCTAAATATATTTTCTATTTTTCACCTATAACCCTGACTTCTAGTATTGGCAATTCATTCTTCAACTTCTATCAACTTCAAGTTGCTTTAATCCATCAATATAACAATGTTGAACTTTTATATTTTAACAAGAACCATAACTTTTATATCGATCTCTATCAATACACCAAATGAAAACTTTGTCTGCCTAGCTATGTGTGCCAAGAACGCAGAGCAGTGACGATCACACATGAATCAGATATACACTTGTCTATTTAGTTAGATAACAATGTTTCTGAAAAAGGGTAAATGGGTGAGAATCCTCTGGTCTCATGTACCGTTTTGGTATCCAGAGTGCACACCGCATAGAACTCATGTCCAGTGACTCACCATCCTCACACATGGATCACAACATATAGTTTATCCACTTGCCTTTGACAAGTTTTGAACCTGTAACCTGCAGCTTTCATCTGTGCGCCCATGAGGTCACATGGTGGTGGTACCAATTGATTTATATATGATCAATTAGATAAGAATGTTTTTTCTTCATTAATTAATTGGATGTGAATAATATTAATGTATTATTGCTTGCTTTTCTTTTCATCTTATCTATTATTCATCAGAAAACACCGTTCCGTTTAGAGCTTTCTCCAAAAGGAAAAGTCCTACAGATAACCCTTTGTTACAGAGAATTTCATTTGATCCAGATTTGTCTCCAATCAATGTAACTCTATTTTCAAATTCATTCCAACCTTGGTCATGTGAAATAGAAGGGAAGGTGAAAATCCAACCACTGAAAGGTGTTGAGGAAAAGGTATTATGTAGTTTGGGCTGGACTAACTTATCAGACTTCCTTAATAAAAGCCTCGTTGCAACTTCTTATACCGATAGAGGAGAAGAGCAATATCAAATCCAGGTATATATTATCTAGTTAATTAACTATATATGTTTGTTTGTGGTGATTTAATTAATTAATAAGGCTAATAATTGATTGTAATTTGATGGAGCAGATGTATTATGAATTTGGAGTATTCAGCACAATTTATGGAGGGCAAGCAATGCCAGATTGGATTAGGTTTAAAAGAAGCCAGACACCAATATCCTTTACAATCCCTTCATCTCCTAACAAGCAGCTCAAAGGTCTAAATTTTTGCTACGTGCAGAGAAGGAAGTGGTATGGAGAAAACTCCCCAACTCATCCATATTTTAGATTGCCAGTGATAGAAATTAGTAATAAAACAAAAAACCGCACCTGGGTATATGAGCATTGTATTGAGGACATCAATGTAGAAGGAGGGTGGTTAACATATTTAAGCCACTGGATGTTTGGGATGAATGAAATGGAAGCTGGTGATAATATTATTATTACCTTGGAAAGAGAAGACGTTGAGGAAGGTTGCGCATATGAATGTGGGGTGGGGTTTGTGTATGAAGATGAAGATGGAAGGATGGAAGATGAAGAACAAGATGCGTTGGAATATTACAAGTCATGGAATCACATCATTGGTGGTGATCTTTCTGCTTTTCAATCAACTACCGGAGAATACATCCTATGTCACGAAGAATTTACAAAGGTACATGTCATTTTTTATTTAATAATATATATAAAAGATTACAAAGTAACCATAAATTTTATATCGACATCTATAATACACCACATGACAACTTTGTATTAATTGGGTTTGAATAATAATTAATGTATTATTACTTGCTTTTCTTTTCTTCTTATCTATTATTCATTTATTCATCAGAAGAAAACCGATCCATTTAGAGATTTCTCCAAAATGAAAAGCCCTATGTCTCCTTGTAACAGGTCGGATTCAAGTTACGAGTCGGAAACCGATCCACACTACTACAAAAAATCTCATAGAGGCTGGTTAGAATGGCTCATGGAGAGTGGTTTAGGAACCACTCTAGGCGAGGGGGTATTTCTATAACCAAAACATATAGAAACCGGTTCCACAACTGGTGTCTAATGTGAGCATCAAAACTGGTTTGGTAGTAAGAACCGGTGTCTACAACCAGTGTCTACAAGTCTCTATTATAGGAGCAAAAAGACCAGTTTTTATATAAGAACTGGTCTTGGTGAAAATTTCTTTTTTAAAAAAAATGATTTTAGGTTTTGCAAAAAAATATAAAATTTTCAAAATTCCATAATATACAACTAAATTAAAGTGCGTAAGTCTTAATACATGCCAATATAACCAA
The DNA here is from genome assembly GCA_030686995.1 of Artemisia argyi. Classification (NCBI taxonomy): domain Eukaryota; kingdom Viridiplantae; phylum Streptophyta; class Magnoliopsida; order Asterales; family Asteraceae; genus Artemisia; species Artemisia argyi. The sequence continues at coordinate 247,411,610 of CM060703.1, read as the reverse complement.
CTACAACATATCAAATCGTCTCAACTTGACTCAAACTTATTTAACTATTGTAATATTTAAGCTATAAACGAATGTAGTAGCAACGAGCTCGCCCTTTCAAGGCTCCAACAACAGCTTCACCAGTTTCGATTGCAACTCCTTCATGCACAAATGTTTAAATATGACATACTGACAATGCAGATCCTAAATAAAAGCACAAAACTTGAAAGTTATTCACAATATGTAATATGTGATGAGAAATTATGACTGATGAAACCAAAGAATCATAATAGAGTGAGAATGAAAGATTGAGTTGAAAAAAAATATATATATTGAAATTTTAGTTACATAGTTAACAAATTCAATTGTGACAATCACGGATTTGCTAAATTTACCCCATTTAGGAAAAGGTTGCTGACATTGGTGGTGGGAAACTGAAGCCAAACGAGAAATGCAAGCTTCATGTGATAATAAAGTGGAAACCTGAAACGGTAGACAAAGAGTTAGCTGAGGTTTGTTACCTTAAGACTGATGAAACAGATGCCAAGTTGAGAGCGTTAACAGTTAGCAATGAAAAGAGGTTTGTCATAATGGTGTTACCAGGATATAAATTTGTCAGCAAATATCTCTCCAACACTAAACGATCCATATACTGCAAGATATGGATAAGATAATTAGAGAAAAAAGAAGGAAGAAACAGGACATGATTTTCATATGGAACTGCATATGTTACCAGATACCTTGATTTACATATAAAAGGTTTCCCATAGTAAGATAGCATAATAGTGTTGGAATTATTATATCATGACAATCATATAAAATAAACCAAACACATCAAGTGAGCATAGCGGAAGCAATTACAAGATCATATAATATGTAATTAATTAATCAACATAAAAGTAAACATACCTTTGCGATTCTAGCCCGAACAAGAATCGAATGCAATCTTCAAATCAAGAACCCTAATTAGGGTTTATGTGGATTATAAGAATTACCCCTTACCTCTTTTGTAATATAATCCAAGAATCAAACAATAATGTGTTTGAATCACGTTCTTGTACACACGTACTAATTCAAGAAATAGTTTATGCAAGTAAATTAAACACAAAACTTTGTTGAAGCTTGAAAATCGAATCCCTTAGGGATAAGTTTGATTGATCGATTATGGGACAAAGAAGAGGAGAGAAAACACCAAGATGTGTATGTACAAGTTATGAGAAAACAATACATCTTGGGTTTGCTTAGATACTATTAAATACTTGGAGCTCAAGGCACAAAGGAGGTGGGAAACCCTCCTTGGCCGATCGGTTGTGGAGTCCCCAAGGGAATTCCAGAACCTTCCCTTGTTTCCAAATATTCATTAGTATTACTTTCCTAATCTTCGTTAATAGGTCATTAGTCATTTATCATTAAATACTAATTACTAATACTAGTTTCGTGTTTATTAATAATTACTTATAACATTTACAAATAATTATTTCTTTTTCTCTTCATATGTATTGTGTGCAATCCTGTGATCTCGAGTTCGATCCTAACATACGACTACTAAAATAATGTCCATAATCTAACAGCTCCCACTTGGACATATTTTAATAGTGTAATCACATCGGTTAACGTCTTGCAACACGCCGATGCCTCTAGTAAGATCTCGAGTAAGGCTCCTAGAAAAACCTTTTAATGATTTCTCATTATTATTATCCTTTTGCTTCTAATACCATGTTAATAAGGATATGAATTAAAGTCATTCCTTAATTAACCATTCTGTTTCTCGTTGTTTATGATTGATCAAGATTACCAAATCTTCTGAACATATTCAGGGGAGATCTTGGGTGTGGCCACACATACATCTTACCAACCCTACGAGGGGCCCAGCAGTATTAAACTCCAAAAATAAATTTGAAGGAACAAATTCTATCTTGACTACAAGCAAAACCCACAAACTTTGTAACACTTCCGAAAACAACCCTTATGACTGCCAGTTACGTATAGCGTTAAGTTGTTCCACAAAAATGTACTACATTCATGACACTTATCTTGCATCTCAAGTCTGAGGATAACTTCTTATGATTTACTTAATGACAAGATCCATAAAGTAACATCATATAGTCGGGATAAGTCCTATATTCAGTATCATCGAATATCATCTGAAATGGCATGACTACGCATCAATATACTTTAAGTATATTATACCAACCTTCAGATTTGTCTTGATTTAATAATATTCTCATATTATTAACTGACAATGGACAATTTAGAATAACATTTATTCATGGATTAAACATACAAATATAGGATACAATATATTATAAATTAAACATAACATGTATTTAAATTTATAATAATTGTTTAACACCCCTTATCCAAATACTAAATAGATCAATGCATGATAACTCTTGTTGATGAATTATGTCTCAAGTAATGACATTCATACTTGTTGACAAGACATAAATCATCCAACTTTGATCTATCGGAATTTTGAGAATACTTATTTTAAGAATTCAGCTAGTGAAGTTCTTGTATGTACATACTCAACTAATTTGATAATGCCAAATATTAGTTCATAAAATGTGTGACATCCTTAACCACCAATTTATGATAATCAAACTTCCAAACATTTTAAAGTTTAAGTATTCTTATTCTCTTAATGTATAATGCAACTATGCTTTTAGTAAGCATAACTAGTAATAGCCAATGATGAAATCCTTACCATAACTAGTATTGAGTGTCATCTCAATTTCATTAGCATCATTGTATGCAACAACAATATGCTATTAAACTTCCCGTAAACATTAATATCTATTGTGTAATGTTTGATGCCCTTCAAACTTTCAAGTTTGTTGGCTATGACAATTTTTCACAACAATTGAAAAATTGTTCATCTATAGAATTTGGAAGCTGTTCCAGATTTAGGATGTGATTCTATAATCAAACATATTCATTTATAATACCACACAAGTTATCTAATAATTTTTAATTAGATATTAATATTGCCAAATCATCTTGTAATCAAGCATGATACAACAAAACATGATGTTCATGAAAAATCTTTAAGTCATACTTAGATTTTGTTCATGTCATTCATATCCATTTAGACTTTCTAAATAATATATCATGTTCTATTAGATTCATTTACCGCACATGTTTCAACAATAAACATTCATTTCAAGGTTGTATGTCTTATTTCCTAAATCTTACAAGTAAAGTTTCATTCCAAACTAAGAGTTAACTTTTAACTTATATGGAATGTTACCTTTTATATGTTCTACAACATATATGATTTAAGAAATTAAACATAATACTCCCACTAGCTTTTAGGAATACTTAGAAATTATCTTATTTCAATTATAAATCAAAACATGAATTTAATAATTAAACATAAAAAATAATCTTCTAGATGCATGCATTTATCCATCCATGGATTATTGCACTTTGTACACATCCAAAGATTTATTTGAATTCATAAACTCCTTTTGATTACTCATCGTCCTCGCTCAAGTAATCACTCAAGAAAGAGTTTTTATATTCCATTGTTAATTTCATAAATATGACAATCATAATCTTTAGATATTTAATGTATTTAGAAAAGAATATTCAATCACAGTTAATCGTTTAAATGTGATTAATAATCTTGTCATAAAACATGCATTTAAATACGTTCACAATATTGTCCATACGATTTCTATACAAAGATTTAAACCACAAAGGTTACCTAATCTTTGAAGAAACTCATCTTCATTTTCTAGTCTAACTATTAAGATAAACCAAGTTTCTAAAATTGATTATCTTTATGGACTGCATCTTAATCATTCATATCATGTATACTTTACCCAATTTCATATTTGGTAATGTATCATGATGATTATCAGGTTTACAATAATCCTGTAAATCATAGCCCTCAGCATATTAATCAAATATCTGAGATATATTACTATTCTATGAATGATAATTCCATCATCTCGATATTTAACATGTAAATGTCAAACTTTATTATCATGCTGAGATTTAACATTCAAATGTCAAACTTCATCATGATATTTACTAGTGTATTTTTAGAAGATTATGTATATTGTAATTTTATCTTTTAAAGATCAAAACTCCCACTTGCTTTTAGCAATTTAAAGACTATCTTTAAATTCTTAGCAAATAAAGCAACAATACAATGTTCTCTTTTGGGATATTACAAATACTTACTGACAGTTCGTGACTTTACTTTGTTAATAACCTCTTCATAAGCATTTAAACAAATTTAGAACTTCAATTTAAGACTTAATGTGATTCATCACATTCCATCATATGATAATGTCTTATTAATCTTATAGGTTGGAGTTTTATTAAATATGTCCAAGTCATACTCAACATTATAACCTTGATAACTTTTGGAAGAAAAGAAGTCATAGTTATCTTTAATCAAACAATATAACAAGAGTTTGATTTTCCTAACTGAACATACCATAAACATTTGGTATTTCATTAGTATTAATATTGTAAGACAATCTAACAATATTTAAGATAACCATATTCCTCTTGACTTGTCTATTTACCAACTAAGTCATTTTAATGGTATAATAGTATTTTCAAGCCAATTACATGCTTTATAACACAAGTAGTTTTTACAAAGTTACTTCCTGTTCATGTCTTTACAAGAAAACATAAACTGTTATAATTCCACTATACGTTATAAGTCATTTAACAATTTAATAACTTCATGTATATGTCTTAATTAAAAAACATAACAAGATAACGTCTTACTTTATTATAAGTCTTGTAACAATTAAAAGACTTTATGTTTATATCTTTTTGTAACACCCCCAAAATTCGGGTCCAGCGAAAGCATACATGTCATGGGGTGCTACGAAATTGGTATCATAACGTAAGGTACAAAGAACGGTTTTTATTTCAATTATTCAGAAGAAGAGTTTCAATACAAGAACATTGAGTTTACATTTTAAGAAAGTAGTGCGGAAATAGGCCCATAAACAAATAAAGCGGTCCCAATTATATATCAGAGTCGCCTATGACCAATGCCCCTTGCCAAGCGCCTTCAAATAGTGAGCTAACGCCTTAAACCTGAAAATACATGCTAAAACGGTCAGCTTACGCTGGTGAGTTCATAGTGTTTGTGATAAATGAAGCGTAGGACAAATGTGAGCAGGAAGTACAAATGTAAGCACATAACAACTAACAACAGCGGATATGCCTAAACGATTCACACACTGACTGGGTGCCACTTCCCAAAAGAGTGTACGGGGAGCCAATTCCCAAAGGATGTACTAAGAATGCATCACTAAACAGTTACGCACATTCAAGCCAAGTCACACATATTTAAATTCACACAATAAGGCACATATTGAAATGAAATAGCTACTGTTGCGACAACTGAACCTGCAAAATAGAAACAACACACCACAAAGGTCTTCTGACATACAGTCAGGATGCACACACCACAAGGGTCTTCCGACATACAGTCAGGATGCACAGGGGAGCTACCCCAATAGTACTATCAAATGCTTCGGCTCCAAACGGAGTTAAACAGTTGCGCATACTAACTCACATGAAATAAAGTTATACCACATAGCACATAATCGCAATCAAACGCACATATTGTCCAAATCATGAAAGCAGTAGATCACAACATGATAAACATTTGAAAATCATTGAGTTTAGTTAAAATGAACGAGCATGTATTCTCCCCCAAAATAGTTGTAAAACCAGTAAAAAGTAGGGGCCATGAACTCACCTGGGCCACAGCAATGCAAGGATCACAACTGACACAACTGGCATCTAGCTAATCACAACGACATCCGGAAGAAAGGTACGACGGTACGGAAGTGGCCAAATCAAATACAGCAACTCATCTTGACGTCAAAGTGCATGATTCTCCAAAAGCTGACCAGTCCCAAATAATACCCATTCTTAAATCTCCATATCTTTCGTTATCCATTTATTAGTGTTTGTGTTTGGTATCATTGTGTGTGCAGTGAGAACATGACATCGACTCAAGTGGACTCACGCCAAAGAACAAATAAGCGACATCGTCGAGAAACGAGACAAGACTCTACATGAGACGAAAGGGTCAAACTATGAAACCACACCAAAACAATCACACCTAAATGGCTACTAATTCAACCTCATGGTCATCAATTTAATCTAAACCTCGATATTCCTACAATTGGTATATCTTGATAAACGTGCCCTCGAAACGTTTAATAACTCGTCAGTATTAAATTAAATACCGTTTCCTTTAATATTTCCATAAAATATTAAATAACGTTGTTTTAGTTATTTAACGTTTTCTTTCTAATTTAGAAATGTTAATTAACGTTTTAACCTCGCTTAATATTCTTTATTAATTAGAAAACATTATATAACTTCTTGTTGTCATTTAATAATTACAGATAACTTATAAATATTAAGTAACGTTGTTTAGTCATTTGTTAATATTTAAAGTTACTAATTTAACTTATAAACATGTCACGTAACGTTCAAATAAAATTTATATTTTCTCAAGTTATTTCACGTTTCAAGTCACATTTATCACGAGTCCACTAGTTAACCAATATAAGTCTAATAGTAATAACATGTCCATCTTGGCACGTCGAGATCACACGAGACTAGAAAGTCTCAATGACGCTCAACACGCACAAATCAACACAAGCCTAAACATATATCCACCCAAAATCCATTTTCCACAACAACAACTTCTACAATAACGGCCGACTACGGCACGTGTACTAACCTAATCCCCATCAAATCTAATCGTCACAACAAACTTAAAAACTTCATCGATAACCAAAAGCTTGCCGAGACCCTAATGGTCTCGGATTCTATACCTCGGTCAATACAACCAACAATAACGACCTCAATTACAACAATAATCCAAGAACAACAACTACTTCTCGACCCAACAACAACAAAACATCGACAACATCAGGAAGACAACAACATCGCAACTAGAACCACAACGAGACCCAACAACAGCAAATACAACAACAATGGCGACAAGGACCAGCAACAACCAGAACAATAACACCATCGACAACAAGAATCCAATACCAGCAACTTGGTCACCCAAATCCACATTCGAACCCAACTCTCAACTGCAACAACTCCTCCCAAACCATCTCCCAACTATCCTAATCTCTCGGCAACAAAATAACATCCAAATACGATCAAACCCAGGAGCACAACAAGATTTAAACAGGAAATACCACTTCTGTCGTGAGTCTGATACTCACGGCTTCATCTATTCACGACCGACAACACAACACGAAAACAAAATGATACCAAACACGATTTAAGCTTGTTTTTAATTATTGTTATTTCGCTTATCATGAAACCATCAAAATCTGAATATGTACAACGCGTGAATCAATAGATCGACAAAGATGGGCGATGAAGGTGGTGATATACACGGCTGTGGTGGCGCGTGGGGATAGTGGACGGCCATTTGGAGCGCGTATAGTAGCAACAATTATAGGAGGGAAAATGAGAGGACAAGGGGTGGTGGCAGTGTAACCAGAAAGGTGGTGGTGTGGCCGGAATATGGTCGGAGATGGTCGGAGAAGAAGGGGAAGGGTGGAGCGGCTGAGATGTGGAGAGGGAGTACCAAAACCCTAAGTGTGAAATAAGATATGTATTTATAGGGTGAGGGATGTGAGGGGGGATTACTAGCAAACCATCACGCTCCCCCGAGGACCAATATCGTCACTTTCTCTTATATTTTTAACGAGATGAGAATTTGACTAATAAAATGTACGATAAATATTTCCCGAGCCTCCGATATTATTACCGTTATTCTTAAATTCATTTTTCTGTTAAATTTGGACATAATTATGTCTAGGTTCTTCCAAGTAACGTCACACTCAAAGTTAACTGTTGTTTCTCCGAATAGAATTTGTCAGGAAAATTTACGAGTTGTTACACTTTTCAATGAAACATAAACATGTTTAACTAAAGTAATTATGAACACCATCTTTTGGTTTCAATAGTAATTTCAAGTTAATATATTACTTCACAATAATGTAAATAACATTATTTCTTCATTTATTTATGTCATTCTAAGAACACATAAATATTTAGATTGAAGTAGCATTAGATTACTTAATTAATTTATGTCATTCCTTGAATTCATAAATATACTAATTAAAGTAGTCTTAATATCATATTGACACATATTCTAATAGTTATCTAATTTAGAAACTGCAAATTCTCATAGTTCAATTACATCAGTTGATCTGCTAGTAATGAAAATATGAAATTCACCTTGTTGTTGCAATCTAGCTAAGCTCTCACATAACATAAATTGTAACACCAAGTGTTTCTTGAATTAGATTAATATAATTCATATTGGAACTTTATTCTCTTACCTTGCAGTCAAGAGAATCCATTAAATCATATCTTTGTGAGTTGTTTCTTGCACATATTAAAGATAACATTTCTCCCACTTGTGCATGGAACAACCTCATATAGTTGATAAACAACACGCCATGCATTTGTTTATGTAGTCAATATGATTGTGTCATAGATTTTAGCATAACGAGTAGTTATAGAACAACAATGTCTAGTAAGGAAACGTACAAGACTATCCTTAAAAGTATGAGTGTCTACACTTGGAAAGTAATTATCTTTAGCTACCAAGATGTCAAAGCTTGTAACTCCCACTGAATTAAAGGTCATTACAATAATTTCCTATTCAGTAATAAGTACACAATACTCCCACTGAATTTGACAAGATTTAAAATGTTTCATATCCAGTGAAAGAAAATAGTGTACTTTTAACTTTCCTACACCTTTAATTGTCCATACGTAACAATTACTTATGCACTAAAAGTGTATTCTACTACGTAAATGATGGACTATCCACCAAATGCTTTTAACTTGAAAAATTAGGCATGCAATTTCTTCCTTAACAGGTCTACCATCCTACAATGTATGTAGCACCTTTAAAATAGTCAAAACAACTAGTTTGTCTTTAAACATTTTCCAGTAATTAGTCTAGCTTCTAATTATAATAACTCATAAAGTGTCATACATAATTTTCTGTTAACCAAATATCATATTTGTTACTAAGAATTTGATCACCGAATGAGGATGATAAAATCCCTATGAAAAATATTCGCAATTTTCTTAACTATTAAAAAATTTGCTATGAGTTATATTAGAATTTAGACATATCTAATATTCCTATTTTCCTTTCTCATTCATGAAAAGGAAGACTTCTTTCATAGAAAGGAGACTTCTTTTGTCTTTTAAGTAAATCATTCTTAATCAAACATTTGTTTGAAAACAAAACGAGATCAATTTACCAAAGCCCAAAGTGCGTTTACGGTTTGAACGTTGCATTAATACATTAAAACGAATTACAAAATTCAATTTCAGTATTTTCGATAATTAGATCTTTAAGAAAATAAAATACCCATTGGTAAATATATTCATATAAACCATAGTATTTTCTTAAAGCTAGGATCCAAATTGACATAGTACCATTACAACAGTTGATCTGCTAGTAATGATAGTATTCAACAAGGTAATTGTCGTACAATAATTGGCATAACATTTGTCCAATTCCTAGATTTATGGGATTTACAATCATAAAACATTTGTATTGTAAGCATGTTTGATCCCCATCTTAATGCCATGAGTCCAAGATCTCACTTCCTACTCAATTTAAGTCGTCTAACTTAAAAACTGCAAACTCATAAATCCATTACATCAGTTGATCTGCTAGCAATGAAATTATGAAATTTACCTCTCCATTGCAATCTCGCCAAGTTCTCACATGACGTAAATTACAACTTCAAGTGTTCTTAATTAGATGGCATTTGACTTAATTTTATAAGGGTATTTAATTTTGACGTGTAATCAAAATAATGTATGAAGAAGCATGCATACAACTTCATAACATTGGTTTTATAAAACATTTTTATTACCAATTCACTAAGAGTAAAATAGCAAAGTTTTGATTGAGGTATCGGGTTCACCAATTAAAGAATTACCAACAATTATCGTCCACTATATCGTACTTTTGCATAAGCCCTAAGGCTTAGTGTTTCGGATAATCATTATGGAATTGTGGTTAATTCACCCTTAAGATGACAGTGTACATGTAATGGTTGTTCGGTAAGTCTAATTTACACACAAACGAGCGTTAAGACAGAATGTTGTCTATCTAAGGCCACAATTTAATGCGATGCCAACCTTATACCCATCTTATAGTGCGTAAACTTCGGTCGGGCCTAGTTAACCATTACGTACAAAAACATCAATCAACCAATCCTTTGAAATTTAAGCTCTTAAAACCAAAACAATTTCGCCATTTATTTAGTCCATATTATTTTTCTATTCAAAATTACCCTTTTCGTTTATAAACATGTCTAACATAATAATAAACAAAAACAAGTAATATATAATAAAAAATAAACAACCAAATAAACATATACATAACATAACAATTAAATATGTATAACATGTAGCCACATGCAAATCTTATTCAATAGTCCTATTAATAATCAAGTCTAGGTGTATAATGCATTTATTCAATTAAGGCTTTCTTCTTCAAAGGAAAAAGAGCCACATACATCGATAAATCGATTGCGTAAGCCAAAACTAAACAAATACCACATAGCACATAATTGATTACTTAATATTGGAGTCTTCCCCAATTCGACATCTATTAATAAATTTACATGTTCATAAATTTAATTAAACAATTTAAATAATCACACAATTAAATCCATGCAAACATGCACTTTTCATGGATTATGCTTAACAATTAACATATTGCACCAAGATCGTTTACTAAAACGCATAACCAATTACATGACATCCTAGGGTTTCTAATCATATTAAAAAAAAAAAATCAAAACCAAAACCCTATAAATCCTAATAGGTCAATCAACCCTATAAAAAAAATTAGGGTTAGGAATAAAAAAAAACCCTAAAAACATGTAATTAAACGAATCAAGATTCAATTTTTATGTATTTCGATAATTAATTACACATTATAACGGCTCTAGATGCCACTGTTGGAATTATTATATCATGACAATCATGTAAAATAAACCAAACACATCAAGTGAGCATAGCGGAAGCAATTACAAGATCATATAATATGTAATTAATTAATCAACATAAAAGTAAACATACCTTTGCGATTCTAGCCCGAACAAGAATCGAATGCAATCTTCAAATCAAGAACCCTAATTAGGGTTTATGTGGATTATAAGAATTACCCCTTACCTCTTTTGTAATTCAATCCAAGAATCAAACAATAATGTGTTTGAATCGCGTTCTTGTACACACGTACTAATTCAAGAAAAAGTTTATGCAAGTAAATTAAACACAAAACTTTGTTGAAGCTTGAAAATCGAATCCCTTAGGGATAAGTTTGATGGATCGATTATGGGACAAAGAAGAGGAGAGAAAACACCAAGATGTGTGTGTACAAGTTATGAGAAAACAATACATCTTGGGTTTGCTTATATACTATTAAATACTTGGAGCTCAAGGCACAAAGGAGGTGGGAAACCCTCCTTGGCCGATCGGTTGTGGAGTCCCCAAGGGAATTCCAGAACCTTCCCTTGTTTCCAAATATTCATTAGTATTACTTTCCTAATCTTCGTTAATAGGTCATTAGTCATTTATCATTAAATACTAATTACTATTACTAGTTTTGTGTTTATTAATAATTACTTATAACATTTACAAATAATTATTTCTTTTTCTCTTCATACGTATTGTGTGCAATCCCGTGATCTCGAGTTCGATCCTAACATACGACTACTAAAATAATGTCCATAATCTAACAAATAGGACTTTAACATATTCTCGAATCAAGCAGATAATTTAACAGAAAGATATGCATAACCTTGAGTTGGGTTCGAGGAAACGAAGAGCCAGACTAATAAAGTTGTAAGTGTAATGGAACCTTTAAACTTATCCTGAACTAATATATGAAAAATGCATTTATATCATCAGCAATGGAGCGTGAAATTATCATGAGAATGGCAAACTATTGCTTCCACGATACCTAGATCGATAAATACAGAAATAGTCCACAAAATGCAGAACGCCAGAAAATCGATAAATGAATGGAAATTCAAATGTAGAGTATGTTTCACCTTGCCGATGAAAAATTCTTGTCTGCTAAATACTCTAAGCGGAATTTGATCACCTAAGCAAAAAAAATCTGAAGTAGTCATTCTTTCTTGCATCCAACTGATGAGTCAAAGTGAAAGGTTCGAGAAGTAAAGATCATTGTGTATAGAATGAAGATCTATAAATGAAGAATAAGAACACCTACTTGTCCCCATTGAAAATGGTTTAAAGCAGTATCGTGTCCATAGCTATTGTTATTCCATTGCGAGTATGGCCATATTCATCTCCATAAGCATCATTGGTACATCCTATCAATAGAAATCATATGAAATCAAAATATCATCAAAGGAAACATGATTTTTTTTTTTTTTTTTTTTTTTGGGAAGAAAATTAGATTTCTATGGACTGCGAACTACTTTCAGTTTTACCTGAGATAATGAAGTGTCTTCCACATAACCCTACAATGTTATCCACAATATTACAATGATAATCGTTGCAAAAAGTAATGTATTATATGTACCCAATGCATCTCATAGTTTGATTCCGAATACTGAAGAAAATAAACAAAATAGTTGATTATCTTAATGAAGAAGGAAGCAGCAACGACTACGAGACTAACTGATGACGTATAGTCTATATTTGGGCCACGAGCCTAAATGATAAACATTACTTGACCCAAACCCACCATGAGTGGGCTATTATAACGAATAATGGGCCATAATAATAACGGCTTGGGCTCACGAAGCCCAAAGCCCAACCAAACTTAACCGGGTATGCGATAAGGATTACCTATTCATAGAATAGATATCCTTACCCCGGATAAGCATTACGTATGCGAAAAGTAAGGAGCAACAAACCTACACGGTTTCAGCCCCTATATAAGGAATGACATCCCTCATTCAAAGGTACGATATACAACCCTAAAACTCTCTACGAGAACCCTAAATCGATTACTTACTCTCACGCCGGAGTCTAATCGGGGGAGACAATCCCTCGATAAGCCTAACGGTGTTGTCTTATTTTCTTAGTACGCAGGTAACAAGTGCTAAGGAGTGAATTGGTACGAGAGCATAAGCCCATAACCAGGTACGCCCAACTTTTGTATCAACAAGTGGCGCCATCCGTGGGACCCTACTACGAACTAGAATGACGAAACATAAGAATTCGAGCCAGCGGACTCCGCAGTCAGAAAAACGTGACCATCAGAGGAAGAATCAACAAGATCCAACCTCCAGACAAGTCGCTGGGACAACCAGCACACCGGCAGGAACAACCCCACCTCGTCTAGCAGTAGAACTACCTATAAGAACTACTCAAGTCACACCAGTGGTCCCAAGCGTTGAGGAACTCCAACGCACCCTCTTCACCACTCCTCATCAGGCTACACCCGTAGTGAACAACACTGCGCCGCCAGGCGCGCCTGAACGAAACAGGGCGCCTAACACTGAGGCAGAAATTCTTGCAACAACTGAGGACGCACCTGATCTAACTTTGGGAAACTTTGTATCCCAAAATTATGAAACACTAACCGCCCTCATGCAAGAAGAAGCAACAAGAAGAGCAAGCGCGGGTCTACAAGCCCGACTCAATTTTGGTCCTGAACGCGAACCATCACCATTGCGTCACCCACGAGGAAGACGCGCAGAACGTACCACTATCAATGATAGGTTGGGTACGATATCTGATTCACAATACTCAGGAAACAGCGAGAGGCGCACCAATGTCCACTCCAGACTTGGCAGTCGGGGAATACAAGATCGATTAGGGCCTCAACATTCGCCAAGCCAAGGATCTTCCAAACCTGGGGGTAGGAGGATTCAAGACAGATTGGGGGGAAGAAGATCCCCAAGCAGAGATCCCTCAAGCTCTTCTTCTGAAAGAAGCCAGCGCAAGCGCCAAAAAAGAGACTACCCTTCTTCCAGCGACTCCTCGGACAACGAGGATAAAGAAACAGGACACTGGAAGTCAAGAGGAAGACGTCGCGAGGAAGAGAATGAAGATATGTCCCTCCCATGGCGACGCCAGAAAATTGATGCGTTTACACGGCGCATCAGCGATTACTCAGATCGCAAACGCAGGCGCATGCCCGCTAATGTGAAAACATATGATGGAACATGTGATCCTGACGATCACCTAAAAATTTTCGAATCAGCCGCAACCATCGAAAATTGGCCACAGCCTGTGTGGTGCCACATGTTTAATTCCACATTAGTAGGAAACGCGCGCACATGGTTTAGCAGACTCCCACGTAGGAGCATCGGTGGATTTGAGGAACTACGGAAAGCATTCCGCCTCAACTTCACCCAGCGAAAGAAGTGCGCTAAAAACCCCGTGGAGCTAGCAAGAGTGAAACAGCGTCAAGGGGAATCAACCAGCGCTTTTATGGAACGTTTCAAAGATGAGTGAACCTTTGACGAGTTAACAAAGCGCACTAAATCCTTTATACAACAAGAACAGCCGCGGAGACAATCCAATGAGCAGAATAACAACCGCAGCAGGAATTATCGCAGTGGAAGAGACAACGACAAATATACTCCCCTCACTAAGACTCCGAGAGAAATATTTGTAACAGAAGGTGCGAACTTCCCAAAACCACCACCAATGCGCACTGCAGAAGAAAAGCGCCTAGGTAGTGGATACTGCGAGTACCACGGCCAAAAAGGGCATACAACTAACGAGTGCATCAACTAAAACAACTAATTGAAAAGCTAGTTAGAGAAGGCAGGATGGACCACCTCGTAAAGAACATCAAGGAAGGAAAAGATAAACAGAGAAACGGGGGTAAGAAAGAACCCCCAAAGGAAAAAGCTGATACTATATACATGATACAATCATGGCAACGCAAGATAAAGCAAAAAGTCAGCCAAAAATTCTCTCCAGAAAAAGAGATATCCTTCCCTACTATAGCTGCGGACAACGCAGTCATGGAGCCTCTAACCATTGAAATACATACAGGGGGACATGACATCCACCGCATGTACATTGATGGTAGAGCATCCGCGGACATCCTGTACGATCACTGTTTCAAAAGACTGCGACCTGAAATCCAAAGTCAATTGATACCAGCTACAACGTCATTAACAAGATTCACAGGAGAAAAGATTTGGCCCATGGGGCAGTTACGCTTGTTGGTGGTCGTAGGAGATGAACAACATTCAACCGCAACATGGATAAACTTTATGGTAATAAAGTCTCCTTCACCATACAATGGTATCATTGGAAGACCGGGAATATCATCCATGCGCGCGGTACCATCCACAGCGCACGGAATGCTTAAATTCCCTGTGGAAGGAGGAGTTGTCACTCTCTATAACACAACAGTACCACCAAGAGAATGCATCGCAGTAACAACTGAAGCAGAGACTATTCCAGAACAGCGCACGGAAAAAACGCCAAATTTAAAAGTCGCTATTCACCCAGATTATCCGGAGCAACAAGTTTCGATTGGAGGATCTTTATCTGACAAAGGTAAAGCAGCCGTATGCGCACTCTTGCAAAAGAACCTAGACATCTTTGCATGGGAACCAAAGCATATGACGGGAGTACCGCGCTCTATCACAGAACATAAGCTACAAATCCGACAAGGATACCCTCCAATACGACAAAAGAAGCGCGGCCAGGCCCCAGATCGTGCAAAGGCTATTCTGGAAGAAGTACATAAGCTCATAGACGCAGGCATCATGCGCGAAGTATATTATCACGACTGGCTTTCTAACCTAGTCATGGTAAAAAAGAGTGATGGCAGTTGGAGGATGTGCGTGGACTTCACAGACCTCAACAAAGCATGTCCGCAGGACTGCTATCCACTGCCGGAGATAGATTGGAAGGTCGAGTCCTTGTGCGGATACCCTTTCAAATGCTTCCTAGATGCATATAAAGGGTATCATCAGATCCAGATGGCAGTGGAAGATGAAGAAAAAATGGCTTTCCACACCAGTCAAGGAGTATACTGCTACACAAAAATGCCTTTTGGCCTGAAAAACGCAGGCGCGACATACCAACGACTGGTGGACACAGCTTTCGAAAAACAAGTAGGCCGAAACTTGGAAGTCTATGTTGACGACCTTGTCATCAAAAGCCATACAGAGGACGAATTGGTGCGCGACATCGAGGAAACATTCAGAACATTGGGGCGAATAAACATGAAGTTGAATCTCAAGAAGTGCACCTTTGGCGCAACTGAAGGCATGTTCCTCGGATATTTGATAGAGCCCGATGAAATCAAGCCTTGCCCAGAGAAGACAAAGGCTGTTATTGATCTCCCCTCCCCGCGCACACTCAAAGAAGTCCAGTCATTAAATGGAAAGTTAGCAGGGCTAAACCGCTTCTTATCTAAGTCAGCAGACAAATCTCTTCCCCTCTTTAAAACACTCACGAAGTGTACAAAAAAGGGAGACTTTCGCTGGACTACCGAAGCGGAGGAAGCTTTTCAACAACTTAAAAACCATCTGGCATCTCTTCCCAAACTCGTCGCACCACGATCAGGGGAAGAACTAATCATGTACTTATCGGCAACCCATGGAGCAGTCAGCGCCGTACTATTGACAGATAGGAACTCCGTCCAGACACCCATATATTTCGTAAGCAAAGCCCTAAAGAAAACAGAGACTAACTACAGCGCTATGGAAAAGCTGGTCTTGGCTCTAGTATTCGCAGCCAAAAGGTTGCGCAGATACTTTCAAGCGCATCCAATAGTTGTAATCACTGATCAGCCAATTAAACAAGTCATCTCTAAGCCTGACGCATCAGGACGCTTACAAAAATGGAGTGTACTGCTAAGTGAGTATAACATCTCATACAGACCGCGCACTGCAATCAAAGGAGAAGCCAGACAGCGACAGCCCGACATCTGCGGCTAAAACAGATTTACAGGAACCCTGAATTCTGTTCACAGATGGGTCTTCATGTGTAGAAGGATCAGGCGCATGCCTTATTCTTACAAATCCAGAAGGTATGGAATTCACCTATGCGCTACGCTTTGAATTCACAGCCACAAACAATGAGGCAGAATACGAAGCCCTACTAGCCGGACTACGCATTGCAATCCAAATAGGTGTTCGCAACCTAGAAGCAAATGTAGATTCGCGACTAGTTGCTAACCACGTGCTAGGTGAATATGAAGCAATCTTTGATCAAAAACTTTGACAGGTTCACAATAAAACAGGTGCCTAGAGGAGATAACAGGAAGGCGGACGCACTCAGCAAGATTGCATCCACAAGCTTCGAACACCTCTCAAAACAGGTATTGGTAGAAACCCTAAAAAACAAGTCAATCTTGGAAAGGGAGATAGCAACGGTGATAGAGGAACAAGACCCTACATGGATGACACCTATCATCGAATTTATTAGCAAGGGAATCCTACCCCAAGATCATAAAGACGCTCGCAGAATACGGCGCATGGCGCAACGATTTGAATTACGCGACAACGTACTCTATCGACGGTCTTTTTTACAACCATGGCTCAGATGCGTTGGACCCCTTCAAGCAGACTACGTACTCCGCGAAATTCACGCTGGATCATGTAGTATGCACTCAGGGCCACGATCCGTGGTGGCAAGCGCTCTAAGGTCAGGATACTATTGGCCAACAATGCATCGCGATGCACGCGATCTGATAAGAAAATGCAGCAATTGCCAAGTACATAGACCAATTCCGCGCCGACCACAACAAGAGCTAACACCAATTACCTCACCATGGCCATTTTACAAATGGGGTATTGACATCGCAGGACCTTTCCCTGTCGCAGCTGGAGGAGTAAAGTTCCTCATCGTAGCCATAGACTACTTTACAAAGTGGATCGAAGCAAAAGCGGTGGTGAACATCACGGGAAACCAAGTCAAACGCTTTGTTTGGGACAACATTGTCTGTCGCTTCGGACTACCGGGCAAGATCATATCAGACAACGGAAAACAATTCTGTGATAACCCATTCAAAGATTGGTGTGCACAATTGAACATCACGCAACACTTTGCTTCAATCAAGCACCCACAAACCAATGGCCTAGTTGAGCGCGCAAATCGCAGTTTAGGCGAAGGAATAAAAGCGTGCCTTGATAGACACAAAGGAAGATGGGTAGATGAGCTCTCGCATGTCTTGTGGGCGCATCGCACAACAATCAAAACCAGTACTGGCGACACGCCATTTTCCCTAGTCTATGGAACAGAAGCCGTCATACCAGCTGAGATAGGAATGCCAACTATACGCACAGCAGAGGTCAACGTCACGACAAACGACGAGGAACGGCGCATAGACTTAGACATACTGGAAGAAAGACGCGAACGCGCAGCTATACGCGAAGCAAAGGCCAAGGCAAAACTGAAGAAGTATTATGATGCAAAAGTCAAACACACTTCATTCAGACCAGGAGACTTTGTTTACCGCGCCAACGACGCGAGCCACGCAGAAGACACAGGCAAGCTCGGACCTAAATGGGAAGGACCTTACGAGGTCAAAGACGCGCTCGGCAACGGCGCATACAGACTGCGCGATATGGAAGGCCAAGACCTAGCGCGCACCTGGAACATCTGCAATCTTAAAAAATGTTACTTCTAGGCTACGGCCCTTACACAGACATTCTCGCATCCAATGTGATGCCCAATAAGTGTTTGTTCTTTTTCTTTCCTAGGAATCGTATTTTTCTATTTTCTTTAAAAACTTGCAAGTATCAATAAAATGTTATGGTTTTTAGCTAACTCCATATCGTATTTTACTTTATTGCATACATAACAAATGTCAATATTGTTATCTTATATTTTCATTGCCTACATGGCGTGCATGCACCACTTAAAGACCCACGAAGGCATAAAGGATCAGTTAACCTACTAATTCACTTGTTGAGTAAGAGGGCTACAAACCCATCAACATAGGATCACGTATCCTTGCTAGCGCCTTACCCTTGAGACGTCAAGGTAAGTTTCGCGTTCGCACCCCACGACGGATGCGCACATACTAAGTACACTGTACAAGCTTAGCAAATAACGAGCCAAAACACTTGGTCAAAAAAACCAAAAACTTCGCAGATAATGCAAGTATCTCTTAAAGTCATGCACTTAAAAAACTTGGTTAAATAATTTCTGGCAAACAATGCAAGTATATTTTAAGTCACGAACTTAAACAAAATATTATCTTATTCATAAGTTATTTACAAAAATTACAAGGCAAAAAACATAAACATACAACAAGCCTATATGCTATGGCGATGCTCAGGACTCTCCTCCGGAGCGGCGGAACTCCCCGCTTCCTGCAGCTTCCTCAAAGTTATGGCATCCTGCATAGACACGGTTGGAACGCTTACAGGCACACCATCTGACCTAGGGATGTGTGCAGCGCCAATGCCACACATCACTGCCTTGCCCTTGATACCCTTCTTCACATCAACCCTCTGCTCATGTCGCTCTAGCACTTCTTTCTAGGGAATCTCCCTCTCAATTGCAAAGGGTTTGAGAATATCGCGAGGACGTGCGAACACGGGAACTTGAAGCTGCGAAACATCAGGTTTCAGATAGTAATCTGATTCCCCCTGCGCATTATCCCCAAGATGGCGCTGCAATGTCAACCCTGCCATCAGCACATCTATGGGGTCATCTTGATCGCGCTCCAGCCTCCCAATGTGCGGCAACTCAAGGACCTTCAGCCCCGCCATTGCTTGCAGCAGCTCATCATAAGCTGTAGGGCTGTACCCAGGGACTTCCGCCAAGTCCTTCTCCAGCAACTTGGCCTCATGGAGATCCTCCATAGCCTGGGATCTGCCACGCGCCATCGCGCAATGAACCACCTTCCCAAAGGCGTCTACTACCTCTGGGGACTCTAGCACGCCCATAGCTGCCAGGCGCAGTCCATGGCTAATCAACCACCTACATTCACGAAGACAATTTGTGTAAATACAAAAGCATAGCGATAAAATTATTATGAAGACAAGTAAACAAAAATACCTGCGCTCAGCAATAGTAGACATCAAGTGTGGATACAGCTCCTCGTCATACTCTATACTGAGGGCGCGCAGCTTCTCCTCCTGCAACCCAATCGTCTTCTCCATGCGCTCCTGGAACTCCTGGACGCTGGCACGATGCTCAGCCCTCTTCTCATCAAGATATGCCACTGACCAGGTCGCTTTAGCCTTTATCTGCTCAAGCTTAGCCCTTGCATACCTAAGTTCGGCTAGCATGCTCACCTTATCCCCAGCGATCTTTTCAGCATACGCCCGCGAAGCCTCCAACTCCACTTGCGCATTAGCCAACTGCGCACGGAGTTCCACCAACTCCTCCTCCTTCTGGGCAAGAGCACTGCTCTCCCCAACATACTTCTCTTTTAGCTGCGCCGGTTGATTACCGGTTGCAAGTTGTTTAATGGTAGACGTACATTTTTGTATGGCTGTGAAACTTTTTTGCGCTCTAGCATTATAACCTTCTTGAAAATACTCGAATCTAGACTCAATAGCATGTGTGATTTTTAAAAATAAACTTTTAGGCATACGATACCTATCTTCAAAAAAAGCATCGTCGAATTTCGGATCTTCACAAAAATAATTACGATGCAATCTTTCTGCAGCTTTGATCCGATTGCGGTTTACTGATTTTCGTGTCAACCTTGCTGTATCATCTTCCTCAATCGCGTCCATAAAAACCGTGAGACTACTATCGTTAGACCATTCAAATGGCTCATCTAACAATATAGTCGAACCAATTCTTTTATGCTCCATATGGTTGAGGTTTTTTGTTTTTTTTTTTTTTTTTTTTTTTTTTTTGAAATATATATATTTTTTTTATATTGGTATGTTTTTTTTTTGTTTGGGATATGTTTTTTTGATTGTCCATGTTATGTATATCTACTCCCAAAAAAGATCCGTTACCAAACGTTTAGTTTATATGTACGTTAACGAACTAACGTAAAGTGGCAAACAAGATATCTTAAAGTTTCATATGATAATGTTTACACAAAGTAAATATTAAATACGTTGAGGTTAGGTTGCATGCGAACACATTTATCGAGGACGTGATCTACGTCACATAAGATAATAATTTTAATCCGGTAATAAAAAAAATCGACGTGGAAAAAGGATAAGCACTAGTTAAATATAAAGTGATATTTTTATCAGTGGTTACATCAGGTTATTCGGGTTTCAGGATATTCGGGTCGGGTTATTCGGTTTTCATGAATATAAACTAACCCGTAACCCAACCCGAATAAGATTCGGGTTAATTGGGTTTGGATTATTTTGCTTGGGTCAGGTTTCGGGTATCCAAATTCAAACCCAAACAAAAGTTAAGCAAATAAATTTGAGAAGTGTTTAGCTTTTGATTGTTGGGGATTTTTCTTAAAACTTTTATATTGTGTTGTGTAAGGAAGACAACATGTAATGGGATCATATGTTGTAGGCGAGTATGGTTTGGTTTGATTTGGATTTGGGAATCGGAACAAAAAACGTGTGTATATATTAAGAATATGGAGTTATGAAATATGGATGACAATTTGTATTTCTTATTGTAGTAACTAGCCATTTTTTTAATATAAAATTACATATTCAATTTTTAGGGTATGTTTGGCAAAATTAGCTGTAAGCTGTATGCTATAAGCTGTAAGCTGTAAGCTGTTAACATGAGCTACAAACTGTATCTGTTTTTCAGGGCAAGTGTTTGGTAAGTTAGCTGTTAAATATAATTATAAGATGTAAAATGACATAAAAGGAGATATCTATAATTATAAACAAATGTTTGGAGGGTATATTAGTAATTTAAAGTTCTAACAGCTTCAAGATGTTTAAAAACTTCATGAATCAGCTATTCACTTAGGAGCTATGTGTTTGAAATAAAAGCTTGAAGTTAATGTATCCAAACGGTGTTATTATTTTAGAAGATATATTTTTGTAACAAAAAGCTAACAGCTCCCCCAAAAAGCCACTACCAAACAGGCCCTTAATCAAGCAGTATAAACTATAAGGTGCAGTTTGGTTCGGGTATTTCATGGGGAATTGAATGATAGATTGTCAAAAAAAAATTGTTTGGTTAATTTTCATGCCACTGATACATTCCTAACAGTTACATTTGACCTCACTATTTCATTCCATTGCAATTTCGTAGCTTTTTGGTGAGTTTCACAAAAATGGACCAATAAAAAAAATAAAAATTTTGATGGTTTTATTTTAGCCACAAATTATTTATTTTTTTATTTTTTTATTTTAAAAAAATATATAAAATAAATTTATCACTCATTTATTTTCTCTCCTCATTTAATTCAAACCTATACTTAAATCCATTTTTTTTCAAACTTTTTCCAAATCCAAATCTAATTCCAATCCCACTTACAAACCAAACGGGCCCTAAACTATAAAGGTGGTTGATAGTAGTATAGTTTTACTAATAAAATATCAAATAATAATAAAAATAATAAAACGCTTATTCGGGTAACCCAAATCTTTTTATGTTTAACCCATACACCAAATCATATAAAAGATTTGGGTTCGGGTTTAACCCAAACAACCCACATAAACCCGAATAAGGTGACCTAGATGACCCAAACCCATTCGGGTCGGGTTGGGTTATTTGGGTACGGTTTTTTCTTGACACCCTTATCTAAATGGGTTCCAAAAAAAATCAATATCTTTATGTGAAGGTTAGTTATGGATCATATCCCTACTCTTGATACTCTTATGTCCCGTAACTGTAATTTTGGAAATGTGTATTGTGTGTTGTGCAGGGAATGTCTAGAAACGGTGGATCACTTGTTTTGTGCTTGTTGGGTGGCGAATTTGGTCTGGCAATACATTTGCTTATGGTGTAATGCTTGTCCGTTCTTTGTGTTCACGGTAAAAGATTTGGTGGAGATCCATGAAAATGTGGGGATATGGAAGAAAAAAAAAAGCTCTCAAAGGTATTATAATGGTGGCTTGTTGGTGTATTTAGAAAGCTAGGAATGATCGATGTTTCTCGAATGCTAGCATCAACGTCGAGATAGTTTTGCAAAATATCAAATCTTTGGCTTTTCTTTGGTATAAGAATATAAAGAAGATTACTAGCATTAGTTGGTCCGATTGGTGTATATTCAAATAATTGTAATCATTATATGTAAGTTGTTACGTATCACCATCTTAGTAGATACGAGTATGAATAAAAGTTACTTTTTCAAAAAGATAAAATAAAAAAGGAGAATTTCATCAATGTCCTTACAAAACTTCATAATTACATCAATATCTTTGTAAAAATGTAAATTACGTCAGTATCCTTTGAAACCCTTATAACCCTCATGTATATCCAAAATACCATTTTAATTTAATTTATTAGTTTTAACTATTATCTAAATGATAAACAAGAGAGTTACCCTTTTACCCTTATATCCTAACCATTCTTTTTCATATTTTAACTTTCTTTTTTTCCATTGAATCACTTAATCACATACATGTAGTATTCCTTTTAACTTTTTTTTTATTTTTTTTTTATTTTTTATTTTTATTTTTATTTGTTATATAACTTCAAACGTGAAGTATTGAAGTTTTGTCAATAATTGAATCATTCATTAAATTATAAATATCATAGGGTTGCTTCCAACAGTTTTAAAGGATTTTAATGTATCCATTTTTGTAGTTATCGATCATCTCATGGACCTTTTTGACTAAGCGAATCTGTGTTACTCCTTCAATTGTTTCAGTTACCTTGTCCCCTATTATACCATCAGTGTTACTCCTTTAATTGAGTGTTACTCCTTTAATTGATCTTTTGCTCGGTTAAAAATTAGTTTATGCAAAAGAGTGACAGAATCAGAGAAGAAAAAGTAAAGGATTTTGGCACAAGGGTAAAAAAGTAATTGACAATTTTATTTATATCATTTAGGCAATAGTGAAAATTAATAAAATAAACTAAATTGTTATTTTGGATATATATTAGTATTTTATGATTTTCAAAGGGGTTTTGAAAAAATATAGATGAAAATATCATGAAATTCTCCCAAATAAAAAATTTCCAAGAAATTTCGAAGTAGGTTGAAATATTACAATCTCATTGGTAAGAAATTTCGAAGAAATTTGGAAGCAAAATCGACAACCTTTCAGGTCCCATGAAAACTTAATGGTTGACTAAGACCATTAAACTAAGACCTCTTCACCCTGTTGTATTTATTGGTAGATTACTAGCCACTCATACATATGCTGTTCAAAAAAAAAAAAAATCAAATCTCTCATAATAATAATAATGGTTACAATCAGAGAAGTTGAAGAAGGATCTTCATCATCCAGTAGTCATGATCATAATAATAATAAGAAAGGATATGATGTATTTATAAGTTTCAGAGGAGCCGACACTCGCAATAATTTTACCGATCACCTCTACAAAGCCCTGGTGGATGCTGACATAAACACCTTTTTGGATGATGAAGAGATTGAAACCGGACAAGACCTGAAACCTGGACTGGAGGATGCCATTAGATCATCAAAGGTTTCTGTAATAGTGCTGTCCGAGAATTACGCTACTTCCACATGGTGTCTTGATGAACTAGTACTCATCCTTGACCAACGACGTCGGGTCTCTAACCATATTGTTATCCCCATTTTCTATCATGTTGAGCCAACCGATGTAAGGAAGCAACAAAACAGCTTTGGAGATGCCATGGCAGAGCACATGCGGAAGAAGATGGAGGCCGAAACAAACCCAGAGAAACGAGTAAGATGGGGTCAAAAGATAGATCAATGGAATAAAGCACTCACAGAGGTTGCTGATTTAAAAGGGAAAGACGTCAAGGCTAGGTTACACCTTTTCTTTTTCTTTTTGTGTGTTTCCAAAATCTTACTATTTGTTTTCTTATATCGAACTGAAACTTAAAAAGAAACCACATTTTACAAATTTTATTTCCTTTTATCCAAATATATATTCTTTGATATGAAAAAATATTTGGGAATTTAATAAGATAACAAAAAGGTAAAAATAAAATTGGTAACCAAATTTTCAATAAAAGTATGGGGAAAAAATCCAAATTTTCATAATACTAACATTTTAAGCAAGATACAAAATATATATAAATTGTTAACAGAATCCAAATTTTCATAAAAGTATGGAAAGACGTCAAGGCCAGGTTACACCTTTTCTTTCCTTTTAAAAGTAACTTTTTGACCCTCAAGAATCAAAACCTCATTTTTAGTAGGATTGGTTTTGCCATCCAAAAGGGGGTTGCGGCGCAAATAAGAAAGGTAGCATGGAAGGCATACATACCTATAGTAGATTACCTACGATAACGTGTGATACCTATAATACAAATTAGATTTGGCCGCCTAACTGTCGAGAAAGGTTGTTATCTTCAGTTTTGTTATTATCGGCCAAATAGTATCATTTGATTTTATTTTTGTTATCACATACACATACACAGGGAACATGTACCGAATTAACTTTAAACTTTCTCATATGTGTGTTATATTTTTGAAATAACTTTAAACTTTGTTTCAAATCACGATTAAAAAGATTATTGATATCATCCCAATCCTGCTACACCTTAAGTTTTGTTTTTCTCATTGAAAAGTATTTTTCAGGAAAGAGACAGAGTTTATTGAAGAAATTGTTACTGAAATCCATCAAAGATTAGGCGTACCCTTAAGTGATACTTTGCCACTCCGGCTTATCGGGAGGGACCGTCAGATTCGGGAAATCACTTCATGGTTGACAGATGGTTCCTCCAGTCATACTGCTGACATTCTCACAGTCTTAGGCATGGGTGGGATTGGGAAGACATCTTTGGCCAAATATGTCTTCCACGTGCACTCTCGTACATTTGACAAGAGCAGTTTTATTGAAGGTATCAATTCAACATTTTCTAAAAATCATAATGGATTGCTTGATGTACAAAATCAACTTTATAATGACATCTCAAAAAAGAAGCAGCGACTAGTTCATGATACTTGGGTATACACCTCTAAGATTGAGAAAGCATTAGCCGGTGTGAAGGTGTTTTTAGTTCTTGATGATATTGATAGTCTCGACCAGTTGGATGCGTTACTTGAAAACAAAGGTTTTCATCCGGGTAGCAAAATCATAATAACAACCAAGGACGCATCATTGACAGAGAGGTGTGCACTATTCAAATCAAAAGTTAAACCCAAGCATAGGAAATTGTTACTTGGAGGCTTATCCAAAGATGCATCGCTAGAACTTTTATGCAGTAATGCATTCTCTTGCAACACTCCCAAGGAAGGCTATGAAGAGGTGTCAATAAAGGTCTCAAAGTATTGTGAAGGGCATCCATTGGCTCTTAAAGTATTGGGCAAGGCTCTATATAATCGAGATGTAGATGAATGGGAGGATAACATAGAAATGCTAAAGAGGGATCGCTCCATAGAGAATGTCTTGCAAATGAGCTTCAATTCTTTATCCGACAATGATAAGGAATTGTTTAAGCATATCGCTTGCTTTTTTGTTGGAGAAGACAATGATTATGCTGGAACAATATTGAAGGCATGTAATTTTAACACAAGATTCGGGATTAGGAATCTTGTTGACAGATGCCTTCTTAGTATCGGATGGTATAATGAGTTAAGGATGCATCAATTGCTACAAGAAATGGGAAGAGATGAAGTACGTAAAGAATCACCAAAGAAGCCATGGGAGCGTAGTCGATTATGGAATCACGACGAGTCATATGAAGTGTTGAAAAAAAATAAAAAGGTAGGGCTGTGTATACTTTTGCATTACTTTGTTCTCAGTACTCTTGTGCATTACCCAAGTTATTCCATATTGTCTATATCAATAATCCGGTTTCTGTTTTTTGTTTTGGTTTATGTTCCCTTTCTTCTTAGGATATGGATAATATTCTTGGCCTAACCCTTGACACGAGATTCCTCAAGAAAGAGAAGTTACGTGGATCATTTGAGGTGAAAACAGATGTATTGAGTAAGATGGAGAATATAATGCTACTAACTCAATTATGTGCAAATCGAAGGGACTTATAAGAAGTTTCCAGAGGAATTAAGATGGTTGTGTATGCATGGATTCCCTCTAAAGTCTATTCCTTCAGATTTGGCATTGGATAACCTAGTTGCTCTCGACCTGTCATATAGCAGCATCGAATCATTTGGTATGTGTTGGAGTAACCCACAAAAGGTACGTATGAAATCATTTCATTTCATTTACTATATTATAAAACACAGAGCTTTCACATGCCCTTGTCCCCTTAGTAAATGGAATTCTAAGTATCTTAACTCACACCTTCACTTGAGCAGGTGATTGGATCGTGTTCAAAAGACAAAAGAGTCTATGGATCATTGAAGATTCTTGATCTGAGTTTCTGTGAACAACTTCAAAAACTCGGCGGCTTTTACCAACTCCCTACACTTGAGAGGTTAATAGCTAGTAATTGCAAACGTTTGATTGAGGTTTGTGAATCACTTGGGGAATGTGTTGAACTTGTCCACATCGATCTGAGTTACTGCGTAAAGCTAGAAAAGCTTCCAACAGCAATACACAAGTTGAATAAGGATTGCAAGCTATTGCTAGATGGTTGCAATACCTCTGAGTCTATTATGCGACAAATGTTCCCCTCTGCGATTTCATTCCCGAGCTCGTTAGGAAAATTATCTCTTAAAAATAATAATTTGTCCAACGAATCCTTTCCAATGGACTTGAGTTGCCTATCAGGGTTAAAGTATTTATGGTTAGATGGTAATCCTATCGATTCTATGCCTAATTGTGTAAGAACTCTTTGTAGTCTTGAGGAACTTAGCATGTGCGACTGTTATTCTTTGATGTCAATCGAGCATCCTCCATGTACGCTAAGACGGTTGAATTTTGAGACGTACCATTTTGTTGCAGCTAAGCCTTTGCTACATAGAATTTCCTTTCATCCGGATATGTCTCCAGTCAGTATAGAAGCATCTTGTGATTCATTGCGACCTTGGTCATATGAAATACAAGGGATGGTGAAAATCGAACCACTGGAAGGTGTTGAGAAAAAGGTATTATGTAGTTTGGGCTGGTCTAACTTAGACTTCATTGATAAAAGACGGGAAGTTGTAACTTATAATTACTGGAGAAGTCCAGAGGAATCTCATATAATCCAGGTATGCTCTAGTTAATTAACTACAGGCAACACACACATGTATACAACTAAGTCCACGTTCTCCTCCATGATACTCCAATAAGCCCGGTCAATCTTGACCAAATCAACCAACAATGTGTATGTAGGTTTTTGATTACGTGTCATTTTTCAGTTTTTTCAAATAATTATTATTACAGCGATGTGTATGTAGGTTGCCTTTACAATCTAAAGAAAATAATTACATTTTCTTCAATAATCTTAGTATAACCAATTATTTGATTAAAATATGAAAAATAAGAACGTTTTTTAGTCCATTTATTTACTAAATTCCATCGGAAAAAAAAGTTAGTTAATTAATTAACCATGATAGTAACATTAAATAGTATATTAGATATTTGTTTCCACTTTCATATATTTTTTAAGGGGCCGTTTGGTTCTTAGGTTTTGATGTGGGTCCAGGGAATCATGGTAAAAATCATGTGTTTGGTTCATATTAGTAGGCCTAAACATTGGGACTCAATCCTTACTATCCGCCATCTAGAAACTAGAATTCCCTACCCAATTGAGAGGATTACAAAAATTACAATCAATAGTTTTATCTTTTTCTATTACATGTGGGTCTCACATTAATGTCCACCACATAATATACTTTGATGCTTCATTTTTTTATTACTAAACTATTATTTCAAAATATTATATCAACTTTTACAATAAAAAATAATTTAATTTGTCATATATTTTAATTTATTATTTTTTTCAAAACCTAAACCTAAATCCAAATCCTAATCCGAATCCAAATCCATCCGTAAACCAAACGCACCCTAAGAATTTTGCTAACAACTACTATAGTGGTGCCGTGGTGGTTAATAACAAGCATAAAAAAATTATACCTTTCATAAAAAAAATTTACCCATTTGAATTTTATGATAAAAAAAAATACAACCTTTTATGCAGGCTAATAACAACACATACGTCTGTCATTAGCAAAACCCATTTTTTAAATATATAAAAATAGACCGGTTTTACGGCCTAGTCAGACGGGTTGAACCTTGAACCGTACCCCTCCTTTGATTGATTCGATGTCCGGTCCAGTTTTGAAAACATTAAGGTGTACGATCAACTAATAATAATCAACACATTAAATTGAGGTTATATTTGGTTCATTGATGATATTGATAATTTAGATTTTAGATTTGAGGTTATATTTTAGAATCAATCTCAAGATTTGTTAAGTTGTTAATATGATCTACTAAAGTTTTTCTTTCTTTCAAATTGGTATTTAACTTGTAAAGTTAACTCTTTATTTGTAAAACCCAATCTGTATTTTGTGAAAGATTTTACGAAATCAATATTAGTCTAAAACTTTATTTATAAATTACATTTTATTGGTATAAAAATATATACCAAATATCCGGCTTTTTAATTTTTAAATCAAGAGATTAAACATATACAATTAGTTTCTATATATATATTTTTTTTATAAATCCTTATGTCTTCATATGAAGATTATTAACTTTTAAATTTTTATTTTTGTTGACAATGATCAAGAAAGTTATGTTCTGTCATTGTGAAATTTAAGGGGCATGTTTTTATTTAAAGTATTTGTGCAATGTATACATGTTTAAGTCAATAAATATTGTAAAGTTCCGGTTGTTTCAAGCCATGGATAACTTTACGTTGTTTTATCATGACTAAAAAGCAAGCAAGAAAGTTTTTATTTCCAACAATGAAGGTCATGTTACAAACATAACAAATTTTGTTTATAAATAACCGAGTCGTGCATTGCACGGGTTTTAATCTAGTGACCAATATGTTGATACCCGTGACCGACCCAAACCCATCAAGATTAATTCCAACAGTGCTGATTAATATTTTGGCTAATTGATTGTAATTTGATGGAGCAGATGCATTATGAATTTGGAATATTTAGCACGTTTTATGGAGGGAAAGTGATGCCAGATTGGATTAAAAGTACTATAAGCAGCCAGAAGGCACCAATATCATTTACAATCCCTTCATCTCCTAAAAAGCAGCTCAGAGGTCTGAATTTTTGCTACGCATTGAGGAAGGAGGACTGTGAAGGAAACTCCTCATGGTACAACAACCAATCTGGATTTCGACGTGATCTATTCTTTGAGTTGCCAAGAATCAGTATAAGTAATAAAACAAAAAACCTCACCTGGGTATACGAGCATTGTATCAAAGAAGTCAATGTAGGTGGAGAGTGGTTAACATTTATAAGCCACTGGATGTTTGGGATGAATGAAATGGAAGCTGGTGATAAAATTATTATTACCGTTACAGACGACTGGGCACGTTGCCTACTTACAAATTGTGGGGTGAATCTTGTGTATGATCATGGAAGTATGGAAGAAGATGCGTTGGAATATTACAAGTCATGGAATCACATAATTGGTGGTGATCTTTCTTCTTTTCAATTAACTCCTGGAGAATACATGCTAGTTCACAGTGGATTTACACGAGGACGAAATAGAGGTACATGTCATTTTTTATTTAATAATATATAAAAGATTACAAAGTAAAACTGAAAGATTTATTATTCTGAAGAAGAATTTCTGGTCAAAACTATTATGACCAGAATTTATCAACATACAAAGAATCAGATATATGATTATATATTTTGAAATAATGGCATCAGAGTGTAACCCACTATGACCAAATGTCTATGTTGGTGCTTGACCTAAGAAACTGTTCAATCAATGTAAGTAACTAAGGGTGCGTTTGATTGGGGTGATTTGGGTGGGGTTTGTATTCGTGTCATGAAAATCAATTATTTGGTTGGTGGTTTGGATTTGGAATAGTGACGATGGGCCCACAAAACCCATAAAAGGCAAAAGATGTGGGTTTGAGTAGATTACACTCTCTTAATTTTTAAATAATAATTTTAATTTTAATTTTAATTAAATATATTTTTTTCTCTTACCTTAAAACAAAATTCAAATCCATATCCTTAACCAAATTCAAATCCAATTATAATCCTGTCTACGAACCAAACGCACCCTAAATATTTTGTTCAATTAATGTAATTTACCGGGTGACTGCCATGTTGTAACCTGTGCCATATCACTTGCCACGTTGGATACACAATATAACCTAGTGACGGACCTAAGAAAAAGGGATGTGGGGGGCAGTTTTTTTTTTACAATAACGACAAAATGCGGAAGAAAAAATAAGATCGTAATGATAAATCGAGTATCTTACTTAGAGATGAATGATTTATAAAGCTTTAGAGCATTGAATATTAGGTTTTAGTATGTAGGTGGGGGCAATTTGAGTTTTGGGTGTGGTCACTTTCGAAAAAAGGTCAAAATTTTAAAAAAATTACACTAAAATTTCAACTTTTTCGGATAACCATGGGGGCACCGGCCTGATATAGATCCGTCCCTGATACTAACACTGAAAATTTCAACTTTTTCCCCTACTAACACTATAGATCCATCCCTGATATAACCATTTATGCACAGTTTGTTACATTTATAGACCTCCGATGACTTTAAAATCCGGTGATCTTCTCCGGCTAATTTTCGGAACCATCTCCGGCAACGATTTTTTCCAACGAGCAAATGTCAAATTATGAGTTAAACTAAATCTGCTAACCCTATTCGCCCAAAAGTATCAAGTTGTTAAATTTGCTTATGGTGTCTTTTTGGTTTCTTGTTTTCACTAGCAGTTTCCAATGACTAAATGGGAATCGAACCGTTACAAAACCAAACCGATTAGTCTTCTATGTGACTATTTTATTTTCTTTTTTCTTAATTGTATTTTTTATAGCTCATGATTCGTACTCTCATTCCGATGACTCTTTCCAGTTTCCAGTGACTCTTTGCCATATTCCGGTGACACTTTTCCAACAAATTTCTAGTTTTCGGTTACGCTTTTCAGTTTCCAACAAATCTTTTTTTATGGTATTACGTTGAAATTGAAACAGTCCAGTGAAATGCAAATAGAAGTCTCTTAAATTAAATTATTTTACCAAGTGATAATCAGTTTTGTCACAATGGGTAAAAAAAAACTGAGCGTAAACATAAACTAATACACAAAAAGAAGAATCTGTTAATCAAACATTAAAACTAATTTTATAAAAATGAAGTGATAACCGGCTAATATTATAACCAGTCACACGTTATATTTTCTGAACAAAATATTTAGTTTCTTACATTGATTGAACAGTTTCAAAGGTCATGCACCAACAGACATTTGGTCATAGTTGGTTACACTCGATGCCATTTATCTCTAAATATATTTTCTATTTTTCACCTATAACCCTTGACTTCTATCAACTTCAAGTTGCTTTAATCCATCAACCATTTCTCGGTCACTTTAACAATGAACCTACACTCAACCAAACCAAGTTAGACTTTTATCAATATAACAATGTTGAACTTTTATATTTTAACAAGAACCATAACTTTTATATCGATCTCTATCAATACACCAAATGAAAACTTTGTCTGCCTAGCTATGTGTGCCAAGAACACAGAGCAGTGGCGATCACACATGAATCAGATATACACTTGTCTATTTACTTAGATAACAATGTTTCTGAAAAAGGGTAAATGGGTGAGAACCCTCTGGTCTCATGTACCGTTTTGGTATCCAAAGTGCACACCGCATAGAACTCATGTCCAGTGACTCACCATCCTCACACATGGATCACAAGATATAGTTTATCCACTTGCCTTTGACAAGTTTTGAACCTATAACCTGCAGCCTTCATCTGTGCGCCCATGTGGTCACATGGTGGTGGTACCAATTGATCTATATATGATCAATTAGATAAGAATGTTTTTGCTTCATTAATTAATTGGATGTGAATAATATTAATGTATTATTGCTTGCTTTTCTTTTCATCTTATCTATTATTCATCAGAAAACACCGTTCGGTTTAGAGCTTTCTCCAAAAGGAAAAGTCCTAAAGATAACCCTTTGTTACCGAGAGTTTCATTTGATCCAGATATGTCTCCAATCAATGTAACTCTATTTTCAAATTCATTCCAACCTTGGTTATGTGAAATAGAAGGGAAGGTGAAAATCCAACCACTGAAAGGTGTTGAGGAAAAGGTATTATGTAGTTTGGGCTGGACTAACTTATCAGACTTCCTTAATAAAAGCCTCGCTGCAACTTCTTATACCGATAGAGGAGAAGAGCAATATCAAATCCAGGTATATATTATCTAGTTAATTAACTATATATGTTTTGTTGTTTGTGGTGATTTAATTAATTAATAAGGCTAATAATTGATTGTAATTTGATGGAGCAGATGTATTATGAATTTGGAGTATTCAGCACAATTTATGGAGGGCAAGCAATGCCAGATTGGATTAGGTTTAAAAGAAGCCAGACTCCAATATCCTTTACAATCCCTTCATCTCCTAAAAAGCAGCTCAGAGGTCTGAATTTTTGCTACGTGTTGAGGAAGGGGGACTGCGGAAGAAGCTCCTCATGGTACATCAACCAATCTGGATTTCGACGTGATCTATTCTTTTCATTGCCGGTGATCAATATAAGTAATAAAACAAAAAACCGCACCTGGGTATACAAGCATTGTATAAAAGAAGTCAATGTAGGTGGAGAGTGGTTAACATTTATAAGCCACTGGATGTTTGGGATGAATGAAATGGAAGCTGGTGATAATATTATTATTACCTTGGAAAGAGAAGACGTTGAGGAAGGTTGCGCATATGAATGTGGGGTGGGGTTTGTGTATGAAGATGAAGATGGAAGTATGGAAGATGAAGAACAAGATCCGTTGGAATATTACAAGTTATGGAATCACATCATTGGTGGTGATCTTTCTGCTTTTCAATCAACTACCGGAGAATACATCCTATGTCACGAAGAATTTACAAAGGTACATGTCATTTTTT
This sequence comes from Artemisia argyi, assembly GCA_030686995.1. NCBI lineage: Eukaryota > Viridiplantae > Streptophyta > Magnoliopsida > Asterales > Asteraceae > Artemisia > Artemisia argyi. Next base: position 247,377,640 of record CM060703.1, on the reverse strand, counting down.
ATTTAATAATATATATAAAAGATTACAAAGTAACCATAAATTTTATATCGACATCTATCAATACACCACATGACAACTTTGTATTAATTGGGTTTGAATAATAATTAATTTATTATTACTTTCTTTTCTTTTCTTCTTATCTATTATTCATTTATTCATCAGAAGAAAACCGATCCATTTAGAGCTTTCTCCAAAATGAAAAGCCCTATGTCTCCTAGTTTCTGTGCAAAGCGACGAGTGTCGGCATCAAGTAACAAGTCAGATTCAAGTTATGAGTCGGATTTAGCTAGTTTCCGTGAAAAGAAACGGCTCAGATGAAGCAATTAGCAATGTGTGGATATTACGGCGACGGCGGTGTGGGATTTTCCGGCGAAGGTGGTGGTTTGTTTTAGGGTTTGTGTGTGTGTTTTTGAAGATGTTTTGGATTTGTGTTTATGAAATAGAATAAATATTGACTTTAAGTAGGATTGTTTGATTTATAAAATTAAAATGATAAAACTTTTTAATTATTAAAAGACTATAATACTTTTTTTTTTTGAACGGCAGAAGTTTTATACTCCGTATTAAAGAAGGCCAATTAGCAATGTGCTAGTGACCAAGGTACACAAAAACAATAATTACAATCTAGAATATACAATTACACATCTAGGCCCTACCTACTTTTAATATTTCTTCGAAATTTCTTCGAAATTTCTTACCAATGAGATTGTAATATTTCAACCTACTTTTAACAAGTCAAATGTGTTATTATAACTTTTTTATTTGGGAGAATTTCATGATATTTTCATCAATATTTTTTCAAAACTCTTTTGAAAATCATAAAATACTAGCAGGGTACCCGCGCGATGCGGCGGCGGGTACCCTGTGACTATATTTTCTGATAACGTGATGTATTGCATTTGCCAAATATATTGAGGAATATAGATTTCGGAAAAAGTTATATGAGTTGCTACCTGGTTTTATTGGAAAAACGATTTCGTGAACAATGGCGCAAGTTTCGTTAAATTTCGAGTCCGTTAGCTATGTCGTTTGAGCCCCGAACAGTTTTGATGAAAAGTATTGTTAGTTGGCACTAACACCCCCTCCGCCACACAGTTACACCGCCCCCACACTTTTGTTTGTACATGTTTGGCCCCTCCAATTTTATAAAACAACTCTCTCTCTCTTCACTCATAAAAACACACATACACTCACTCTTTTTCTCTCATTTCTCTCTCTCTCTCCCACCCCAGCAGATTCCGGCGCCGGTCACCGGAAAATTTTTCGACCAAACCTTTTGTTTGCCGAATCGATAGATCGGCTTATTCCCGTCATTTCTGGAGCTTTTGAGCTCGTGTAGACCACCGGAGCACTACCCACACGCCACCACAGCCGACCACCACCATCACCGAAGACCACCACCACCTTCGCCCTTGCTTTTCTCTCGGTAAAACAACCCCACGCGCCCCCATTCGCTTGTTTTGTTCTTTTGTGGGCCCTTTTGGTCGCGACTCGCCTCACCTTAGACGAACTCACCGAGTCAACTCGGTGAGGTTTTATTATTTTGGGAAATATATAGAGGGTTGTCCATTATGTTCTAATAATTGTAATATTATGTTTAGGGGTGTTTTTAATGGTATTTAATGTATAATTCTATAATTTTGGTCTGAATTTTGAATTATACTTGTTTTGGTTGTACATAATGCTTTGTTTGTTGTACTTATGAAAAATCCATGCTTTAAAGTGTTGTAAACATTGCATAATTTTTTGTACATTTGAAATTTTTGGAGAGAGAGTGGTTTGTCTATTATATATAGTATAGACTAATATATATCCAAAATAACAATTTAGTTTATTTTATTAATTTTGATCAGGTGGTGATGGTGGTGTTGATTAGTGTGTATGGTGAGTGGAAATTTTTTTTAAGGTTCGCACATTAGCCGGAATTCGCAAAACCGTCATTCGCACATCTGCTTGGATGGGGGAGTGTACTAATGGTCAGCGATGTGGGCCAACAAATGATTGGCATTGTACTATTTGTCTGGACACGTGTCAAAAAATTAAATTAGGGAATAATTAGTGATATTTAAAGGGATTTTTTTATTATTATTTTTTTTTGAAAATGAGCCAAACAGCTATAAAATTAAATGCCCAAACGTTCCAAAATTAAATGCCATCCTCCATACCGAATCGGTATGAGATGACCTTGGAGCATGCCGAAATGATGATGCCTCGGTGGTGGTTTTGGAGCATGCCGATCGGCATGCGATGCCGAGCCTCCATGACCCTCCCTTAATTATAATTGTATTAGGCAATTGTTTATTCATACATTAAGTGATTTAGTTGGATGTAATGATATTTTGTCACTAAATACTTGTTTACGTAATGATTTTACATTTTGTGATCGTCAAAACGTAGAGATATCGAGAAATATTAATAACGTTTTTACGCATTATTTATATCAACACTTCCAACAGTTTAAAGGATTTTAATGTATCTATTTGTGTTGTTATCGATCATCTCATGGACTTTTTTGACTAAGCGAATCTGTGTTACTCCTTTAATTGTTTCAGTTACGTTGTCCCCTATTATACCATCAGTGTTACTCCTTTAATTGAGTGTTACTCCTTTAATTGATCTTTTGCTCGGTTAAAAATTAGTTTAGGCAAAAGAGTGACAGAATCAGAGAAGAAATAGTAAAGGATTTTGGCACAAGGGTAAAAAAGTAATTGACAATTTTATTTATATCATTTAGGCAATAGTGAAAATTAATAAAATAAACAAAATTGTTATTTTGGATATATATTAGTATTTTATGATTTTCAAAGGAGTTTTGAAAAAATATAGATGAAAATATCATGAAATTCTCCCAAATAAAAAATATTACAATCTCATTGGTAAGAAATTTCGAAGCAAAATCGACAACCTTTCAGGTCCATGAAAACTTAATGGTTGACTAAGACCATTAAACTACCCTCGTGTATTTTATTGGTTGATGATGGTAGCCTAGCCACTCATACATATGCTGTTCAAAAAAAAAAAAAAAAATCAAATCTCTCATAATAATAATAATGGTTACAATCAGAGAAATTGAAGAAGGATGTTCATCCAGTAGTCATGATCATAATAATAATAAGAAAGGATATGATGTATTTATAAGTTTCAGAGGAGCCGACACTCGCAATAATTTTACCGATCACCTCTACAAAGCCCTGGTGGATGCTGACATAAACACCTTTTTGGATGATGAAGAGATTGAAACCGGACAAGACCTGAAACCTGGACTGGAGGATGCCATTAGATCATCAAAGGTTTCTGTAATAGTGCTGTCCAAGAATTACGCTACTTCCACATGGTGTCTTGATGAACTAGTACTCATCCTTGACCAACGTCGTCGGCTCTCTAACCATATTGTTATCCCCATTTTCTATCATGTTGAGCCAACCGATGTAAGGAAGCCACAAAACAGCTTTGCAGATGCCATGGCAGAGCACAGACGGAAGAAGATGGAGGCCGAAACTAACCCAGAGAAAAGAGTAAGATGGGGTCAAAAGATGGATCAATGGCATAAAGCACTCACAGAGGTTGCTGATTTCAAAGGGAAAGACGTCAAGGGCAGGTTACACCTTTTCTTTCGTTTTCTTCTTGTTCTTTGCCATAATATACTAAAAATAGAAAATTTATACAATACGTCTTATTAAATAATAGTAATTGAATATAATCAATTGTTAAATAAATAATTTTTGGCAAAAAGAATATAATTATTCCTATAGACATTAGTTGTGAAAATACGGGCTGTAGATAGAAAATTTATACAATATGTCTCTACAATCAATAAAAAAAATTTGAAAGAAAAATCTAAAATGAAAAATCCTAATAAATCTAAACAAAAATGTGAAAATGACAAAAATCGAAGATAGATATTTTTTTCCGTAAAGTAGCTCTAATGGACATCTGATTAAGGGAATATTTATTGTTTTGCCAAAGAATATTTTTCTTAATTTATAAATAAGTTTAAAAGTTGGACTTGTGTTTCTTATATCAAACTGAAACTTAAAAAGAAACCACATTTTACAATAGTATCATTTGATTTAATTTTTTATTACCATTTGTTATTGGGGCAAATTTTCGTTTTGTTATCACATACACATACACAGGGAACATGTACCGAAATAACTTTAAACTTTCTCATATGTGTGTTATATTTTTGAAATAACTTTAAACATTGTTTCAAATTTTCGTTTTGTTATCATCCCAATCCTGCTACACCTTAAGTTTTGTTTTTCTCATTGAAAATTATTTTTCAGGAAAGAGACAGAGTTTATTGAAGAAATTGTTAGTGAAATCCATCAAAGATTAGGCGTACCCTTAAGTGATACTTTGCCACTCCGGCTTATCGGGAGGGACCGTCAGATTCGGGAAATCACGTCATGGTTGACAGATGGTTCCTCCAGTCATACTGCTGACATTCTCACAGTCTTAGGCATGGGTGGGATTGGGAAGACATCTTTGGCCAAATATGTCTTCCACTTGCACTCTCGTACATTTGACAAGAGCAGTTTTATTGAAGGTATCAATTCAAAATGTACTAAAAATCATAATGGATTGCTTGATGTACAAAAGCAACTTTATAATGACATCTCAAAAAAGAAGCAGCGACTAGTTCATGATACTTGGGTATACACCTCTAAGATTGAGAAAGCATTAGCCGGTGTGAAGGTGTTTTTAGTTCTTGATGATATTGATAGTCTCGACCAGTTGGATGCGTTCCTTGAAAACAAAGTTTTTCATCCGGGTAGCAAAATCATAATAACAACCAAGGACGGATCATTGACAGAGAGGTGTGCACTATTCAAATCAAAAGTTAAACCCAAGCATAGGAAATTGTTACTTGAAGGCTTATCCAAAGATGCATCGCTAGAACTTTTATGCAGTAATGCATTCTCTTGCAACACTCCCAAGGAAGGCTATGAAGAGGTGTCAATAAAGGTCTCAAAGTATTGTGAAGGACATCCATTGGCTCTTAAAGTATTGGGCAAGGCTCTATATAATCGAGATGTAGATGAATGGGAGGATAACATAGAAATGCTAAAGAGGGATCGCTCCATAGAGAATGTCTTGCAAATGAGCTTCAATTCTTTATCCGACAATGATAAGGAATTGTTTAAGCATATCGCTTGCTTTTTTGTTGGAGAAGACAATGATTATGCTGGAACAATATTGAAGGCATGTAATTTTAACACAAGATTCGGGATTAGGAATCTTGTTGACAGATGCCTTCTTAGTATCGGATGGTATAATGAGTTAAGGATGCATCAATTGCTACAAGAAATGGGAAGAGATGAAGTACGTAAAGAATCACCAAAGAAGCCATGGGAGCGTAGTCGATTATGGAATCACGACGAGTCATATGAAGTGTTGAAAAAAAATAAAAAGGTAGGGCTGTGTATACTTTTGCATTACTTTGTTCTCAGTACTCTTGTGCATTACCCAAGTTATTCCATATTGTCTATATCAATAATCAGGGCCGTCTGATGGATTTCGGTGGCCCCGTGCCACACCACAAAGAGGCCTTTAAAAACACATACAAAATAAACATATATCACTAGTGCGTGAACTAATTAAACTCAAGCGTCATGTTGTGTATATATATATATATATTAAAGTGCATAGAATTTTGTGGCCCTCGTTAAGCGGTGGCCCTGTGCAATGGCACCTCTTGCACTCCCTTAAAGCCGGCCCTGTCAATAATCCGGTTTCTGTTTTTTGTTTTGGTTTATGTTCCCTTTCTTCTTAGGATATGGATAATATTCTTGGCCTCACCTTTGACACGAGATTCCTCAAGAAAGAGAAGTTACGTGGATCATTTGAGGTGAAAACAGATGTATTGAGTAAGATGGAGAATATAATGCTACTGCAACTCAATTATGTGCAAATCAAAGGGACTCATAAGAAGTTTCCAGAGGAATTAAGATGGTTGTGTATGCATGGATTTCCTCTAAAGTCTATTCCTTCAGATTTGGCATTGGATAACCTAGTTGCTCTCGACCTGTCATATAGCAGCATCGAATCATTTGGTATGTGTTGGAGTAACCCACAAAAGGTACGTACGAAATCATTTCATTTCATTTACTATATGCCCATGTCCCCTTAGTAAATGGAATTCTAAGTATCTTAACTCACACCTTCACTTGAGCAGGTGATTGGATCGTGTTCAAAAGACAAAAGAGTCTTTGGATCATTGAAGATTCTTGATCTGAGTTTCTGTGAACAACTTCAAAAACTCGGCGGCTTTTACCAACTCCCTACACTTGAGAGGTTAATAGCTAGTAATTGCAAACGTTTGATTGAGGTTTGTGAATCACTTGGGGAATGTGTTGAACTTGTCCACATCGATCTGAGTTACTGCGTAAAGCTAGAAAAGCTTCCAACAGCAATACACAAGTTGAATAAGGATTGCAAGCTATTGCTAGATGGTTGCAATACCTGTGAGTCTATTCTGCGACAAATGGTCCCCTCTGCGATTTCATTCCCGAGCTCGTTAGGAAAATTATCTCTTAAAAATAATAATTTGTCCAACGAATCCTTTCCGATGGACTTGAGTTGTCTATCAGGGTTAAAGTATTTATGGTTAGATGGTAATCCTATCGATTCTATGCCTAATTGTGTAAGAAGCCTTTGTAGTCTTGAGGAACTTAGCATGCGCCACTGTTATTCTTTGATGTCAATCGAGCATCCTCCATGTACGCTAAGACGGTTGAATTTTTGGACGCTCCGTTTGGTTGCAGCTAAGCCTTTGCTACATAGAATTTCATTTCATCCGGATATGTCTCCAGTCAGTATAGAAGCATCTTGGAATTCATTGCGACCTTGGTCATATGAAATACAAGGGATGGTGAAAATCCAACCACTGGAAGGTGTTGAGAAAAAGGTATTATGTAGTTTGGGCTGGTCTAACTTAGACTTCATTGATAAAAGACGGGAAGTTGTAACTCATGTTTACTGGAGAAGACCAGCGGAATCTCATATAATCCAGGTATGCTCTAGTTAATTAACTATATTTCTTTGTCTGTGCTTGTTGGTTTTAGGCCCATCTATAGCACACACTCACCACAGAATATATGCAGTAAGAAAACATGTACCTATAGAACTAAGTCCACGTTCTCCTCCATGATACTCCAATAAGCCCGGTCAATCTTGACCAAATCAACCAACGATGTGCTCTCCTGTACATACAATTGATTTAGCCTATGATTTGAATTAACCTTCATATGTGTCTTCGTTTATTGCATGCCATGTCAGCTTTTTGATTACGTGTCATTTTTCAGTTTTTTCAAATAATTATTATTACAACGATGTGTATGTAGGTTGCCTTTACGATCTAAAGAAAATAATTACATTTTCTTCAATAATCTTAGTATAACCAATTATTTGATTAAAATATGAAAAGTAAGAACGTTTTTTAGTCCATTTATTTACTAAATTATTTAAAGTAAGGGGCATGTTTTTATTTAAAGTATTTGTGCAATGTATACATGTTTAAGTCAATAAATATTGTAAAGTTCCAGTTGTTTCAAGCCATGGATAACTTTACGTTGTTTTATCATGACTAAAAATAGGGATGGCAACGGGTCGGGTTTGAGGCGGGGCTGCCATCCCCATCCCCAAACCCGATTATCAAAGTTCTCCCCAAACCCGCCCCGATCCCCATCGGGGATCTAATCGGGGCGCCCCGTTGGGGCGTGATGGTCCCCCAAACCCACCCCATATTAATCGGGGATCTTATCAGGGCATCATCTTTGGGTTTAATTCTCGACCAAAGCAGCATCATTTCACATTTATTGTTATTTTTATACCGTTAGTAATAACGAACCTATTAATAATCAATTAGAAACAAGCGTTATTAAATTTTCAATGATAATATTATACGTAACTAATGATAAATTATACCACAAAAAAAATTAAAACTTAAAACTAAACGAGTTTCTATAATCACAATTACGCATTCTTATAAATCTAAAAAAAACTAACAATATTAGAGTAATATTTTTTATTACGTAAATACTAACAAAATACTATATATGTAAATATATTTGTATATATGTATATATTAATCGGGTGGTGCGGGGTGGGGCGAGGATTCCCCGCTCCCCGCCCCAAACCCGATTAAAATCTCCGTTTAATCCCCAAACCCGCCCCGTAACCCAATTAGCATACCCCGCCCCGCCCCAATTATATCGGGTTTCGGGTTTCCCCGTCGGGTTCGGGTTTTTTTTCCATCCCTAAAAAAGCAAGCAAGAAAGTTTTTATTTCCAACAATGAAGGTCATGTTACAAACATAACAAATTTTGTTTATAAATAACCGAGTCGTGCATCGCACGGGTTTTAATCTAGTGACCAATATGTTGATACCCGTGACCGACCCAAACCCATCAAGATTAATTCCAACAGTGCTGATTAATATTTTGGCTAATTGATTGTAATTTGATGGAGCAGTTGTATTATGAATTTGGAATATTTAGCACATTTTATGGAGGGAAAGTAATGCCAGATTGGATTAAAAGTACTATAATCAGCCAGAAGGCACCAATATCATTTACAATCCCTTCATCTCCTATAAAGCAGCTCAGAGGTCTGAATTTTTGCTACATGTTGAGGAAGGAGGACTATGAAGAAATAAAACAATATGGATCTCGACGTGATCTATTCTTTGATTTGCCAGTGATCAGTATAAGTAATAAAACAAAAAACCTCACCTGGGTATACGAGCATTGTATTGGTGACGTCAATGTAGGTGGAGAGTGGTTAACATTTATAAGCCACTGGATGTTTGGGATGAATGAAATGGAAGCTGGTGATAAAATTATTATTACCGTTACAGACAGGTTGGCACGTTGCCTACTTACAAATTGTGGGGTGAATCTTGTGTATGATCATGGAAGTATGGAAGAAGATGCGTTGGAATATTACAAGTTATGGAATCACATAATTGGTGGTGATCTTTCTTCTTTTCAATTAACTACCGGAGAATACATACTACTTCACCGTGGATTTACACGACGAGGACCATACACTAGTTGCAAACTGTTGTTCGTTGGAAAACACACAGGTACATGCCATTTTTTATTTAACAATCTTTTATATAATAAAACAAAACACTTTTCCATTTCAAAAAAATCAAATCATACCTTATTTAGTACTAATAATTTTATTTAAAAAAAAAAACTATTTTCTTATTAGGTAACATTTTATATTTATACATAACACAAGTATAAGATAAATACAAAAAATATAGATAAGATGCAATTAACAATATGATTAAAAATTTTAAATAATTATATTTAATAATAAAAACTATAATTAAACATAAATCAAACAAAACAAAGATTAAATTATTTGTTTTTTAATAAATAAAAATATATGATTCAAAAAAATTAAAAAAAAAACCTCCGCGCGTGTGCGGGCATTATAATTAGTGATTATATATATTGAAATAATGGCATGAGAGTGTAACCCACTATGACCAAATGTCTATGTTGGTGCCTGACCTAAGAAACTGTTCAATCAGTGTAAGTAAGTAAGGGTGCGTTTGATTGGGGTGATTTGGGTGGGGTTTGTATTCGTGTCATGAAAATCAATTGTTTGGTTGGTGGTTTGGATTTGGAATAGTGACGACGGGCCCACAAAACCCATAAAAGGCAAAAGAGGTGAGTTTGAGTCCCTTACACACATTGACATATTTAATGTCTCTATCTCTGTCACACACATGCACACTTTTAATTTTTAAATAATAATTTTAATTAAATATATTTTTTTCTCTTACCTCAAAACCAAATTCAAATCCATATCCTAAACCAAATCCAAATCCAATTCTAATCCTGTCTACGAACAAAACACACCCTAAATAATTTGTTCAATTAATGTAATTTACCGGGTAACTGCCATGTTGTAACCTGTGCCATATCACTTGCCACGTTGGATACACAATATAACCATTTATGCATAGTTTGTTATATTTATAGACCTCCGACGACTTTAAAATCCGGTGATCTTCTCCGGCTAATTTTCGGCACCATCTCCGGCAACGATTTTTTCCAACGAGCAAATGTCAAATTATGACTTAAACTAAATCTGCTAACCCTATTCGCCCTAAAGTATCAAGTTGTTAAATTTGCTTATGGTGTGTTTTTGGTTTCATGTTTTCACTAGCAGTTTCCAATGACTAAATGGGAATAGAACCGTTACAAAACTAAATCTTCTATGTGACTATTTTATTTTATTTTTACTTAATTGTATTTTTTTTTATTGCTCATGATTCGTACTCTCATTCCGATGACTCTTTCCAGTTTCCAGTGACTCTTTGCCATATTCCGGTGACACTTTTCCAACAAATTTCTAGTTTTCGGTTTCGCTTTTCAGTTTCCAACAAATCTTTTTTTATGGTATTACGTTGAAATTGAAACAGTCCTGTGAGATGCAAATAGAAGTCTCTTAAATTAAATTATTTTACCAAGTGATAATCAGTTTTGTCACAATGGATAAAAAAAAGCTGAACGTGAACATAAACTAATACACAAAAAGAAGAATCTGTTAATCAAACATTAAAACTAATTTAATAAAAATGAAGTGATAACCGGCTAATATTATAACCAGTCACACGTTATATTTTTTGAACAAATTATTTAGTTTCTTACATTGATTGAACATTTTCAAAGGTCATGCACCAACAGACATTTGGTCATAGTTGGTTACACTCGATGCCATTTATCTCTAAATATATTTTCTATTTTTCACCTATAACCCTGACTTCTAGTATTGGCAATTCATTCTTCAACTTCTATCAACTTCAAGTTGCTTTAATCCATCAATATAACAATGTTGAACTTTTATATTTTAACAAGAACCATAACTTTTATATCGATCTCTATCAATACACCAAATGAAAACTTTGTCTGCCTAGCTATGTGTGCCAAGAACGCAGAGCAGTGACGATCACACATGAATCAGATATACACTTGTCTATTTAGTTAGATAACAATGTTTCTGAAAAAGGGTAAATGGGTGAGAATCCTCTGGTCTCATGTACCGTTTTGGTATCCAGAGTGCACACCGCATAGAACTCATGTCCAGTGACTCACCATCCTCACACATGGATCACAACATATAGTTTATCCACTTGCCTTTGACAAGTTTTGAACCTGTAACCTGCAGCTTTCATCTGTGCGCCCATGAGGTCACATGGTGGTGGTACCAATTGATTTATATATGATCAATTAGATAAGAATGTTTTTTCTTCATTAATTAATTGGATGTGAATAATATTAATGTATTATTGCTTGCTTTTCTTTTCATCTTATCTATTATTCATCAGAAAACACCGTTCCGTTTAGAGCTTTCTCCAAAAGGAAAAGTCCTACAGATAACCCTTTGTTACAGAGAATTTCATTTGATCCAGATTTGTCTCCAATCAATGTAACTCTATTTTCAAATTCATTCCAACCTTGGTCATGTGAAATAGAAGGGAAGGTGAAAATCCAACCACTGAAAGGTGTTGAGGAAAAGGTATTATGTAGTTTGGGCTGGACTAACTTATCAGACTTCCTTAATAAAAGCCTCGTTGCAACTTCTTATACCGATAGAGGAGAAGAGCAATATCAAATCCAGGTATATATTATCTAGTTAATTAACTATATATGTTTGTTTGTGGTGATTTAATTAATTAATAAGGCTAATAATTGATTGTAATTTGATGGAGCAGATGTATTATGAATTTGGAGTATTCAGCACAATTTATGGAGGGCAAGCAATGCCAGATTGGATTAGGTTTAAAAGAAGCCAGACACCAATATCCTTTACAATCCCTTCATCTCCTAACAAGCAGCTCAAAGGTCTAAATTTTTGCTACGTGCAGAGAAGGAAGTGGTATGGAGAAAACTCCCCAACTCATCCATATTTTAGATTGCCAGTGATAGAAATTAGTAATAAAACAAAAAACCGCACCTGGGTATATGAGCATTGTATTGAGGACATCAATGTAGAAGGAGGGTGGTTAACATATTTAAGCCACTGGATGTTTGGGATGAATGAAATGGAAGCTGGTGATAATATTATTATTACCTTGGAAAGAGAAGACGTTGAGGAAGGTTGCGCATATGAATGTGGGGTGGGGTTTGTGTATGAAGATGAAGATGGAAGGATGGAAGATGAAGAACAAGATGCGTTGGAATATTACAAGTCATGGAATAACATCATTGGTGGTGATCTTTCTGCTTTTCAATCAACTACCGGAGAATACATCCTATGTCACGAAGAATTTACAAAGGTACATGTCATTTTTTATTTAATAATATATATAAAAGATTACAAAGTAACCATAAATTTTATATCGACATCTATCAATACACCACATGACAACTTTGTATTAATTGGGTTTGAATAATAATTAATGTATTATTACTTGCTTTTCTTTTCTTCTTATCTATTATTCATTTATTCATCAGAAGAAAACCGATCCATTTAGAGATTTCTCCAAAATGAAAAGCCCTATGTCTCCTTGTAACAGGTCGGATTCAAGTTACGAGTCAGAAACCGATCCACACTACTACAAAAAATCTCATAGAGGCTGGTTAGAATGGCTCATGGAGAGTGGTTTAGGAACCACTCTAGGCGAGGGGGTATTTCTATAACCAAAACATATAGAAACCGGTTCCACAACTGGTGTCTAATGTGAGCATCAAAACTGGTTTGGTAGTAAGAACCGGTGTCTACAACCGGTGTCTACAAGTCTCTATTATAGGAGCAAAAAGACCAGTTTTTATATAAGAACTGGTCTTGGTGAAAATTTCTTTTTTTAAAAAAATGATTTTAGGTTTTGCAAAAAAATATAAAATTTTCAAAATTCCATAATATACAACTAAATTAAAGTGCGTAAGTCTTAATACATGCCAATATAACCAACTACAACATATCAAATCGTCTCAACTTGACTCAAACTTATTTAACTATTGTAATATTTAAGCTATAAACGAATGTAGTAGCAACGAGCTCGCCCTTTCAAGGCTCCAACAACAGCTTCACCAGTTTCGATTGCAACTCCTTCATGCACAAATGTTTAAATATGACATACTGACAATGCAGATCCTAAATAAAAGCACAAAACTTGAAAGTTATTCACAATATGTAATATGTGATGAGAAATTATGACTGATGAAACCAAAGAATCATAATAGAGTGAGAATGAAAGATTGAGTTGAAAAAAAATATATATATTGAAATTTTAGTTACATAGTTAACAAATTCAATTGTGACAATCACGGATTTGCTAAATTTACCCCATTTAGGAAAAGGTTGCTGACATTGGTGGTGGGAAACTGAAGCCAAACGAGAAATGCAAGCTTCATGTGATAATAAAGTGGAAACCTGAAACGGTAGACAAAGAGTTAGCTGAGGTTTGTTACCTTAAGACTGATGAAACAGATGCCAAGTTGAGAGCGTTAACAGTTAGCAATGAAAAGAGGTTTGTCATAATGGTGTTACCAGGATATAAATTTGTCAGCAAATATCTCTCCAACACTAAACGATCCATATACTGCAAGATATGGATAAGATAATTAGAGAAAAAAGAAGGAAGAAACAGGACATGATTTTCATATGGAACTGCATATGTTACCAGATACCTTGATTTACATATAAAAGGTTTCCCATAGTAAGATAGCATAATAGTGTTGGAATTATTATATCATGACAATCATATAAAATAAACCAAACACATCAAGTGAGCATAGCGGAAGCAATTACAAGATCATATAATATGTAATTAATTAATCAACATAAAAGTAAACATACCTTTGCGATTCTAGCCCGAACAAGAATCGAATGCAATCTTCAAATCAAGAACCCTAATTAGGGTTTATGTGGATTATAAGAATTACCCCTTACCTCTTTTGTAATATAATCCAAGAATCAAACAATAATGTGTTTGAATCACGTTCTTGTACACACGTACTAATTCAAGAAATAGTTTATGCAAGTAAATTAAACACAAAACTTTGTTGAAGCTTGAAAATCGAATCCCTTAGGGATAAGTTTGATTGATCGATTATGGGACAAAGAAGAGGAGAGAAAACACCAAGATGTGTGTGTACAAGTTATGAGAAAACAATACATCTTGGGTTTGCTTAGATACTATTAAATACTTGGAGCTCAAGGCACAAAGGAGGTGGGAAACCCTCCTTGGCCGATCGGTTGTGGAGTCCCCAAGGGAATTCCAGAACCTTCCCTTGTTTCCAAATATTCATTAGTATTACTTTCCTAATCTTCGTTAATAGGTCATTAGTCATTTATCATTAAATACTAATTACTAATACTAGTTTCGTGTTTATTAATAATTACTTATAACATTTACAAATAATTATTTCTTTTTCTCTTCATATGTATTGTGTGCAATCCTGTGATCTCGAGTTCGATCCTAACATACGACTACTAAAATAATGTCCATAATCTAACAGCTCCCACTTGGACATATTTTAATAGTGTAATCACATCGGTTAGCGTCTTGCAACACGCCGATGCCTCTAGTAAGATCTCGAGTAAGGCTCCTAGAAAAACCTTTTAATGATTTCTCATTATTATTATCCTTTTGCTTCTAATACCATGTTAATAAGGATATGAATTAAAGTCATTCCTTAATTAACCATTCTGTTTCTCGTTGTTTGTGATTGATCAAGATTACCAAATCTTCTGAACATATTCAGGGGAGATCTTGGGTGTGGCCACACATACATCTTACCAACCCTACGAGGGGCCCAGCAGTATTAAACTCCAAAAATAAATTTGAAGGAACAAATTCTATCTTGACTACAAGCAAAACCCACAAACTTTGTAACACTTCCGAAAACAACCCTTATGACTGCCAGTTACGTATAGCGTTAAGTTGTTCCACAAAAATGTACTACATTCATGACACTTATCTTGCATCTCAAGTCTGAGGATAACTTCTTATGATTTACTTAATGACAAGATCCATAAAGTAACATCATATAGTCGGGATAAGTCCTATATTCAGTATCATCGAATATCATCTGAAATGGCATGACTACGCATCAATATACTTTAAGTATATTATACCAACCTTCAGATTTGTCTTGATTTAATAATATTCTCATATTATTAACTGACAATGGACAATTTAGACTAACATTTATTCATGGATTAAACATACAAATATAGGATACAATATATTATAAATTAAACATAACATGTATTTAAATTTATAATAATTGTTTAACACCCCTTATCCAAATACTAAATAGATCAATGCATGATAACTCTTGTTGATGAATTATGTCTCAAGTAATGACATTCATACTTGTTGACAAGACATAAATCATCCAACTTTGATCTATCGGAATTTTGAGAATACTTATTTTAAGAATTCAGCTAGTGAAGTTCTTGTATGTACATACTCAACTAATTTGATAATGCCATATATTAGTTCATAAAATGTGTGACATCCTTAACCACTAATTTATGATAATCAAACTTCCAAACATTTTAAAGTTTAAGTATTCTTATTCTCTTAATGTATAATGCAACTATGCTTTTAGTAAGCATAACTAGTAATAGCCAATGATGAAATCCTTACCATAACTAGTATTGAGTGTCATCTCAATTTCATTAGCATCATTGTATGCAACAACAATATGCTATTAAACTTCCCGTAAACATTAATATCTATTGTGTAATGTTTGATGCCCTTCAAACTTTCAAGTTTGTTGGCTATGACAATTTTTCACAACAATTGAAAAATTGTTCATCTATAGAATTTGGAAGCTGTTCCAGATTTAGGATGTGATTCTATAATCAAACATATTCATTTATAATACCACACAAGTTATCTAATAATTTTTAATTAGATATTAATATTGCCAAATCATCTTGTAATCAAGCATGATACAACAAAACATGATGTTCATGAAAAATCTTTAAGTCATACTTAGATTTTGTTCATGTCATTCATATCCATTTAGACTTTCTAAATAATATATCATGTTCTATTAGATTCATTTACCGCACATGTTTCAACAATAAACATTCATTTCAAGGTTGTATGTCTTATTTCCTAAATCTTACAAGTAAAGTTTCATTCCAAACTAAGAGTTAACTTTTAACTTATATGGAATGTTACCTTTTATATGTTCTACAACATATATGATTTAAGAAATTAAACATAATACTCCCACTAGCTTTTAGGAATACTTAGAAATTATCTTATTTCAATTATAAATCAAAACATGAATTTAATAATTAAACATAAAAAATAATCTTCTAGATGCATGCATTTATCCATCCATGGATTATTGCACTTTGTACACATCCAAAGATTTATTTGAATTCATAAACTCCTTTTGATTACTCATCGTCCTCGCTCAAGTAATTGTAACAATTCGCATTTTCAGGATAATTACCATTCCCGGAAAAAATTTACTATTCACTTTTTACTATTCACTTTTTACTATTCACTTTTCACTATTCATCTCAGAAATTTTTATTTCATATTCTCGTAAGTTAAACTATTTTAACGATAATCCGAGAGTTTGACGCTCGTCGGATCATTTCTGCAAAAATCACAAAGCCGTGTCCGAGATTTACTTTTAGGTTTAAACGTCCTTCCAGCATCCCGATATATTCATAAGACATTATAAACAATAGAAATATGATTTTCTATCATTTTATGACAATTCCAAAAGTTTTGGAATTTTACGTTTTTCAGTTCAGCGTTTTACGCGAATTGCGCGTTTTAGACCCGTGTTTCCAGTTTTTAGCAGGGTTTTCGCACCCGATAGATCCTACCACTCATTTTATATTTTATTATGGACTATATTGACATGTTTAACAATACTTTTAAGTTTCATATTTTTACGATACCCGGTTTTACGTTTTGAGGCTTAATCATTTACGGTTAGCTTTTTACGGAGTCAAAATGCACAAACTATGCAAGATAACACCAAGACTCATCATCTAGTCATCTTATCCTCCTTGAACCGCCATTTAGGGGGGGAGTCACCATTTTGTGGCTTGATCTTGACCATTGATCTCTAGGATGTTTACAAGTGTCTAAACTAACCATGGTTAAATTCTAACCCAATATATGGTTAACTATTTTTCCTACCCTATAAATACCAAGCTAAAACACATATAAATCTTGCACCACACCTTCTTATAACCTTCAAGTCCTAAAACCTAAGGCACTTTTCTTATATTTTGTAAGAAAGTTAACTAGTTTTTGAAAGAAAACTAGTGTTTGATCTTCAATCTTGGAAATTTTCTAAGAAAAGTTGTTATAACTTTAAAGTCTCCAAAAAGACGTCGTTATAATCTTCAAATAGCTTTGGACTTCAAGAAGGCGTCGTTATAATCTTCAAATAACCTTGGTTTATCAAAGATTGCAAAGGGTTGAAGCAAGTCTATCAAAGTCCATTTCCTTACTTGTTACTTCCTTTCTTTATTAGAAAGCCAAAAGTTGTAAGCCTAAACCTAACATGCTTCTTGTTAATTTATCATGTTCATATCATTTACATGTTATTCTTGCTATATTATGTTTTGTATTTATGTCCATGATGTATAAAAATGAGTAAAAGATGTTGTTATAATGAATTATTGCAACAAGTTACTAAAACAAGCAAACTAGTGAATTTCTTGGTAAGACCTGATCAAAATGGTAAAAATATGATATTGTATTATTACATATTGTAGTAGAGGACCTAACAAGGAAACCATAGCAATTTGAACCACCTAAAAAGAGTATACGAGTCAAAAGTTACGCCCATTTGAAGTTACCAAAGATTTCCGGCAAAACTGCCCAAACCTTCCTGTCTTGCATTCTGAGTTTTTGAAAGTCACCCTTCTGGTCCGATTCAACAAAAAGTTAAAACACGAAAGTTGTCCGGAATGCCGTTTTCGTTCAGGTAAAAAGAAGCTCGAGACCTAAAAATGCTTTCCGAGTGATAAAATTCTTCAAATTCTAAACAGCCCATTTTTAGGCGAAAGTCACTAGATTATGGTTATACTTTGAAAGGAACAAGAGGTCTTATGACCTATAATCAAGACCACAACCATGGCTAGAGCCAAGGTTGTGTCTCATGACCTTGGAACAAGGACCAAAGGTCATGGCTAGGCCATGACGAAATGACCATACCAACTTACATAGGCGTAAACATGAAACAATGAATTAGGCGATAACTTGAACAAGCAATTTGGATCTACTTCACTTAAAAGGGAACCATGAGATATTACAAGGAAAAATGGTCATACAAGACTTATGAAACATACCCTAATAACAATCTTCATGTACTAATAAACTTTCCTAAGTTTATTCAAATATCGGACATGTAACTTTTCGGATCAAAACTTATATCTATATATTTCATCAACTACTACAATAGTAGGGAGCCTCATGTGAGGAGTTCATTATGTAAGCCGTCGAGATGAGTTGTGGATTTACGAATTAAAGTGTTCTGGCTCCTCGAACGCTTACTAACATGACTTCTGAAATATGTCAGCCCGAACGGTAGTAAACGATATACAAAACATACATGTTCCTGAATCTTTTCTTTCAAGGACATACAATATACATCATACCACATCATGGACTAAATGCAAGATATATATATAGGCACTACTTCATGTTCTTTACTCCGAACCTAAGTCGCAACATTCGATTATAGGTTGCTCGTAGAAACCTTCACGATTCAACCGTTACATTCATTACTTGCTATCTTACTTAAGGTGAGTTCATAGCCCCACTTTCCATTACTTAATTGTTTTACAAACCCTTGGGGGGAATACATGCTATTTTTAACCGAGCACAATGTTTTTAAATTGTATGCTTGCCTGATTGTTTTATTATCACTAAGTACCATCCTTGCTAAACCGAGATTCCTTATTATGAACCATTTAATCACTAGCAATAGTGAGCGCGAATATTGTGAATAGGCCTATTGGGATTGATGAATCCCATTTGTATTGACTAAAGTTCAAACAAATGCATTAATATTTGAGATTTAGGTATGTTAGCAAAGTACCTACCGGGATAATTCTGCCGATCGATATTGGTACACGTTAACGTTTTGGTGTCATAAGCTTAGTGTATAATACATTTTATGGGCGTATAATAACGTAGCCTGCCTGTTTTGTTTTCCAAACATTGGTGTGAGTCTATAACTCACACTACCAACATATTGTGTTCAGACGATTTAACAAACTCTATGAATATCACTCAACCTTTGTGTTGACCTCTCAAGCATGTATTTCAGGTTCATGACGATCAAGGATGGCACGGAAGGGCACGGATACTCAAGAGGGCTATAAATTTTATTATCTTTCAAAAACTCATTTATTATACATTGTAAACATGGAACCATTTGGGACCTCATTTTGTAAATCTCTGATATTTATACAATTTGAATGATAAATCTTTTAAAACGACTCAATTGGAGTTCGTTTTCTATTATTGTGACTATTGTGCCGTCGTGTAACACCCAGTTTGAATTCCGCTGCATCCATGAATTGGGGGTGTTACAGATTGGTATCAGAGCCCTGGTTATAGAGAAACGGGTCTAATTGAGACCTAAACTATAACCGCAATTACAAGCAAAAACATTTTATAGCCTTCCGCTCTCCGTGTCTTCCATCCTCCAGACGATTATGGATTTAGTAAGCATGTTATGATACACAAACATATTAGTATATTCATATATACCCATTTTGAGCATTTCCCCGTAAGCATTAGTATATTGATATATAAACTCGGTTTATTTTCAATCATTTATCTAAACAATGGACTAAACATATCTTTGTATGCCTATTCTAGGGCATTTCGACACAATCACATTCTCCCAATCATGTTCCTACTCCAACATTTTTGTCCAAGACATTGTGAGATACAATGGTCTCATTCATTTTCCAAGACATTGTGAGATACAATGGTCTCATTCATTTTCCAAGACATTGTGAGATACAATGGTCTCATTCATTTTCCAAGACATTGTGAGATACAATGGTCTCATTCACTTTTCAAGACATTGTGAGATACAATGACCTCATTCATTTTCCAAGACATTGTGAGATACAATGGTCTCATTCATTTTCCAAGACATTGTATGATACAATGGTCTTAATCATTTCTCAAATGTTTTGAGTCACACAATGGCCTAACCTATTTCCCAGACATTGTGAATTGCACAATGGTCTAACCTACTTCCGAGACATTGTGTTTTATGCAAATGGTCTCTAGAATTATTCCATCACATCATCAATATCATTTCATATGATATCAAAAACCCGTCACAACCTATCGATTTCTAAACAAGAAATATGAGATTTCTAAAGGACAAACAAATCCATCACCTACAAAAGCTGAAGTTCAGCCCTACATTCATCAAAGTTTTCTTCTGAAACCTTCATTATTAAAAGTTCGTGATCCTGGCCAAGTATGTTCTATTTTAGAACTACTTAAGACTTCCTTTCCATACGTACCTACCCTTACTATCTTCTATGCAATGGAATATGAAAACATACGTTACAAGTCTTGTATGGACGGGACTTGCAACTTAAGGGTTTGACATCGCCTTTGTTTAGTGGACAGTTTCCCGAAAGCAACGGACATATCACAAGTATACCTAATTTAGGTATTTGAAAATTTTATCGAACCTTGGCTAAATATAGACTAGACATCTATATTTAACCTAGGGACAGTGGAATATAGTCTGACTAACTATATTCGACTTAAAATTTTCAAATACTGAGAATAGTTGTATTAGGGTTATGTTTAGATTGATTTCCTACATGAACACGATAAACCACCAGAATACATTAAAACAATCTAGAGACACGATAGTGTCTTACTACTCAGCGAAATCTTAACACCTTATTTGTATGATCTAAATTCATTCTTGAAATTTTCATTTATGAGATAATCCGAACTACTATCTTGGGATGGTTATCAATTATTCTTCTCATCCTGTAGAAGTACTATCCTGTTTAGGTCCTAAGGATACCATTCCATCATAAACTTTTAAAATCTCTTAAGATTTTTAATGCAAACTCAACATCTATACCTAAGAGTATTAACATTAAGCATACACTAAGCACTTTTGTTCATCAACATATCACAACATTACCTTCACAACCATGGCTCATCCAATGGAAAGCATATATGATAAGAGAAGAAGAAGCTTATCAGAATCTCAACAACACTGCAGAACAATGAAGTTTAGAACTTAGCAGTCATATTTATTTATGCACTATGTTGTACTACGTGTATGTCATCCCTAGTAATGAGAGTTTTATGACTTAAGAATATTTGATGTTCAATGAACAACTCTTTGTGAAAATTCTCATCTATTGTACTTTCTATCTCTAAACCAATTTGATTGTTTAGTAGACTATTACCATTCTATAAGATTTACTCAGTTATCTTATAAACCATTCAACAAATTTTACTTCAAGCTATTTTGTTATCACTTTATTGTTTCACATCATGTTACTCCCAGATATTTTACCACCATCTTAGAAAAATCACTTCGTTGATACCACCCTATAAATCAATATCATGCCTTCATTTCCAACTTTCATCACAAACCACTAAATCTCAACATGCCAAAATGAAGAACACAAACCTTCTTAACTTTCTCACCATCATCATCTTCACAACCCTTAATCCCTCAAGCTCACTTTCTGATCTTGATGCACTTTTAAAAGCTCAAATCATCCTTAGTTACACCACAAACACCCTCACCAGCTTTACAAGATTGAATATTCATCTTGTACTTTTGGAACACCAGTATCATCTCGTAATACACTACCTTGTAACTCACCGACTAATTGTGAATGTTGTGTTGGGAATTCTTAAGTAGGATGATTTGTAATTATTTGAATGGATTGGGATGCCTTTTCATTTAAATAAAGAAATTGTAAATCACCGAACCATAAGTTTATATTTCCGTATTTACATTGTTTGGGATGCCTCTCTATGTAAATAAAGAATTATAAATAAGTGGACTTATTTGTATCCGAAATAACATAAGTATGAAGTCAATAAACACTAAGTACAACAACCGATTACCTACTAGGCTATGATTGCAATTACTATCTCAAATCCTATTAATATACGACTGCTATATCAATTTCCTTTGATATTCGACTATTACCATACCTTTCCTACATAAAAGTAAGCCTCATCCTACACCATACACTGAAATGACAAAATCAAATTACATCACCGGTAATCCCAGACTTTAGTCCTTATAAGTAACCACACCTTTTCATCGATACCACTCCAACATATGACACACATAGAACTTCGGGACGAAGTTCCCCGTAAGGGGTAGAGACTGTAACAATTCGCAATTTCAGGATAATTACCATTCCCGGAAAAATTTTACTATTCACTTTTTACTATTCACTTTTTACTATTCATCTCAGAAATTTTTATTTCATATTCTCGTAAGTTAAACTATTTTAACGATAATCCGAGAGTTTAACGCTCGTCGGATCATTTCTGCAAAAATCACAAAGCCGTGTCCGAGATTTACTTTTAGGTTTAAACGTCCTTCCAGCATCCCGATATATCCATAAAACATTATAAACAATAGAAATATGATTTTCTATCATTTTATGACAATTCCAAAAGTTTTGGAATTTTACGTTTTTCAGTTCAGCGTTTTACGCGAATTGCGCGTTTTAGACCCGTGTTTCCAGTTTTTAGCAGGGTTTTCGCACCCGATAGATCCTACCACTCATTTTATATTTTATTATGGACTATATTGACATGTTTAACAATACTTTTAAGTTTCATATTTTTACGATACCCGGTTTTACGTTTTGAGGCTTAATCATTTACGGTTAGCTTTTTACGGAGTCAAAATGCACAAACTAAGCAAGATAACACCAAGACTCATCATCTAGTCATCTTATCCTCCTTGAACCGCCATTTAGGGGGGGAGTCACCATTTTGTGGCTTGATCTTGACCATTGATCTCTAGGATGTTTACAAGTGTCTAAACTAACCATGGTTAAATTCTAACCCAATATATGGTTAACTATTTTTCCTACCCTATAAATACCAAGCTAAAACACATATAAATCTTGCACCACACCTTCTTATAACCTTCAAGTCCTAAAACCTAAGGCACTTTTCTTATATTTTGTAAGAAAGTTAACTAGTTTTTGAAAGAAAACTAGTGTTTGATCTTCAATCTTGGAAATTTTCTAAGAAAAGTTGTTATAACTTTAAAGTCTCCAAAAAGACGTCGTTATAATCTTCAAATAGCTTTGGACTTCAAGAAGGCGTCGTTATAATCTTCAAATAACCTTGGTTTATCAAAGATTGCAAAGGGTTGAAGCAAGTCTATCAAAGTCCATTTCCTTACTTGTTACTTCCTTTCTTTATTAGAAAGCCAAAAGTTGTAAGCCTAAACCTAACATGCTTCTTGTTAATTTATCATGTTCATATCATTTACATGTTATTCTTGCTATATTATGTGTTGTATTTATGTCCATGATGTATAAAAATGAGTAAAAGATGTTGTTATAGTGAATTATTGCAACAAGTTACTAAAACAAGCAAACTAGTGAATTTCTTGGTAAGACCTGATCAAAATGGTAAAAATATGATATTGTATTATTACATATTGTAGTAGAGGACCTAACAAGGAAACCATAGCAATTTGAACTACCTAAAAAGAGTATACGAGTCAAAAGTTACGCCCATTTGAAGTTACCAAAGATTTCCGGCAAAACTGCCCAAACCTTCCTGTCTTGCATTCTGAGTTTTTGAAAGTCACCCTTCTGGTCCGATTCAACAAAAAGTTAAAACACGAAAGTTGTCCGGAATGCCGTTTTCGTTCAGGTCCAAAGAAGCTCGAGACCTAAAAATGCTTTCCGAGTGATAAAATTCTTCAAATTCTAAACAGCCCATTTTTAGGCGAAAGTCACTAGATTATGGTTATACTTTGAAAGGAACAAGAGGTCTTATGACCTATAATCAAGACCACAACCATGGCTAGAGCCAAGGTTGTGTCTCATGACCTTGGAACAAGGACCAAAGGTCATGGCTAGGCCATGACGAAATGACCATACCAACTTACATAGGCGTAAACATGAAACAATGAATTAGGCGATAACTTGAACAAGCAATTTGGATCTACTTCACTTAAAAGGGAACCATGAGATATTACAAGGAAAAATGGTCATACAAGACTTATGAAACATACCCTAATAACAATCTTCATGTACTAATAAACTTTCCTAAGTTTATACAAATATCGGACATGTAACTTTTCGTATCAAAACTTATATCTATATATTTCATCAACTACTACAATAGTAGGGAGCCTCATGTGAGGAGTTCATTATGTAAGCCGTCGAGATGAGTTGTGGATTTACGAATTAAAGTGTCCTGGCTCCTCGAACGCTTACTAACATGACTTCTGAAATATGTCAGCCCGAACGGTAGTAAACGATATACAAAACATACATGTTCCTGAATCTTTTCTTTCAAGGACATACAATATACATCATACCACATCATGGACTAAATGCAAGATATATATATATAGGCACTACTTCATGTTCTTTACTCCGAACCTAAGTCGCAACATTCGATTATAGGTTGCTCGTAGAAACCTTCACGATTCAACCGTTACATTCATTACTTGCTATCTTACTTAAGGTGAGTTCATAGCCCCACTTTCCATTACTTAATTGTTTTACAAACCCTTGGGGGGAATACATGCTATTTTTAACCGAGCACAATGTTTTTAAATTGTATGCTTGCCTGATTGTTTTATTATCACTAAGTACCATCCTTGCTAAACCGAGATTCCTTATTATGAACCATTTAATCACTAGCAATAGTGAGCGCGAATATTGTGAATAGGCCTATTGGGATTGACGAATCCCATTTGTATTGACTAAAGTTCAAACAAATGCATTAATATTTGAGATTTAGGTATGTTAGCAAAGTACCTACCGGGATAAATCTGCCGATCGATATTGGTACACGTTAACGTTTTGGTGTCATAAGCTTAGTGTATAATACATTTTATGGGCGTATAATAACGTAGCCTGCCTGTTTTGTTTTCCAAACATTGGTGTGAGTCTATAACTCACACTACCAACATATTGTGTTCAGACGATTTAACAAACTCTATGAATATCACTCAACCTTTGTGTTGACCTCTCAAGCATGTATTTCAGGTTCATGACGATCAAGGATGGCACGGAAGGGCACGGATACTCAAGAGGGCTATAAATTTTATTATCTTTCAAAAACTCATTTATTATACATTGTAAACATGGAACCATTTGGGACCTCATTTTGTAAATCTCTGATATTTATACAATTTGAATGATAAATCTTTTAAAACGACTCAATTGGAGTTCGTTTTCTATTATTGTGACTATTGTGCCGTCGAGTAACACCCAATTTGAATTCCGCTGCATCCATGAATTGGGGGTGTTACAGTAATCACTCAAGAAAGAGTTTTTATATTCCATTGTTAATTTCATAAATATGACAATCATAATCTTTAGATATTTAATGTATTTAGAAAAGAATATTCAATCACAGTTAATCGTTTAAATGTGATTAATAATCTTGTCATAAAACATGCATTTAAATACGTTCACAATATTGTCCATACGATTTCTATACAAAGATTTAAACCACAAAGGTTACCTAATCTTTGAAGAAACTCATCTTCATTTTCTAGTCTAACTATTAAGATAAACCAAGTTTCTAAAATTGATTATCTTATGGACTGCATCTTAATCATTCATATCATGTATACTTTACCCAATTTCATATTTGGTAATGTATCATGATGATTATCAGGTTTACAATAATCCTGTAAATCATAGCCCTCAGCATATTAATCAAATATCTGAGATATATTACTATTCTATGAATGATAATTCCATCATCTCGATATTTAACATGTAAATGTCAAACTTTATTATCATGCTGAGATTTAACATTCAAATGTCAAACTTCATCATGATATTTACTAGTGTATTTTTAGAAGATTATGTATATTGTAATTTTATCTTTTAAAGATCAAAACTCCTACTTGCTTTTAGCAATTTAAAGACTATCTTTAAATTCTTAGCAAATAAAGCAACAATACAATGTTCTCTTTTGGGATATTACAAATACTTACTGACAGTTCCTGACTTTACTTTGTTAATAACCTCTTCATAAGCATTTAAACAAATTTAGAACTTCAATTTAAGACTTAATGTGATTCATCACATTCCATCATATGATAATGTCTTATTAATCTTATAGGTTGGAGTTTTATTAAATATGTCCAAGTCATACTCAACATTATAACCTTGATAACTTTTGGAAGAAAAGAAGTCATAGTTATCTTTAATCAAACAATATAACAAGAGTTTGATTTTCCTAACTGAACATACCATAAACATTTGGTAGTTCATTAGTATTAATATTGTAAGACAATCTAACAATATTTAAGATAACCATATTCCTCTTGACTTGTCTATTTACCAACTAAGTCATTTTAATGGTATAATAGTATTTTCAAGCCAATTACATGCTTTATAACACAAGTAGTTTTTACAAAGTTACTTCCTGTTCATGTCTTTACAAGAAAACATAAACTGTTATAATTCCACTATACGTTATAAGTCATTTAACAATTTAATAACTTCATGTATATGTCTTAATTAAAAAACATAAGAAGATAACGTCTTACTTTATTATAAGTCTTGTAACAATTAAAAGACTTTATGTTTATATCTTTTTGTAACACCCCCAAAATTCGGGTCCAGCGAAAGCATACATGTCATGGGGTGCTACGAAATTGGTATCATAACGTAAGGTACAAAGAACGGTTTTTATTTCAATTATTCAGAAGAAGAGTTTCAATACAAGAACATTGAGTTTACATTTTAAGAAAGTAGTGCGGAAATAGGCCCATAAACAAATAAAGCGGTCCCAATTATATATCAGAGTCGCCTATGACCAATGCCCCTTGCCAAGCGCCTTCAAATAGTGAGCTAACGCCTTAAACCTGAAAATACATGCTAAAACGGTCAGCTTACGCTGGTGAGTTCATAGTGTTTGTGATAAATGAAGCGTAGGACAAATGTGAGCACGAAGTACAAATGTAAGCACATAACAACTAACAACAGCGAATATGCCTAAACGATTCACACACTGACTGGGTGCCACTTCCCAAAAGAGTGTACAGGGAGCCAATTCCCAAAGGATGTACTAAGAATGCATCACTAAACAGTTACGCACATTCAAGCCAAGTCACACATATTTAAATTCACACAATAAGGCACATATTGAAATGAAATAGCTACTGTTGCGACAACTGAACCTGCCAATAGAAACAACACACCACAAAGGTCTTCTGACATACAGTCAGGATGCACACACCACAAGGGTCTTCCGACATACAGTCAGGATGCACAGGGGAGCTACCCCAATAGTACTATCAAATGCTTCGGCTCCAAACGGAGTTAAACAGTTGCGCATACTAGCTCACATGAAATAAAGTTATACCACATAGCACATAATCGCAATCAAACGCACATATTGTCCAAATCATGAAAGCAGTAGATCACAACATGATAAACATTTGAAAATCATTGAGTTTAGTTAAAATGAACGAGCATGTATTCTCCCCCAAAATAGTTGTAAAACCAGTAAAAAGTAGGGGCCATGAACTCACCTGGGCCACAGCAATGCAAGGATCACAACTGACACAACTGGCATCTAGCTAATCACAACGACATCCGGAAGAAAGGTACGACGGTACGGAAGTGGCCAAATCAAATACAGCAACTCATCTTGACGTCAAAGTGCATGATTCTCCAAAAGCTGACCACTCCCAAATAATACCCATTCTTAAATCTCCATATCTTTCGTTATCCATTTATTAGTGTTTGTGTTTGGTATCATTGTGTGTGCAGTGAGAACATGACATCGACTCAAGTGGACTCACGCCAAAGAACAAATAAGCGACATCGTCGAGAAACGAGACAAGACTCTACATGAGACGAAAGGGTCAAACTATGAAACCACACCAAAACAATCACACCTAAATGGCTACTAAGTCAACCTCATGGTCATCAATTTAATCTAAACCTCGATATTCCTACAATTGGTATATCTTGATAAACGTGCCCTCGAAACGTTTAATAACTCGTCAGTATTAAATTAAATACCGTTTCCTTTAATATTTCCATAAAATATTAAATAACGTTGTTTTAGTTATTTAACGTTTTCTTTCTAATTTAGAAATGTTAATTAACGTTTTAACCTCGCTTAATATTCTTTATTAATTAGAAAACATTATATAACTTCTTGTTGTCATTTAATAATTACAGATAACTTATAAATATTAAGTAACGTTGTTTAGTCGTTTGTTAATATTTAAAGTTACTAATTTAACTTATAAACATGTCACGTAACGTTCAAATAAAATTTATATTTTCTCAAGTTATTTCACGTTTCAAGTCACATTTATCACGAGTCCACTAGTTAACCAATATAAGTCTAATAGTAATAACATGTCCATCTTGGCACGTCGAGATCACACGAGACTAGAAAGTCTCAATGACGCTCAACACGCACAAATCAACACAAGCCTAAACATATATCCACCCAAAATCCATTTTCCACAACAACAACTTCAACAATAACGGCCGACCGCGGCACGTGTACTAACCTAATCCCCATCAAATCTAATCGTCACAACAAACTTAAAAACTTCATCGATAACCAAAAGCTTGCCGAGACCCTAATGGTCTCGGATTCTATACCTCGGTCAATACAACCAACAATAACGACCTCAATTACAACAATAATCCAAGAACAACAACTACTTCTCGACCCAACAACAACAAAACATCGACAACATCAGGAAGACAACAACATCGCAACTAGAACCACAACGAGACCCAACAACAGCAAATACAACAACAATGGCGACAAGGACCAGCAACAACCAGAACAATAACACCATCGACAACAAGAATCCAATACCAGCAACTTGGTCACCCAAATCCACATTCGAACCCAACTCTCAACTGCAACAACTCCTCCCAAACCATCTCCCAACTATCCTAATCTCTCGGCAACAAAATAACATCCAAATACGATCAAACCCAGGAGCACAACAAGATTTAAACAGGAAATACCACTTCTGTCGTGAGTCTGATACTCACGGCTTCATCTATTCACGACCGACAACACAACACGAAAACAAAATGATACCAAACACGATTTAAGCTTGTTTTTAATTATTGTTATTTCGCTTATCATGAAACCATCAAAATCTGAATATGTACAACGCGTGAATCAATAGATCGACAAAGATGGGTGATGAAGGTGGTGATATACACGGCTGTGGTGGCGCGTGGGGATAGTGGACGGCCATTTGGAGCGCGTACAGTAGCAACAATTGTAGGAGGGAAAATGAGAGGACAAGGGGTGGTGGCAGTGTAACCAGAAAGGTGGTGGTGTGGCCGGAATATGGTCGGAGATGGTCGGAGAAGAAGGGGAAGGGTGGAGCGGCTGAGATGTGGAGAGGGAGTACCAAAACCCTAAGTGTGAAATAAGATATGTATTTATAGGGTGAGGGATGTGAGGGGGGATTACTAGCAAACCATCACGCTCCCCCGAGGACCAATATCGTCACTTTCACTTATATTTTTAACGAGATGAGAATTTGACTAATAAAATGTACGATAAATATTTCCCGAGCCTCCGATATTATTACCGTTATTCTTAAATTCATTTTTCTGTTAAATTTGGACATAATTATGTCTAGGTTCTTCCAAGTAACGTCACACTCAAAGTTAACTGTTGTTTCTCCGAATATAATTTGTCAGGAAAATTTACGAGTTGTTACACTTTTCAATGAAACATAAACATGTTTAACTAAAGTAATTATGAACACCATCTTTTGGTTTCAATAGTAATTTCAAGTTAATATATTACTTCACAATAATGTAAATAACATTATTTCTTCATTTATTTATGTCATTCTAAGAACACATAAATATTTAGATTGAAGTAGCATTAGATTACTTAATTAATTTATGTCATTCCTTGAATTCATAAATATACTAATTAAAGTAGTCTTAATATCATATTGACACATATTCTAATAGTTATCTAATTTAGAAACTGCAAATTCTCATAGTTCAATTACATCAGTTGATCTGCTAGTAATGAAAATATGAAATTCACCTTGTTGTTGCAATCTAGCTAAGCTCTCACATAACATAAATTGTAACACCAAGTGTTTCTTGAATTAGATTAATAAAATTCATATTGGAACTTTATTCTCTTACCTTGCAGTCAAGAGAATCCATTAAATCATATCTTTATGAGTTGTTTCTTGCACATATTAAAGATAACATTTCTCCCACTTGTGCATGGAACAACCTCATATAGTTGATAAACAACACGCCATGCATTTGTTTATGTAGTCAATATGATTGTGTCATAGATTTTAGCATAACGAGTAGTTATAGAACAACAATGTCTAGTAAGGAAACGTACAAGACTATCCTTAAAAGTATGAGTGTCTACACTTGGAAAGTAATTATCTTTAGCTACCAAGATGTCAAAGCTTGTAACTCCCACTGAATTAAAGGTCATTACAATAATTTCCTATTCAGTAATAAGTACACAATACTCACACTGAATTTGACAAGATTTAAAATGTTTCATATCCAGTGAAAGAAAATAGTGTACTTTTAACTTTCCTACACCTTTAATTGTCCATACGTAACAATTACTTATGCACTAAAAGTGTATTCTACTACGTAAATGATGGACTATCC
The DNA here is from genome assembly GCA_030686995.1 of Artemisia argyi. Taxonomy (NCBI): domain Eukaryota; kingdom Viridiplantae; phylum Streptophyta; class Magnoliopsida; order Asterales; family Asteraceae; genus Artemisia; species Artemisia argyi. The sequence goes on along the minus strand of CM060703.1, from coordinate 247,346,773 downwards.
ACCAAATGCTTTTAACTTGAAAAATTAGGCATGCAATTTCTTCCTTAACAGGTCTACCATCCTACAATGTATGTAGCACCTTTAAAATAGTCAAAACAACTAGTTTGTCTTTAAACATTTTGCAGTAATTAGTCTAGCTTCTAATTATAATAACTCATAAAGTGTCATACATAATTTTCTGTTAACCAAATATCATATTTGTTACTAAGAATTTGATCACCGAATGAGGATGATAAAATCCCTATGAAAAATATTCGCAATTTTCTTAACTATTAAAAAATTTGCTATGAGTTATATTAGAATTTAGACATATCTAATATTCCTATTTTCCTTTCTCATTCATGAAAAGGAAGACTTCTTTCATAGAAAGGAGACTTCTTTTGTCTTTTAAGTAAATCATTCTTAATCAAACATTTGTTTGAAAACAGAACGAGATCAATTTACCAAAGCCCAAAGTGCGTTTACGGTTTGAACGTTGCATTAATACATTAAAACGAATTACAAAATTCAATTTCAGTATTTTCGATAATTAGATCTTTAAGAAAATAAAATACCCATTGGTAAATATATTCATATAAACCATAGTATTTTCTTAAAGCTAGGATCCAAATTGACATAGTACCATTACAACAGTTGATCTGCTAGTAATGATAGTATTCAACAAGGTAATTGTCGTACAATAATTGGCATAACATTTGTCCAATTCCTAGATTTATGGGATTTACAATCATAAAACATTTGTATTGTAAGCATGTTTGATCCCCATCTTAATGCCATGAGTCCAAGATCTCACTTCCTTCTCAATTTAAGTCGTCTAACTTAAAAACTGCAAACTCATAAATCCATTACATCAGTTGATCTGCTAGCAATGAAATTATGAAATTTACCTCTCCATTGCAATCTCGCCAAGTTCTCACATGACGTAAATTACAACTTCAAGTGTTCTTAATTAGATGGCATTTGACTTAATTTTATAAGGGTATTTAATTTTGACGTGTAATCAAAATAATGTATGAAGAAGCATGCATACAACTTCATAACATTGGTTTTATAAAACATTTTTATTACCAATTCACTAAGAGTAAAATAGCAAAGTTTTGATTGAGGTATCGGGTTCACCAATTAAAGAATTACCAACAATTATCGTCCACTATATCGTACTTTTGCATAAGCCCTAAGGCTTAGTGTTTCGGATAATCATTATGGAATTGTGGTTAATTCACCCTTAAGATGACAGTGTACATGTAATGGTTGTTCGGTAAGTCTAATTTACACACAAACGAGCGTTAAGACAGAATTTTGTCTATCTAAGGCCACAATTTAATGCGATGCCAACCTTATACCCATCTTATAGTGTGTAAACTTCGGTCGGGCCTTGTTAACCATTACGTACAAAAACATCAATCAACCAATCCTTTGAAATTTAAGCTCTTAAAACCAAAACAATTTCGCCATTTATTTAGTCCATATTATTTTTCTATTCAAAATTACCCTTTTCGTTTATAAACATGTCTAACATAATAATAAACAAAAACAAGTAATATATAATAAAAAATAAACAACCAAATAAACATATACATAACATAACAATTAAATATGTATAACATGTAGCCACATGCAAATCTTATTCAATAGTCCTATTAATAATCAAGTCTAGGTGTATAATGCATTTATTCAATTAAGGCTTTCTTCTTCAAAGGAAAAAGAGCCACATACATCGATAAATCGATTGCGTAAGCCAAAACTAAACAAATACCACATAGCACATAATTGATTACTTAATATTGGAGTCTTCCCCAATTCGACATCTATTAATAAATTTACATGTTCATAAATTTAATTAAACAATTTAAATAATCACACAATTAAATCCATGCAAACATGCACTTTTCATGGATTATGCTTAACAATTAACATATTGCACCAAGATCGTTTACTAAAACGCATAACCAATTACATGACATCCTAGGGTTTCTAATCATATTAAAAAAAAAATCAAAACCAAAACCCTATAAATCCTAATAGGTCAATCAACCCTATAAAAAAAATTAGGGTTTGGAATAAAAAAAAACCCTAAAAACATGTAATTAAACGAATCAAGATTCAATTTTTATGTATTTCGATAATTAATTACACATTATAACGGCTCTAGATGCCACTGTTGGAATTATTATATCATGACAATCATGTAAAATAAACCAAACACATCAAGTGAGCATAGCGGAAGCAATTACAAGATCATATAATATGTAATTAATTAATCAACATAAAAGTAAACATACCTTTGCGATTCTAGCCCGAACAAGAATCGAATGCAATCTTCAAATCAAGAACCCTAATTAGGGTTTATGTGGATTATAAGAATTACCCCTTACCTCTTTTGTAATTCAATCCAAGAATCAAACAATAATGTGTTTGAATCGCGTTCTTGTACACACGTACTAATTCAAGAAAAAGTTTATGCAAGTAAATTAAACACAAAACTTTGTTGAAGCTTGAAAATCGAATCCCTTAGGGATAAGTTTGATGGATCGATTATGGGACAAAGAAGAGGAGAGAAAACACCAAGATGTGTGTGTACAAGTTATGAGAAAACAATACATCTTGGGTTTGCTTATATACTATTAAATACTTGGAGCTCAAGGCACAAAGGAGGTGGGAAACCCTCCTTGGCCGATCGGTTGTGGAGTCCCCAAGGGAATTCCAGAACCTTCCCTTGTTTCCAAATATTCATTAGTATTACTTTCCTAATCTTCGTTAATAGGTCATTAGTCATTTATCATTAAATACTAATTACTATTACTAGTTTTGTGTTTATTAATAATTACTTATAACATTTACAAATAATTATTTCTTTTTCTCTTCATACGTATTGTGTGCAATCCCGTGATCTCGAGTTCGATCCTAACATACGACTACTAAAATAATGTCCATAATCTAACAAATAGGACTTTAACATATTCTCGAATCAAGCAGATAATTTAACAGAAAGATATGCATAACCTTGAGTTGGGTTCGAGGAAACGAAGAGCCAGACTAATAAAGTTGTAAGTGTAATGGAACCTTTAAACTTATCCTGAACTAATATATGAAAAATGCATTTATATCATCAGCAATGGAGCGTGAAATTATCATGAGAATGGCAAACTATTGCTTCCACGATACCTAGATCGATAAATACAGAAATAGTCCACAAAATGCAGAACGCCAGAAAATCGATAAATGAATGGAAATTCAAATGTAGAGTATGTTTCACCTTGCCGATGAAAAATTCTTGTCTGCTAAATACTCTAAGCGGAATTTGATCACCTAAGCAAAAAAAATCTGAAGTAGTCATTCTTTCTTGCATCCAACTGATGAGTCAAAGTGAAAGGTTCGAGAAGTAAAGATCATTGTGTATAGAATGAAGATCTATAAATGAAGAATAAGAACACCTACTTGTCCCCATTGAAAATGGTTTAAAGCAGTATCGTGTCCATAGCTATTGTTATTTCCATTGCGAGTATGGCCATATTCATCTCCATAAGCATCATTGGTACATCCTATCAATAGAAATCATATGAAATCAAAATATCATCAAAGGAAACATGATTTTTTTTTTTTTTTTTTTTTTTTTTTGGGAAGAAAATTAGATTTCTATGGACTGCGAACTACTTTCAGTTTTACCTGAGATAATGAAGTGTCTTCCACATAACCCTACAATGTTATCCACAATATTACAATGATAATCGTTGCAAAAAGTAATGTATTATATGTACCCAATGCATCTCATAGTTTGATTCCGAATATTGAAGAAAATAAACAAAATAGTTGATTATCTTAATGAAGAAGGAAGCAGCAACGACTACGAGACTAACTGATGACGTATAGTCTATATTTGGGCCACGAGCCTAAATGATAAACATTACTTGACCCAAACCCACCATGAGTGGGCTATTATAACGAATAATGGGCCATAATAATAACGGCTTGGGCTCACGAAGCCCAAAGCCCAACCAAACTTAACCGGGTATGCGATAAGGATTACCTATTCATAGAATAGATATCCTTACCCCGGATAAGCATTACGTATGCGAAAAGTAAGGAGCAACAAACCTACACGGTTTCAGCCCCTATATAAGGAATGACATCCCTCATTCAAAGGTACGATATACAACCCTAAAACTCTCTACGAGAACCCTAAATCGATTACTTACTCTCACGCCGGAGTCTAATCGGGGGAGACAATCCCTCGATAAGCCTAACGGTGTTGTCTTATTTTCTTAGTACGCAGGTAACAAGTGCTAAGGAGTGAATTGGTACGAGAGCATAAGCCCATAACCAGGTACGCCCAACTTTTGTATCAACAAGTGGCGCCATCCGTGGGACCCTACTACGAACTAGAATGACGAAACATAAGAATTCGAGCCAGCGGACTCCGCAGTCAGAAAAACGTGACCATCAGAGGAAGAATCAACAAGATCCAACCTCCAGACAAGTCGCTGGGACAACCAGCACACCGGCAGGAACAACCCCACCTCGTCTAGCAGTAGAACTACCTATAAGAACTACTCAAGTCACACCAGTGGTCCCAAGCGTTGAGGAACTCCAACGCACCCTCTTCACCACTCCTCATCAGGCTACACCCGTAGTGAACAACACTGCGCCGCCAGGCGCGCCTGAACGAAACAGGGCGCCTAACACTGAGGCAGAAATTCTTGCAACAACTGAGGACGCACCTGATCTAACTTTGGGAAACTTTGTATCCCAAAATTATGAAACACGAACCGCCCTCATGCAAGAAGAAGCAACAAGAAGAGCAAGCGCGGGTCTACAAGCCCGACTCAATTTTGGTCCTGAACGCGAACCATCACCATTGCGTCACCCACGAGGAAGACGCGCAGAACGTACCACTATCCATGATAGGTTGGGTACGATATCTGATTCACAATACTCAGGAAACAGCGAGAGGCGCACCAATGTCCACTCCAGACTTGGCAGTCGGGGAATACAAGATCGATTAGGGCCTCAACATTCGCCAAGCCAAGGATCTTCCAAACCTGGGGGTAGGAGGATTCAAGACAGATTGGGGGGAAGAAGATCCCCAAGCAGAGATCCCTCAAGCTCTTCTTCTGAAAGAAGCCAGCGCAAGCGCCAAAAAAGAGACTACCCTTCTTCCAGCGACTCCTCGGACAACGAGGATAAAGAAACAGGACACTGGAAGTCAAGAGGAAGACGTCGCGAGGAAGAGAATGAAGATATGTCCCTCCCATGGCGACGCCAGAAAATTGATGCGTTTACACGGCGCATCAGCGATTACTCAGATCGCAAACGCAGGCGCATGCCCGCTAATGTGAAAACATATGATGGAACAGGTGATCCTGACGATCACCTAAAAATTTTCGAATCAGCCGCAACCATCGAAAATTGGCCACAGCCTGTGTGGTGCCACATGTTTAATTCCACATTAGTAGGAAACGCGCGCACATGGTTTAGCAGACTCCCACGTAGGAGCATCGGTGGATTTGAGGAACTACGGAAAGCATTCCGCCTCAACTTCACCCAGCGAAAGAAGTGCGCTAAAAACCCCGTGGAGCTAGCAAGAGTGAAACAGCGTCAAGGGGAATCAACCAGCGCTTTTATGGAACGTTTCAAAGATGAGTGAACCTTTGACGAGTTAACCAAGCGCACTAAATCCTTTATACAACAAGAACAGCCGCGGAGACAATCCAATGAGCAGAATAACAACCGCAGCAGGAATTATCGCAGTGGAAGAGACAACGACAAATATACTCCCCTCAATAAGACTCCGAGAGAAATATTTGTAACAGAAGGTGCGAACTTCCCAAAACCACCACCAATGCGCACTGCAGAAGAAAAGCGCCTAGGTAGTGGATACTGCGAGTACCACGGCCAAAAAGGGCATACAACTAACGAGTGCGTCAACTAAAACAACTAATTGAAAAGCTAGTTAGAGAAGGCAGGATGGACCACCTCGTAAAGAACATCAAGGAAGGAAAAGATAAACAGAGAAACGGGGGTAAGAAAGAACCCCCAAAGGAAAAAGCTGATACTATATACATGATACAATCATGGCAACGCAAGATAAAGCAAAAAGTCAGCCAAAAATTCTCTCCAGAAAAAGAGATATCCTTCCCTACTATAGCTGCGGACAACGCAGTCATGGAGCCTCTAACCATTGAAATACATACAGGGGGACATGACATCCACCGCATGTACATTGATGGTAGAGCATCCGCGGACATCCTGTACGATCACTGTTTCAAAAGACTGCGACCTGAAATCCAAAGTCAATTGATACCAGCTACAACGTCATTAACAAGATTCACAGGAGAAAAGATTTGGACCATGGGGCAGTTACGCTTGTTGGTGGTCGTAGGAGATGAACAACATTCAACCGCAACATGGATAAACTTTATGGTAATAAAGTCTCCTTCACCATACAATGGTATCATTGGAAGACCGGGAATATCATCCATGCGCGCGGTACCATCCACAGCGCACGGAATGCTTAAATTCCCTGTGGAAGGAGGAGTTGTCACTCTCTATAACACAACAGTACCACCAAGAGAATGCATCGCAGTAACAACTGAAGCAGAGACTATTCCAGAACAGCGCACGGAAAAAACGCCAAATTTAAAAGTCGCTATTCACCCAGATTATCCGGAGCAACAAGTTTCGATTGGAGGATCTTTATCTGACAAAGGTAAAGCAGCCGTATGCGCACTCTTGCAAAAGAACCTAGACATCTTTGCATGGGAACCAAAGCATATGACGGGAGTACCGCGCTCTATCACAGAACATAAGCTATAAATCCGACAAGGATACCCTCCAATACGACAAAAGAAGCGCGGCCAGGCCCCAGATCGTGCAAAGGCTATTCTGGAAGAAGTACATAAGCTCGTAGACGCAGGCATCATGCGCGAAGTATATTATCACGACTGGCTTCCTAACCCAGTCATGGTAAAAAAGAGTGATGGCAGTTGGAGGATGTGCGTGGACTTCACAGACCTCAACAAAGCATGTCCGCAGGACTGCTATCCACTGCCGGAGATAGACTGGAAGGTCGAGTCCTTGTGCGGATACCCTTTCAAATGCTTCCTAGATGCATATAAAGGGTATCATCAGATCCAGATGGCAGTGGAAGATGAAGAAAAAACGGCTTTCCACACCAGTCAAGGAGTATACTGCTACACAAAAATGCCTTTTGGCCTGAAAAACGCAGGCGCGACATACCAACGACTGGTGGACACAGCTTTCGAAAAACAAGTAGGCCGAAACTTGGAAGTCTATGTTGATGACCTTGTCATCAAAAGCCATACAGAGGACGAATTGGTGCGCGACATCGAGGAAACATTCAGAACATTGGGGCGAATAAACATGAAGTTGAATCTCAAGAAGTGCACCTTTGGCGCAACTGAAGGCATGTTCCTCGGATATTTGATAGAGCCCGATGAAATCAAGCCTTGCCCAGAGAAGACAAAGGCTGTTATTGATCTCCCCTCCCCGCGCACACTCAAAGAAGTCCAGTCATTAAATGGAAAGTTTGCAGGGCTAAACCGCTTCTTATCTAAGTCAGCAGACAAATCTCTTCCCCTCTTTAAAACACTCACGAAGTGTACAAAAAAGGGAGACTTTCGCTGGACTACCGAAGCGGAGGAAGCTTTTCAACAACTTAAAAACCATCTGGCATCTCTTCCCAAACTCGTCGCACCACGATCAGGGGAAGAACTAATCATGTACTTATCGGCAACCCATGGAGCAGTCAGCGCCGTACTATTGACAGATAGGAACTCCGTCCAGACACCCATATATTTCGTAAGCAAAGCCCTAAAGAAAACAGAGACTAACTACAGCGCTATGGAAAAGCTGGTCTTGGCTCTAGTATTCGCAGCCAAAAGGTTGCGCAGATACTTTCAAGCGCATCCAATAGTTGTAATCACTGATCAGCCAATTAAACAAGTCATCTCTAAGCCTGACGCATCAGGACGCTTACAAAAATGGAGTGTACTGCTAAGTGAGTATAACATCTCATACAGACCGCGCACTGCAATCAAAGGACAAGTCCTAGCCGATTTTATCGTGGAGAAGCCAGACAGCGACAGCCCGACATCTGCGGCTAAAACAGATTTACAGGAACCCTGAATTCTGTTCACAGATGGGTCTTCATGTGTAGAAGGATCAGGCGCATGCCTTATTCTTACAAATCCATAAGGTATGGAATTCACCTATGCGCTACGCTTTGAATTCACAGCCACAAACAATGAGGCAGAATACGAAGCCCTACTAGCCGGACTACGCATTGCAATCCAAATAGGTGTTCGCAACCTAGAAGCAAATGTAGATTCGCGACTAGTTGCTAACCACGTGCTAGGTGAATATGAAGCAATCTTTGATCAAAAACTTTGACAGGTTCACAATAAAACAGGTGCCTAGAGGAGATAACAGGAAGGCGGACGCACTCAGCAAGATTGCATCTACAAGCTTCGCACACCTCTCAAAACAGGTATTGGTAGAAACCCTAAAAAACAAGTCAATCTTGGAAAGGGAGATAGCAACGGTGATAGAGGAACAAGACCCTACATGGATGACACCTATCATCGAATTTATTAGCAAGGGAATCCTACCCCAAGATCATAAAGACGCTCGCAGAATACGGCGCATGGCGCAACGATTTGAATAACGCGACAACGTACTCTATCGACGGTCTTTTTTACAACCATGGCTCAGATGCGTTGGACCCCTTCAAGCAGACTACGTACTCCGCGAAATTCACGCTGGATCATGTAGTATGCACTCAGGGCCACGATCCGTGGTGGCAAGCGCTCTAAGGTCAGGATACTATTGGCCAACAATGCATCGCGATGCACGCGATCTGATAAGAAAATGCAGCAATTGCCAAGTACATAGACCAATTCCGCGCCGACCACAACAAGAGCTAACACCAATTACCTCACCATGGCCATTTTACAAATGGGGTATTGACATCGCAGGACCTTTCCCTGTCGCAGCTGGAGGAGTAAAGTTCCTCATCGTAGCCATAGACTACTTTACAAAGTGGATCGAAGCAAAAGCGGTGGTGAACATCACGGGAAACCAAGTCAAACGCTTTGTTTGGGACAACATTGTCTGTCGCTTCGGACTACCGGGCGCGATCATATCAGACAACGGAAAACAATTCTGTGATAACCCATTCAAAGATTGGTGTGCACAATTGAACATCACGCAACACTTTGCTTCAATCAAGCACCCACAAACCAATGGCCTAGTTGAGCGCGCAAATCGCAGTTTAGGCAAAGGAATAAAAGCGTGCCTTGATAGACACAAAGGAAGATGGGTAGATGAGCTCTCGCATGTCTTGTGGGCGCATCGCACAACAATCAAAACCAGTACTGGCGACACGCCATTTTCCCTAGTCTATGGAACAGAAGCCGTCATACCAGCTGAGATAGGAATGCCAACTATACGCACAGCAGAGGTCAACGTCACGACAAACGACGAGGAACGGCGCATAGACTTAGACATACTGGAAGAAAGACGCGAACGCGCAGCTATACGCGAAGCAAAGGCCAAGGCAAAACTGAAGAAGTATTATGATGCAAAAGTCAAACACACTTCATTCAGACCAGGAGACTTTGTTTACCGCGCCAACGACGCGAGCCACGCAGAAGACACAGGCAAGCTCGGACCTAAATGGGAAGGACCTTACGAGGTCAAAGACGCGCTCGGCAATGGCGCATACAGACTGCGCGATATGGAAGGCCAAGACCTAGCGCGCACCTGGAACATCTGCAATCTTAAAAAATGTTACTTCTAGGCTACGGCCCTTACACAGACATTCTCGCATCCTATGTGATGCCCAATAAGTGTTTGTTCTTTTTCTTTCCTAGGAATCGTATTTTCCTATTTTCTTTAAAAACTTGCAAGTATCAATAAAATGTTATGGTTTTTAGCTAACTCCATATCGTATTTTACTTTATTGCATACATAACAAATGTCAATATTGTTATCTTATATTTTCATTGCCTACATGGCGTGCATGCACCACTTAAAGACCCACGAAGGCATAAAGGATCAGTTAACCTACTAATTCACTTGTTGAGTAAGAGGGCTGCAAACCCATCAACATAGGATCACGTATCCTTGCTAAGCGCCTTACCCTTGAGACGTCAAGGTAAGTTTCGCGTTCGCACCCCACGACCGATGCGCACATACTAAGTACACTGTACAAGCTTAGCAAATAACGAGCCAAAACACTTGGTCAAAAAAACCAAAAACTTCGCAGATAATGCAAGTATCTCTTAAAGTCACGCACTTAAAAAACTTGGTTAAATAATTTCTGGCAAACAATGCAAGTATATTTTAAGTCACGAACTTAAACAAAATATTATCTTATTCATAAGTTATTTACAAAAATTACAAGGCAAAAAACATAAACATACAACAAGCCTATATGCTATGGCGATGCTCAGGACTCTCCTCCGGAGCGGCGGAACTCCCCGCTTCCTACAGCTTCCTCAAAGTTATGGCATCCTGCATAGACACGGTTGGAACGCTTACAGGCACACCATCTGACCTAGGGATGTGTGCAACGCCAATGCCACACATCACTGCCTTGCCCTTGATACCCTTCTTCACAGCAACCCTCTGCTCATGTCGCTCTAGCACTTCTTTCTAGGGAATCTCCCTCTCAATTGCAAAGGGTTTGAGAATATCGCGAGGACGTGCGAACACGGGAACTTGAAGCTGCGAAACATCGGGTTTCAGATAGTAATCTGATTCCCCCTCCGCATTATCCCCAAGATGGCGCTGCAATGTCAACCCTGCCATCAGCACATCTATGGGGTCATCTTGATCGCGCTCCAGCCTCCCAATGTGCGGCAACTCAAGGACCTTCAGCCCCGCCATTGCTTGCAGCAGCTCATCATAAGCTGTAGGGCTGTACCCAGGGACTTCCGCCAAGTCCTTCTCCAGCAACTTGGCCTCATGGAGATCCTCCATAGCCTGGGATCTGCCACGCGCCATCGCGCAATGAACCACCTTCCCAAAGGCGTCTACTACCTCTGGGGACTCTAGCACGCCCATAGCTGCCAGGCGCAGTCCATGGCTAATCAACCACCTACATTCACGAAGACAATTTGTGTAAATACAAAAGCATAGCGATAAAATTATTATGAAGACAAGTAAACAAAAATACCTGCGCTCAGCAATAGTAGACATCAAGTGTGGATACAGCTCCTCGTCATACTCTATACTGAGGGCGCGCAGCTTCTCCTCCTGCAACCCAATCGTCTTCTCCATGCGCTCCTGGAACTCCTGGACGCTGGCACGATGCTCAGCCCTCTTCTCATCAAGATATGCCACTGACCAGGTCGCTTTAGCCTTTATCTGCTCAAGCTTAGCCCTTGCATACCTAAGTTCGGCTAGCATGCTCACCTTATCCCCAGCGATCTTTTCAGCATACGCCCGCGAAGCCTCCAACTCCACTTGCGCATTAGCCAACTGCGCACGGAGTTCCACCAACTCCTCCTCCTTCTGGGCAAGAGCACTGCTCTCCCCAACATACTTCTCTTTTAGCTGCGCCACCAGCACAGCTTGGCGCGCAGCGGTCGCAGCCAGCTCATCCATTAGCTGCTGCGCCTCGCCACCATCAGCAACCTTGGCTTTCCCCTCCCTGTTTTCATTCTGTGGAGAGGAAACCTCATCAACGAAGACCCCATCATTCTTCGCAGCATGATCCCTACGCAACAAAAAACAATTAGTAAATATTACAACAAGTAATATGATAAAAAAAAGGGGAGAAAGATGATAAAAACGCAGACACTTACAGAAACGGAGAAACATCAGCAACCTTCAACCGTGCACCAGAAGTAGATGTCTCTTCCGCATTAGACTCCGCGTCCCTGATGACGTGTCGACGCCTCTTTCTGGTGTCACTGCCTCCAGCCTCTCCCTTGCGCTTAACATTCTGCGCAACTTCCTCTTTCAGCACCTCCTCAGGATTAAGGATTTTTATGCTGTCAGACGATCCCGATTGCGCCTCCTTGTGCGCCACCTCCACAGTGGGCGTCACCTCCACAGTGGGCGCCACCTCCGCATCAGGCGCCACGCTCTGAACAGGCGTCACTTGGAGCGGTGGTGTGTTCTCAGGAACCGCCTCTGGCAGGGCGGTCAAACGACCCTCTGTCGCCTCCAGTAGGGGCTGCTCACCTTCCCTCAGAGGGCGCACCCCTATAGTTACCAGCTTCGGCTTGTCCAGCTTCACCACAGCAAATAGATCCATCTCTGTGCACATCAATAAAGCAAGAAAGAAAAAAGGATTAGTTATTAAAAGCGCACATACACAAAAGACTTACAAAGCTTGAAGTAGAAGGGATGAACACCCACCCCGGCCATCCTCACTCAGGAAAGTAGGCACCTCATCTGCAGCGCCAAAATAAGCGCGGCTCAACCCCATATGTACCAAAAACTCCTCCGGATAGGGGTTAATGGCCAGTCGGTTGGCATCTAAAGTCTGCGCATCAACTAGCCTGTAGGAGTTGGGTGCGGGGCGCCCATCCCTTGGCAATGTATCCTGAGTATAAAACTCATAAGAAAAAGGAAAGACCACGTCATCAACCCAAAAGAAGTATTCCCTCCAATTCTTTAGGGCGTCAACTTTCTCTGTATAACACTGAAGCGCCCCCTGATGCTTCGCAAAAGAAACTCAACCATTTGACCACGTCGTGTGGTAAAAGGAGCGGAACAAGGCCACAGTCGGTTCTATCGCGAGTAAACGGCAGTTTACTTCAAAATTCGACACCTTAGCCGCACCTATACAGTGCAGCTGAGAGATGTGAAGGCGATAATGATTGAGCAAATCGCTCAGAAAAATAGATATGGGGACGCGATGATTCGCGTACTCAAAGAATTTTTTGTATAAACCTATTTTCCCTTCGGGGAAATCAGCTATACATGCGTCCACATCTGGTGACTCTGGATGGACATCCAGAGGCACAAAATAGTCAGACGCAAATTCAGTAACATCCTCAATGGACATCGCAGAGCGAAAATCCTCCAATTGAGCAACCATCTTCATCAAACACTAAGGAAGACGCACACAAATTACCTACGAAAATGAAATATTTTCTTTGCAATAAGCTTTCAAGAAAGGTGAATAATAAGTGTGTGTTTTACTGTGTGATTGTAAAAAGTGGGGCGGTCACTCTTATATAGGGAGTGGTAAAAACCCTAGTTTGTCTCCACGTGGAACCCACTCACAAAAACGTATGGCTGGAGCTGAACGAGTACATGCACTTTTTCCCGATTTCCGAGGGCTACGTGGACACTTCCCCTGATTTTCAAGGTATCCATTTATGGTTAGGTGCATTGCACTTAAAAAATAGGTGGTAATATTTCCTTGATTTCCCGCCACGCTTACCGCTGATAATATTAAGTCTAGTATCCGCGGCTACGAGTCGCGCACACTAGACTGGGGGGACATGATGACGTATAGTCTATATTTGGGCCACGAGCCCAAATGATAAACATTACTTGACCCAAACCCACCATGAGTGGGCTATTATAACGAATAATGGGCCATAATAATAACGGCTTGGGCTCACGAAGCCCAAAGCCCAACCAAACTTAACCGGGTATGCGATAAGGATTACCTATTCATAGAATAGATATCCTTACCCCGGATAAGCATTACGTATGCGAAAAGTAAGGAGCAAGAAACCTACACGGTTTCAGCCCCTATATAAGGAATGACATCCCTCATTCAAAGGTACGATATACAACCCTAAAACTCTCTACGAGAACCCTAAATCGATTACTTACTCTCACGCCGGAGTCTAATCGGGGGAGACAATCCCTCGATAAGCCTAACGGTGTTGTCTTATTTTCTTAGTACGCAGGTAACAAGTGCTAAGGAGTGAATTGGTACGAGAGCATAAGCCCATAACCAGGTACGCCCAACTTTTGTATCAACACTAACATTCATTCCAGCAGTGGAAATCTAAAAAAAAAGAAAGGAAATAAAAATTACCTTAAAGATGGCCATTTCAAATCATTTACTTATGAAAGAGTCAATCAGGGTTATGCTTATCTATGTGGTTAACCGATAACAAAACGTAATACAAACGGACTAATTCATGAGTAAATGGATCAAAACTTCCACCTTTAATTAAATCCTTAGGCCGCTGAATATTTTCAGATAAAACATTCTTTTTTCAGGTATAATTATCAAAGAGTGACAATTTTTCCATGAACAAATATGCCAGTGGGTACTGATAAACTATCCGGGTCAAAATGAGTAATTTGTATGGGTTGGGTAAGATTCTCGCCTGATATACCTTTAGCCCTTTTTCTAAAGTATATAAATAACTAATGGGTTAAATATACTAAGGGTTGATCGAATACGGGTAAATCTGGACCAAGGTTATTTACGCCATTTTTTGAAAGAAGACCTAAGAACAGGATACTTACAATGGTACTGAAGAGCACTATTACAATCGTGGTGGTGATCATAGTAGCAGTAGTCGGATCCATTGTGACACCAGATTTAGTAAACTACACACCACCATTAAAAGAATCGTGTCCCTTTTAATTACCAGATAAGGATCACAACTGAATAGGAATGAAACCGAAATGCTTAGATACAATATCTGTTTGGATGCAAAAAAGACATAACAAGACATAACATATGTACCTTAATATAAAATTGGAATAAGACCACGACTTTATCACAAGTTCACTCCAATTCTTCCTTGATCCTGTTTATAGGAAATCACATTTGCACATAATCTAAAGTGATATAAACCGACCAATAATCTTGCTGACAATTTTAAAATCAATAACCCATATTGACAGAATACATCAATTCATATCATATGTATCTAAACCAAAACCCAAATCCAGAAATCAACACGACTAAACATAATTCTGAATCCAACAAACAAACAGGTTCAAAAACACCAAATTCAACATGACTAAACATCAAACAAATATCAACCGCGCCACAATGTAAACCATGCACCAATGACAGCGTCCAGTTCTGTATTCTCTAACCTCCGCTCTTCACCCCAAGGTATCTATATGTAATTCAATCAAAATAAAGATAATTACCTCACAAACAAGATGTACTTTCAGTTTAACAAACAACATGCAAAGCTATTTAAAATTACTTACCGTGTTCGGGAAATCGTCATTTTGATATTTCAGCACAAAATCTTGAATCCACTTCATTACATAATATCCACACTCCCACTCGCCTGGCTGTCGATTTGCAATAGGGAGTTCCCACTTCAAGCTACCAGCAAGAACACTAAAAAGAAAATAAGCAATAAAGTTTTGTTAAAATGTGTAAATCACAAATGAAACCTAAAACAATTAAGAAAAATGCTTACGAATCCACAAGTCCAGCAAGCACGTACTCGTCGTCAGAACGAAACACTGATGCCTTTGAAGAATCTAAAATGAACCCCCTTCCATGTTTGGGGCAAATTATGAAGAGCACATAGTGAGCGCTGCATTATGTGTAAACATGTACATTTAAAACAATAAACATATCACCAATAACAATAAAAATAGTAGCGAATAGTACCCTTGAAGATATGGTGCGACATAAAACTCATAACCCTCCAATGCCCGTGCCAAGTAATCTAAGGTAGCCCCTCTATTAGCCTCGTATACATCTGGCGTGATCAACTCAGGGTGCAAGAAACCAACCTTATTTTGCCGTGAACGTCCTTTAAGTTGATATAGTGACCTAATTAAAACATAGAAAAATATGCTAACGCAACTTATATAGAAAAAACATTGTCTTAGCTGCATACAGAAAATATTAATGTACTTACATCTCAAAGCAAGTAAGAATGCCAAGCTCGAGCATTTTATTAGTCAACAACTCAATTATGTCAGTTGGGTTAATTGCAAAGTACGAATCTTCAACTTGTTGAAAGACCTCCTTATCAACATGAAGATTGTATGGCTCAACACAGTCATTACCCCTACTCATCCAGCGATTATAGCCATTCAACACACTCTTTGGCCTATGTAACGCTATAGCTGGTTTTAGATCGTTTAACTTTTTTCTATACTCAGCTTTTCTTTTTTCATCCTGCACATAGAATGGTATTAATATGATCTCATTATACCCAAGAATTGAAAGATCTAGTCGAATTTAAAAACAAGTATGCCCTTTAGTATTAGATAAGACTTTCTACTTTCTTTAGGAAGTAAGATGAAAATGCAGATTTGTAAGATATTGTTATATTTCAATATAGTAGCTATAATGTTTTAAAATTTACCCGCTCCTTAGCATTAAGTTGTTCTGCAATCTTAGTTTTCGCCATTTTGTGGTTGGTCTTTTCTTCCAAGGCTTTTTTCTTGTTCGTAGGTTCTTGAGCAGTCTCTATTCCCTTTCTTTTCTCTATAACAGGTACTTTTTGATTTTGAGGCAACACACTCTTGGTTAGCGCTCTTGATTATGGGGTTTTCGTCAATCCCTACAAAGTCATGTTTACGTACGTTAATAGGATCTCATTATACCCAAGAATTGAAAGGTCTAGTCGAATTTAAAAACAAGTATGCCCTTTAGTATTAGATAAGACTTTCTACTTTCTTTAGGAAGTAAAAGGAAAATGCAGATTTGTAAGATATTGTTATATTTCAATACATATAGTAGCTATAATGTTTTAAAATTTACCCGCTCCTTAGCATTAAGTTGTTCTGCAATCTTAGTTTTCGCCATTTTGTTGTTGGTCTTTTCTTCCAAGGCTTTTTTCTTGTTCGTAGGTTCTTGAGCAGTCTCTATTCCATTTCTTTTCTCTGTAATAGGTACTTTTTGATGTTGAGGCAGCACACTCTTGGTTAGCGCTCTTGATTCTGGGGTTTTTGTCAATCCCTAAAAAGTCATGTTTATGTACGTTAATAAAGCTTACTACAAAGACACAAAGAGAGAGATTCCACAAATTTAATACCTTAAAACGAGCAATAGCATTAATTGGCTATTGAATAAAGCCCTTCACTGCGTTCAACAAAGTAGGGAATTCATCATCCGGCATGGGAAGCTCCATAGTCTTATAAAAGTCAACAACTTTGATAACTGACACCTTCATGTGCCCCTGTAGTAATTTCTTTCCATGTATAAGACCATCTCCAATTGGAAATACTGTCGCAGTAGCACATGTGACCTTCTCCTTACTGGAAATAGAACTAGGGATGTACAAACAGCAGTAGGTTTCCTCCTAGATAAAATGTAGGAAGTATTGAATTAATCATGTGTATGTAAGTATGTACAATATTTATTATACAAACAAGACTAATATTCCATATAAGACCAACAATTTAGGATTACCAAATCGATTCCAAATGTGTCATCTGATATCTTAACTTACATTATGCAATATACACATTTGTAGAAAACAAAAACCAAAAAAACTTTTACCTTTATGCAACTTAAGTTGATGACGTTTGTGGTCGAGGCGACACTCTGCCGCGGGAACTCAACCTCATCTTGCCTGGCTGAAAGCCCCTTATTAGATTCTGACTGTATTTCCCTCCTAATTACCCCCCTCATTTTCTCCCAAAACTCGGGTGACATAATTACTTCTATTACTTTTTGCGTCACTAGATTCTCTATCTTTTCCCGATGTTGATAGGTCCTCTTTTTTCTTTTATAGCCTTCTATTCCTTTTTTATATCCAACGTTAGTCCCTACCCCCTAGTGCGACCACCGTGCTCGGGTCCCATCACCAATATTAACGGATCTACTCCTGCTTTAGATTCAATAGTCCCTTCAGACAATTGTTGGCTTGCTTTAGTCTGTTATATATGATTAAATATCAGGGCAAGATATTCATAAACAAATTTTTTTATATAGTTATCAGTTATATAGATGCTCTCTGTGTCACCAATGGCGTTTCTGCCCCCCAAATGATGAAAACCTTGGCAAAGTGTTACTTTGGTGTCATTGAGAAAGACCTTGTTTCTAAGTACTCGTTAAGTCCAAGACAGGTGGCTATTCTCAGTTGCATACGTACCCCACATGCACAGGATTTTCTTTTTACCATCCTTATTGATGGCTTGGGTCAGCGGATGAACCATCGCCAATTCCGATCTGTGTTGTGTTATAGGCTTACTGTACCTATGTTCTCTGAAGGTAGCCTTTGCCCGAGTTGTAATGTGCATCGTATGGACATATGGGGAGATCACGCGGTCCACTGCTCTAGTGAAGTGGGTGTGAAGTTCAGGCATAATCTGGTACGTGACATTCTTGTTGATATATGTTCTAAGGTCGGGATCATGGTGCGTAAAGAAGTTCCTATGGGGTTCCTTTCAGAGGATGGGAAGGACCTGCGACCTGCAGACTTGCTATTATTTAATTGGCTTCAAGGTAAAGATGCATGTTTGGATGTAACCGGTATCTCTCCATTTGCTGGTACTGGTGTGACTTCATGGGCTCCCGGGGTAGCCTTGCATAATGCTGTGGAGAAGAAAAAGAGAAAGTATGCGTCCAAATGTGAGGATAATGGATACAAGTTTGTACCTTTTGCTTTTTCTACCTTCGGGGAGTTTGACACGGAGGCTTTGGAGATACTTTCCCGTATTAAGTCTATTGCTAGTAGCCACTCAAATAATGCTAAGAGTGGTATTTTTATTTTTCATAGAATAAGTTTTTGTATACAGAAAGGGGTGGGAGCCCAACTTGTGTCTAGACTCCCATCCAACTTTATGTAAATTTTCTATGAATCAATAATAAATTAAAAAAAAATAAAAAAAAAAAAATAATAATAATAATAATAATAATAATAATAATAATAATAATAATAATAATAATAATAATAATAATAATAATAATAATAATAATAATAATAATAATAATAATAATAATAATAATAATAATAATAATAATAATAATAATAATAATAATAATCGCTCGCCCGCTCCATGGTGTCAAACTTTTGGGGGGCTCTGTCAGCTTGGATGACAGTTTCTGTCGAGACTTGGCTTTCAAAAGGGTCACTAAAACCATATCTTTAATGGAGGCCATTAGCAAGCTCAATGATCCTCAATGTGAACTGCTCCTCTTGCGTAATTGTGCAGGAGTTTCAAAATTATCTTACGCTTTGAGAACATGCTCCCCCTTGTACTTAACAGAGGCCCAAGCTCATTTTGATCAGACGTTACGTGCCTCCTTGGAGAGGATTGTTACTACCTCAGGGCCGGGTTTTGGTGATTGGCAGTGGCGGCTTGCCACTCTCCCAATAAAACTTGGTGGCCTTGGCATCCTTTCGGCGGGCGATATCATCCAATATGCTTTCCTTGCTTCCCGCATGCAAACGAGTGACTTACAGGAAAAGATACTCACCAGAGCTGGCATTGTTACACCTGGCCCTTCATTCCAGCATGCCTTGGATAAATTCAACGCTATTTGCAACACCGACTTCCTCGATGCCACCGGGGGCGCTTCTGCCCCCCAAATGATGAAAACCTTGGCAAAGTGTTATTTCGGTGTCATTGAGAAAGACCTTGTTTCCAAGTACTCGCTAAGTCCAAGGCAGGTGGCTGTACTCAATAGTATTCGCGCCCCACATGCACAGGACTTCCTCTTCACCATCCCTATCGACGGTCTCGGACAAAGGATGAATCCTCGCCAGTTTCGGTCTGTGTTATGCTACAGACTCGCGGTGCCTATGTTCTCTGAAGGTAGCCTATGTCCGAGTTGTAATGTACACCGTATGGACCAATGGGGGGATCACGCGGTCCACTGCTCTAGCAACGTGGGTGTCAAGTTCAGGCACAATCTGGTGCGTGACATCCTTGTTGATATATGTTCTAAGGCCGGGATCATGGTGCGTAAAGAGGCCCCAATGGGATTTCTTTCAGAGGAAGGGAGAGAATTACGTCCTGCAGATGTGCTGTTATTCAACTGGCTCCAAGGTAAGGACGCATGTCTGGATGTGACTGGGGTATCTCCGTTTACTGGGACAGGGGTGATGTCCTGGGCCCCTGGGGCTGCTTTGAACAATGCCGTGGAAAAGAAAAGGAAAAAGTATGCGTCCAAATGTGAAGACAATGGATACAAGTTCGTCCCTTTCGCCTTTTCTACGTTTGGGGAACTCGAATTGGAAGCTTTGAATACAATTTCTCGTATCAAGAATATTGCCAGCAGCCATTCTAATAACACTAAGAGTGGTGTTTTTATTTTTCAACGAGTTAGTTTCTGTATTCAAAAAGGAGTGGGAGCACAGATTGTGTCTAGACTCCCCTCCAATTTTGTGTAATTTCCTTGATTTCAATGAAAAATTATTATTATTAAAAATAAATAAATAAATAATAATAATAATAATAATAATAATAATAATAATAATAATAATAATAATAATAATAATAATAATAATAATAATAATAATAATAATAATAATAATAATAATAATAATAATAATAATAATAATAATAATAATAATAATAATAATAATAATAATAATAATCGCTCGCCCGCTCCATGGTGTCAAACTTTTGGGGGGCTCTGTCAGCTTGGATGACAGTTTCTGTCGAGACTTGGCTTTCAAAAGGGTCACTAAAACCATATCTTTAATGGAGGCCATTAGCAAGCTCAATGATCCTCAATGTGAACTGCTCCTCTTGCGTAATTGTGCAGGAGTTTCAAAATTATCTTACGCTTTGAGAACATGCTCCCCCTTGTACTTAACAGAGGCCCAAGCTCATTTTGATCAGACGTTACGTGCCTCCTTGGAGAGGATTGTTACTACCTCAGGGCCGGGTTTTGGTGATTGGCAGTGGCGGCTTGCCACTCTCCCAATAAAACTTGGTGGCCTTGGCATCCTTTCGGCGGGCGATATCATCCAATATGCTTTCCTTGCTTCCCGCATGCAAACGAGTGACTTACAGGAAAAGATACTCACCAGAGCTGGCATTGTTACACCTGGCCCTTCATTCCAGCATGCCTTGGATAAATTCAACGCTATTTGCAACACCGACTTCCTCGATGCCACCGGGGGCGCTTCTGCCCCCCAAATGATGAAAACCTTGGCAAAGTGTTATTTCGGTGTCATTGAGAAAGACCTTGTTTCCAAGTACTCGCTAAGTCCAAGGCAGGTGGCTGTACTCAATAGTATTCGCGCCCCACATGCACAGGACTTCCTCTTCACCATCCCTATCGACGGTCTCGGACAAAGGATGAATCCTCGCCAGTTTCGGTCTGTGTTATGCTACAGACTCGCGGTGCCTATGTTCTCTGAAGGTAGCCTATGTCCGAGTTGTAATGTACACCGTATGGACCAATGGGGGGATCACGCGGTCCACTGCTCTAGCAACGTGGGTGTCAAGTTCAGGCACAATCTGGTGCGTGACATCCTTGTTGATATATGTTCTAAGGCCGGGATCATGGTGCGTAAAGAGGCCCCAATGGGATTTCTTTCAGAGGAAGGGAGAGAATTACGTCCTGCAGATGTGCTGTTATTCAACTGGCTCCAAGGTAAGGACGCATGTCTGGATGTGACTGGGGTATCTCCGTTTACTGGGACAGGGGTGATGTCCTGGGCCCCTGGGGCTGCTTTGAACAATGCCGTGGAAAAGAAAAGGAAAAAGTATGCGTCCAAATGTGAAGACAATGGATACAAGTTCGTCCCTTTCGCCTTTTCTACGTTTGGGGAACTCGAATTGGAAGCTTTGAATACAATTTCTCGTATCAAGAATATTGCCAGCAGCCATTCTAATAACACTAAGAGTGGTGTTTTTATTTTTCAACGAGTTAGTTTCTGTATTCAAAAAGGAGTGGGAGCACAGATTGTGTCTAGACTCCCCTCCAATTTTGTGTAATTTCCTTGATTTCAATGAAAAATTATTATTATTAAAAATAAATAAATAAATAATAATAATAATAATAATAATAATAATAATAATAATAATAATAATAATAATAATAATAATAATAATAATAATAATAATAATAATAATAATAATAATAATAATAATAATAATAATAATAATAATAATAATAATAATAATAATAATAATAATAATAATCGCTCGCCCGCTCCATGGTGTCAAACTTTTGGGGGGCTCTGTCAGCTTGGATGACAGTTTCTGTCGAGACTTGGCTTTCAAAAGGGTCACTAAAACCATATCTTTAATGGAGGCCATTAGCAAGCTCAATGATCCTCAATGTGAACTGCTCCTCTTGCGTAATTGTGCAGGAGTTTCAAAATTATCTTACGCTTTGAGAACATGCTCCCCCTTGTACTTAACAGAGGCCCAAGCTCATTTTGATCAGACGTTACGTGCCTCCTTGGAGAGGATTGTTACTACCTCAGGGCCGGGTTTTGGTGATTGGCAGTGGCGGCTTGCCACTCTCCCAATAAAACTTGGTGGCCTTGGCATCCTTTCGGCGGGCGATATCATCCAATATGCTTTCCTTGCTTCCCGCATGCAAACGAGTGACTTACAGGAAAAGATACTCACCAGAGCTGGCATTGTTACACCTGGCCCTTCATTCCAGCATGCCTTGGATAAATTCAACGCTATTTGCAACACCGACTTCCTCGATGCCACCGGGGGCGCTTCTGCCCCCCAAATGATGAAAACCTTGGCAAAGTGTTATTTCGGTGTCATTGAGAAAGACCTTGTTTCCAAGTACTCGCTAAGTCCAAGGCAGGTGGCTGTACTCAATAGTATTCGCGCCCCACATGCACAGGACTTCCTCTTCACCATCCCTATCGACGGTCTCGGACAAAGGATGAATCCTCGCCAGTTTCGGTCTGTGTTATGCTACAGACTCGCGGTGCCTATGTTCTCTGAAGGTAGCCTATGTCCGAGTTGTAATGTACACCGTATGGACCAATGGGGGGATCACGCGGTCCACTGCTCTAGCAACGTGGGTGTCAAGTTCAGGCACAATCTGGTGCGTGACATCCTTGTTGATATATGTTCTAAGGCCGGGATCATGGTGCGTAAAGAGGCCCCAATGGGATTTCTTTCAGAGGAAGGGAGAGAATTACGTCCTGCAGATGTGCTGTTATTCAACTGGCTCCAAGGTAAGGACGCATGTCTGGATGTGACTGGGGTATCTCCGTTTACTGGGACAGGGGTGATGTCCTGGGCCCCTGGGGCTGCTTTGAACAATGCCGTGGAAAAGAAAAGGAAAAAGTATGCGTCCAAATGTGAAGACAATGGATACAAGTTCGTCCCTTTCGCCTTTTCTACGTTTGGGGAACTCGAATTGGAAGCTTTGAATACAATTTCTCGTATCAAGAATATTGCCAGCAGCCATTCTAATAACACTAAGAGTGGTGTTTTTATTTTTCAACGAGTTAGTTTCTGTATTCAAAAAGGAGTGGGAGCACAGATTGTGTCTAGACTCCCCTCCAATTTTGTGTAATTTCCTTGATTTCAATGAAAAATTATTATTATTAAAAATAAATAAATAAATAATAATAATAATAATAATAATAATAATAATAATAATAATAATAATAATAATAATAATAATAATAATAATAATAATAATAATAATAATAATAATAATAATAATAATAATAATAATAATAATAATAATAATAATAATAATAATAATAATAATAATAATAATCGCTCGCCCGCTCCATGGTGTCAAACTTTTGGGGGGCTCTGTCAGCTTGGATGACAGTTTCTGTCGAGACTTGGCTTTCAAAAGGGTCACTAAAACCATATCTTTAATGGAGGCCATTAGCAAGCTCAATGATCCTCAATGTGAACTGCTCCTCTTGCGTAATTGTGCAGGAGTTTCAAAATTATCTTACGCTTTGAGAACATGCTCCCCCTTGTACTTAACAGAGGCCCAAGCTCATTTTGATCAGACGTTACGTGCCTCCTTGGAGAGGATTGTTACTACCTCAGGGCCGGGTTTTGGTGATTGGCAGTGGCGGCTTGCCACTCTCCCAATAAAACTTGGTGGCCTTGGCATCCTTTCGGCGGGCGATATCATCCAATATGCTTTCCTTGCTTCCCGCATGCAAACGAGTGACTTACAGGAAAAGATACTCACCAGAGCTGGCATTGTTACACCTGGCCCTTCATTCCAGCATGCCTTGGATAAATTCAACGCTATTTGCAACACCGACTTCCTCGATGCCACCGGGGGCGCTTCTGCCCCCCAAATGATGAAAACCTTGGCAAAGTGTTATTTCGGTGTCATTGAGAAAGACCTTGTTTCCAAGTACTCGCTAAGTCCAAGGCAGGTGGCTGTACTCAATAGTATTCGCGCCCCACATGCACAGGACTTCCTCTTCACCATCCCTATCGACGGTCTCGGACAAAGGATGAATCCTCGCCAGTTTCGGTCTGTGTTATGCTACAGACTCGCGGTGCCTATGTTCTCTGAAGGTAGCCTATGTCCGAGTTGTAATGTACACCGTATGGACCAATGGGGGGATCACGCGGTCCACTGCTCTAGCAACGTGGGTGTCAAGTTCAGGCACAATCTGGTGCGTGACATCCTTGTTGATATATGTTCTAAGGCCGGGATCATGGTGCGTAAAGAGGCCCCAATGGGATTTCTTTCAGAGGAAGGGAGAGAATTACGTCCTGCAGATGTGCTGTTATTCAACTGGCTCCAAGGTAAGGACGCATGTCTGGATGTGACTGGGGTATCTCCGTTTACTGGGACAGGGGTGATGTCCTGGGCCCCTGGGGCTGCTTTGAACAATGCCGTGGAAAAGAAAAGGAAAAAGTATGCGTCCAAATGTGAAGACAATGGATACAAGTTCGTCCCTTTCGCCTTTTCTACGTTTGGGGAACTCGAATTGGAAGCTTTGAATACAATTTCTCGTATCAAGAATATTGCCAGCAGCCATTCTAATAACACTAAGAGTGGTGTTTTTATTTTTCAACGAGTTAGTTTCTGTATTCAAAAAGGAGTGGGAGCACAGATTGTGTCTAGACTCCCCTCCAATTTTGTGTAATTTCCTTGATTTCAATGAAAAATTATTATTATTAAAAATAAATAAATAAATAATAATAATAATAATAATAATAATAATAATAATAATAATAATAATAATAATAATAATAATAATAATAATAATAATAATAATAATAATAATAACAATAATAATAATAATAATAATAATAATAATAATAATAATAATAATAATAATAATAATAATAATAATAATAATAATAATAATAATTAAAAAAAATTACCAAGTCCTTTGAAAAATCAACTAACTCAGGAAGCAACGTCGTATTCCCGTCTTTGTCACGGGGAGCCCTAGCCAAACAATAATTACTCCCACAAATGTCTGGTACTTTATGAAGGTCTGTTGCTTTATCCATTTCTTTCCTTTTCCCACTTTTCTTCAAAAGCTCGATACCCTTTGGGTCCTAAGTGAGGCCGATCTATTTCATATTGTTTTGCACGTTCACTCGCTTCTGCACGCAGTTTCTTCAAATAGGAGTAACGATGAATTAGAAACATGGAAAAATAATAATGTATCATAGTAATACAAATAATGTATCATAGTAATACAAAAGTAAATGAAACCTACAATTTTGTCAGGTGTGTTTTCTTTCATGCAGAATTCTTCGCACACATGAGGCCCTATATACGTCCATTTGTCCATAGGAGATTTGTTATTGAGCATGTATTTACCTCGTAGTTCTGTCTTCCATGCCTTCCACTTAGTGCCACATGATAATAGTGTAGGGACTTTGACATCATTATTCTCAAGTCTAAAATGTGTTTGAATGATATAGAAATAAAGATTATTGATTGTTAATACATGTACTAGTTAGAGTATATTGTAACTAACGGTTTTAGATATTATACCTTGATATCCAACCATAAAAAGTCTTTCTCTTTTTCTGTCACATGCTTCCAGTCCTCTATGTTCATGGAAATTAACCTTCGGGTACGAGTTCCGATGTACTTTCCATATAAGTTTTGCCACTTACCTACAGCTTGACCTAACCGATTGAACTCAATAACTTCACCTGGTGGAGGATCTTGAATCTTATTGATTCCTCTTGTTTTTTGTGGAATTGTGGGGGGGGGGGGGGTCCTAAAAAAACATGTAAACAGTTGTAAGGCAGTAGAAATAAGAACATGAAGCAAGAGATTGAGCAAAGTATGTTTACATAATTATCAACTTATTGATGCGTGTGGGATTGCACCAGGCTTTACCTCTCGAGGGATCTCGAAAAGCTTAAAACCCCCACCAGGCAGTGTACCTGATCGATGTAGTATAGTATAATGACAAGTACCGGGGGATTGATCGTTCAGCTAGGAATAGTGTCGCTAGGATTAGAAAACTGTTACGATCCCACATCGGCCAAGTATGGGATTGGGTGATGGTTTATAAGTCTAGGTGTCCCCTCCTCTTACAAGCTAGCTTTTTGAGTGAGTTCTACACTTGGACTTATGAACCGATACGAGCCTAGTATGAGATAGGTTCGTATCAATTGGTATCAGAGCCAGGTTTTTGAGTGAGTTCTACACTTGGACTTATGAACCGATACGAGCCTAGTATGAGATAGGTTCGTATCAAAAACCTAAAGACTAGGTCTAGAGATGAGGGATGATTCTTTTTGTATTTTTAATATTTTTTTGAAAAACAAGTAAAAATCTCGGTTTGGAAGGAGTTGGGCGGAATTAGTTGTTAGTCAACTAACCCAATAACTAAGATGCAATCAAACTAAAATAAAATAAATGAAAATAAACTAAATTAAACTAGTGGTGTGAGCAATATATGGGAGAATTGTGTTTACTTAGATTTCACTACTCCCTAGATATCTTTTACAGGTTAATTACTTGTTACAGTTGCGTGGATGATGGATTGTATTCCTTAATACCATTCATGGGGTGGCGTACTTACTTCCCCAATCCTATAAGCGCCTACTTCACTCCTATATCGAGCCAGCTAAGAAGCTCCTAACATGGGATCACTAGAATTTGCTCATGCATTAAATACAACCAATAAAACCTAGTACACATTGGTTCATGTTTCTTAAGACGTTCAAGCATGTTACACAATGGAGATCTGCCAGTTTTCTTAAGCCTAACATTGAAATCATTCATCCATTACAACTATAAACAAGCAATCAACCTATAATTAACATCTAGGTTTCATTACATCTAAGCAAACACATGATAGATCTAGCCTAGCATGTTAAAATCAAGACAAGCATAAGATATATTCAAACAACACATAGACATATTGAATGAATTGAAAGAGGACTTATCTTAATTGAACATGAAAGGTTTCAAGGGGTAAAAACCCTTGAAAATACTGTAAAATACGACCTAGGGTTTATTAGGTTCGACCCTAGTATTCTCCACACAAGTTCCTCTTCTTTTTTTTGAATGAAAAATAGAAAAGTATATATAGACTTTGTGGGGTGACGGCGTCAAGAACAAATGTCTGACGCCGTCATCTCGCCGCCAAATAGTTTCTCGGACTGCCTAGATCTGGGTTTGACGCCGTCACGTGTACTCCTTATGCAGGCCGTCACCATATTAACTCTTGACGCCCTTCTCTTGACGCATTCAGGTTTTCACTGGGTCGTCATGGATTTTACTCCTG
Organism: Artemisia argyi; assembly: GCA_030686995.1. Taxonomy (NCBI): domain Eukaryota; kingdom Viridiplantae; phylum Streptophyta; class Magnoliopsida; order Asterales; family Asteraceae; genus Artemisia; species Artemisia argyi. The sequence goes on along the minus strand of CM060703.1, from coordinate 247,319,207 downwards.
ACGCCGTCACAATTTTCCTCTTGACGCCGTCAGGTACTGTTTTCTTCACTTTTATGCTCTAAAAACGTCCAAAATGCTTCCTTTTCCAGAATTCACTCCAAAAGTACCTAAAATCACAAAAGGAATGATTTAGGGCAATATTTGATCAAATAAATTCAATTTCGGGCTTAAATGACCCCCTAAAAGTGGTTCATTTTTCGCCTCATCACTTATATAGTGTACAACAATAAGACAGTAGAAATAAAAACATTCGGCAATAGTGTATGATGAACTTAGCTGCTAAAATCATTGAATAATCTTGCATAGAGGTGGCAATTTCAACATATTTATTGATTAATGGGTCAATTTGGGTGTTCAAATGGATCAAACAAAAGAAGTTAGTTACGGGGAATAGATTAAATAGGTCATACAGTTTAAATGGGTTGAAACTTGCCCATGGTCTACTTTTTTATGCATAAAACCTCCTTCATCGTTTAATTTAAAGCTTTCGATTATTGTTGTCATTAAATTGATTTTGTAATAACAAATAGGGGTGTTATCGGGTCGGGTTTATCGGGTCGGATTGAGTCGGGTTTTCTACTAGAGAAAGTTGACCCGCAACCCGACCCGATAAGGAATCGGATTATCAGTTTCGGGTTGTTATTGGGTCAGGTGGTTCGGGTTATCGGGTTGTATATGGAACAAAAGTTTAGAGTTGTTTCCTGTTAATGATTTCCTCTGATGTTGCAATTTCATTGATTAATAGCTGAAGGTTCAACAAGCAGAAAAGCATCAGTGCACATATATCTTGAGAAATGGAAAGATAGGTATGTTTAGCTTATACGTCAATTCAACAATTTATTTCTTTTTTGTGGTTTCTTATGCTCCTGTTAGGTGAAGGTTCAAGATCAAGAGAAAAGCTAAAAGCTCCACATGTCCTAGCTTGGATGCTCACTTAAGCCAAAGTCAGAACCAAAATGAGCAAATTATCAGGAGTTCTCCTTGCTCCCCACCTCCAATCAGATCTCCTAATACCTCTAACCGCTACAACTAAATAGGTACTCATCAAGTCCTTCTTCCATTATTGCTGACTAAGGTAAAAGAACTACCTCCAAGACATTAAACCAATTCTTGGTACGTTTTGGAATGGGAATGATAGCAGGTGTTTGGTTTGAGGGCGTGGGTGCCAAAAATTATGAATCATTTAATAAATACCCATTTCACCTTGTATAAAAACCCGCACACTTAGTGATTCGTGTAATGCATTTTCTTGTGCTTACATTATCTGATATGGCTTAGTCACATAAAGGTAACCGACTGTGGTCCAAATTTGATTTTAGCTATCCAACTTTTTTAGACCAGAAAACCATCAATGTTTCAAAAAATTAGTATGACCCTCAAAACTTTTTAAAAAGTTTATTGCAAGCTTGACCAAGTTGACTTTTAACGTAGTTTGAAACTCGTTCAGTTTTTATATGATCATATCAGATGACACTTATTAGGATCAAATAACCAAAGCCATGGAGTAAAATACCCATTGCGGCAATACCATAGGGTTAAAAAGGCCATGCCTACTACACCGCTGCAATGTTTGACCTGCATCTGATATGATCATATCAGATGACAAATACCCACCTAATATTTGTTAAACATTGGCAACCCATACTAAACACATAAGCAGGCACATGAAAATTTATTACTTATGCATACAAAACGTTATTTTGATAAACCTAAATCCAACCCTCCACACTAATCTTATGTAGCTTAGAAATATTTTATGTTTGGCTTGGAAGCTTAAGCAATCTTGTTATCAATTAAGCAAGCCAACTATTATTACAGAAGTATCAAAAAGTCATGGTACTGATATTGTTTCATGAATTTCATTCACCAAAACATCCAAAATATATTAGCAAAATAATAGAAGGTATAAAATTAATTTCTCTAATCATCATTAGAAAAAAAAGCTGGTTACAAGCAAAGCAAAATAATGTTTTAAAAACCGGGTTTTTAGTCACGGTTCAACCAGTTTAACCGGCGGTTCAACCGGGTTTTTCACTCAAAAACGCCTTCCGGTCATCCGACTGGTTCACGGTTCACCCAGCCAAAACACAAAAAGTGTAACCCTTAACTTTTTCATATCAACTTGAATCCATTTCACGCAGACATCATATGGTACTTAGTCTAACCAACACAATACAATTACTCACTTTCACATCAAGTGAGCTTAATGTTAGTTTTCTACGAATTTAAGATGTTGAAGTGTAAGCTAGTAACCAATTACAGAGATTAACGATTTCAAAATCTAACTAAAAATTGTTTACTAAATCTCAAATAAGATAATAATAACTAATGTTGATAAAAAAAATGTAACATGATTAAAAATAGCAAATGTGCTTAATAAACTGTTGTGCTGTTTATTTTAACTCCTACCTCATTAATATTACAAAAGAAGAAGCAATTAAGAAAACCAGATGTCAAGTTAATTAACAAATAAAATAAACCTCAGATAAATCCATAAATATCAAGTGCAATACAGTTTCACCAAGCCCTAATCCAACAGATATTAACCTTAAAATAAGTAACAATTGCGTATCAAAGTTAAATTAAGAAGAAGCAAAATACCATTTGATGTGCTCAAACTCAGATGAATGACCCAAATTGAGCTTGGTCGTGATGGGAGAGGTGGGTCTTGGTTTGGGATATGATATGATAAAAAAGATTGCGGTTAATATATTGTCAAATGATGCAAACAACATCATATATATTAAGAGCGTGGTGGTTAGGGCTAGATTGGTGGGAAATCAATTGAGAGTGAAGCTATTAAGGTGGAGGATCGTGGTGTTGTAGTAGCGGTAAAAATTGGGAGGAAAGTTTGGGGGAGAAGTTCTGGATCGTGGGTTTGTATAGGGATGATTTTTATTATTATTATTATTATTATTTTAATTTATATATATGTAGAAGATGAAATTATTAAGTGAGTTATTAAGTAGGAGAAAAGAAATTATAGCATATAATATATGCTATTTATTTAATTTATTCGGCTATGTCTTTGGTTTGTAGCGCCTGCAAAAATAACAAATGTATAAAAACACATTAGCTGTTGAGTATAAAATAAGTATATTAGCTTAAATTTAGTTATAACTTGAGTAAATTGTTTTATTAGTTGTTGATAGAGGTGAGCAAACGGATCGGATGGACCAGACCGACTCACAAAACTGACCGGACCGACCACATTCGGTCCGGTCCTCGGTCTAGTCTTTTTGGTTAATTCGGTCGTCGGTCCGGTCCGGACCGACCAAAAAACCGAAAAAACTTGCCAAATCTTGCCTATTTGGACCGGACTGACCGAAGACCGGACCGGACCGACCACATTCGGTCTCAGTCTCAGTCCCAGTTTTTACCTTAATTCGGTCTTCGGTGTTGTCGGTCCGGTCCGGTCCGGTCCTAGACCGATGCTCACCCTTAGTTGTTGACTATAAATTTAGTTATAACTTGAGTAAATTATTTTATTACCTGACTCGTCATTCTTGGTGTCCTTCTTGATGATCCGATCTTAAATAAACGGTATCATCAAGAATTTCATCTAAAGACTGAATGCCACTAGAAAATGGAGGTAGCTCGTCAAATTGATTATAGTCGTCCTCGTCCACAACATCATCAACACCAAATATATGTCGTTTACCATGCATGACAATGTGCCATCTCTTGTGTTTTAAGTCCTCGACAATAAATACTTGGGTGGCTTGGTTTGCTAGAATGAATGGGTCAGATTTGTAGCTGTTTATGGAAAGATTGACACACGTGAAACCATCCATATCAACTTTAACACCTCCCCTGTCATTGACCCATTTACACTTGAATAGAGGTATAACAAACAAATTGTAATCCAATTCCCATATTTCTTCAATGACACCATAATACGAATTTTTTGAGCTTGTCATCCTCGATGAATCTGTCATTGTTGCTACAAGTGTCACTCCACTATTTTGCATTGTACTTTTATCATCTTGTTGTTTGGTGTAGAACGTGTATCCGTTAATGTCGTAGCCTTGATATTGAAAAACACGACGTGGCCGGTACCCCAATTGTGCCACTTCTGGATCAAGATTTGGAAACATACGACTAACTTTATCTGCAAACCATTGTGAAAATGTTCTTGTATGCTCAGCTTCCAACCAAAGCTGACCTCGATGGCTGTTATTTTGTTTTAAATATGACATGTGCTCGTGTATGTATGGGTCAACACATGTCATATTTTGCAATACGGTAAAATGCGCTTGCTCTAAATCACTGTTGTTCGGTGTGACATCTTTGCGCCCAATTGTCCCTTTCCCATCAAGTCTACCCGCGTGTCGAGATAGCAGAATGCCAATATTTGGGACACCTTCCATATAGTTTGTACAGAACTGAACTACTTCTTCGGAAGCATACCCTTCAATAATACTACCTTGTGGTCGAGATCGGTTCCTTACATACCCTTTTAAGAAACCCATATACCTCTCGAATGGATACATGTATCGCAAGAATACAGGACCACAAGCCTTTATTTTTCCGACAATATGAGATACAAGGTGAACCATGACATCAAAAAATGAAGGTGGAAAGTACATCTCGAGTTCACAAAGAGTAAGAATAATGTCACTCTGCCATTCATCCAACTTTTCCGTATCAATAACTTTGGAATGAATCATGTTAAAAAAGAGACAAAGCTTTATGACTGTGTGTCGTACTCGAGGTGGCAGTACTCCACGAATAGCGACTGGAATCATCTGCGTCATTAAAATGTGACAATCATGGGACTTCATACCAAGCAACTTCAAGTCTTTCATCGAAACCAACTTCTTAATGTTAGCAGAATAGCCATATGGGACCTTAACACCATGTAAGAATTCACAAAACATGGTTTTCTCATCCTTCGACATGGTATAACAAGCCGCCGGCAAATACATTTTCTTACTATTCGTCTCTTGTGTTGCGAGCTCGTTTCTAATTCCCATTTCGACCATGTCTTTTCGAGATTTAACCCCGTCTTTAGTTTTTCCTGGAATGTTTAATAATAAGCCTAACAAGCTTTCACAAATATTTTTCTCGATATGCATAACATCAAGACAATGTCGGACTTGCAAATGTTTCCAGTACTTCAAATCCCAAAATATTGACTTTTTTTTTTCAAATATTTTTTTGAGGGGCCTTAACTTTTTTTTCCAAAAACAATATTTAAATCCGCAACTTGGGAAAGTAAATCGTATCCGTCCAATGGTTCCGCCATCACTCTTTCCTCTATAGAACCGTCAAACAAATTATTATTTTGATGGTAAGGGTGATCTTCTTCAAGCAATCTTCGATGTCCCATATATATTGTTTTCCTATAATTAGTCAACCATTGAGAGTGGGTGTCCTTTTCACAAATTAGACATGCCTTCTCTCCTTTCGTACCATAACCTGACAAGTTACCGTATGCTGGAAAATCACTTATAGTACAATAAATCATGGCAAACAATCTGAAACTCTCTTTCTTGTACGCATCATAAACTTCAACGCCCGAATCCCACAAATCTTTCATGTCATCTATTAACGGATCCAAATACACATCAATATCATTCCCAGGTTGTTTCGGACCTTGAATTAATAATGACATCATGATGTATTTTCGTTTCATGCACAACCATGGTGGGAGATTATATATGCATAGAAGAACCGACCAAGTGCTATGACGAGTACTCAGGCTTCTAAACGGATTAATTCCTTCTGAACTAAGTCCAAACCGTATATTTCTAATCTCATATCCAAATTCATCAAACTCTTTATCAGTATTTTTCCGTTGAGGAGAGTCAGCCACATGTCTCATTTTTCCATCCTTGGGGTTTGAATATAACTTTCTCAATCTAGGTATGATAGGAAGATACCATAACAATTTAGCAGGGGGGCATTCTTTGTCACGTCGCTATTTAGTTCCGTTAAATTCTTTTCCTTATACCTCGATTCATTACATACAGGACATTCGTGTAGGTCTTTGTACCCTTTTCTGTACAATATACAATCGTTTGGACATGCATTTATTCGCTCCACTTCCAATCCCATGGGACACGTTAGTTTTTTCGCTTGATACGTTGAAACAGGCAACTCATTATCTTCAGGGAACGCTTCGTGTAACAACTTTAATAGGGTGGTGAAGCTTTTGTCGCTCCAACCATTTTTCGCTTTTATGTCCAGTAGTTTCACCACTATAGAAAGTATGGTGAACTTCTTACATCCGCTATATAATGGTTTTTCTAAATCGACAAACAATTGTTGTAACTTTTTGATATCCTTTTCAGCAACATCACGTTCCACATCACGTAACATCTCATCTATATTAACATGATGGTCATTGTTAGAATTATCATTCTCATCGTGATCAATATCTGAAACAAATGTGTGACTCTCAACTTGCGATTCACCGTGAAAAGTCCAAGCACTCAGGGGCGGAGCTAGAAATTTGTGTTAAGGGGGGCCGTAAATAATTTATATAATAGCTCACGTTTCATGAAACGCTTATCTTAGCGGGTTGAATGAATCAACCATCTTGATCAATTTACAACACATATTGAAATTACAATTTGTTCTTTTAAGTTATTACATATAATAGTATAACTTTATAATCTGTAAAATACTATATTGTTATCAATTCAACGAACTTCACATATATATTTCCAACTAAGTATCCAACTTTGCTAAATGAGTAATTTTTTTCATTCTTTCCCTTCAAACAACTCCTCAAACATAGAAACGTTTTTATAAATGTATGAACGATAGAAAAATGTTTAATAATTATACAAAACGATTGAAATACTTGCATGAAAAGTTGAGGAAAATGAAGAAAACGAGAAAACGGCAATGATTGATCTATCTAGAAATTTATATCGAGGATAGCGGAAAAATAAATCCAGTAGCTTTTCTTTATTAAAGGTGATAAACTTATGAGCCTATTATAAAAGTTAGGACACGTATATACGTTTGTCATTTTATTATGAAATATTTGAATTTCAAAACAAACATAGAAGGAAAATATTACGAGTACTAAAATAGAAGTAAGAAACCATATGCAAGTGGTACGTATTGCTGGAGAGTAAATAGGAAAAATAAAGATAAAATAATATCCTAATATAAAATAATTAAGTGCACTATAGAAAAAGCCAAACAAGTTGTTCACACAAACAGTTCTTGTCTTCTTCATCATTTGTTTCTTCTTTTTCGTAAACTGAACCTGCAACTTTATCTACTATTCTACACTTATCATCCAGTAAAAACTTGACAATCCTAACTAAAAATCAAGCTACAATTTAGGGCTAGTTGAGGAGGTTGGGGGTGGCCGAGCACCCGCCAGCCCCCCTACTGGCTCCGCCTCTGCAAGCAGTATACTCTTTGTCAAACCCTTGTCGTATGAGATGGCGTCTAATAATCTTAGTATCAGCAATGGACACATTATTTCTACACTTTTTACAAGGACAAGAAATTTTTGTTTCTCCTGTCTTTTCCCGATGATCCTCAGCGTATTTAAAAAATTCAGACAGTCCTTTCATGTATTCAGGGGTAAAACGTCCTATCTTGTGCATCCATGTACTACGATCCATCTGAAATATATAAAGAAAAAAAGTTATATTTGAAGATTAGTTTTGCATATATACGGTTACAAGTGTTATAAATTGTGCCTAGTTGACAACATTGATTCAATCAAAGGTATGATTAATAGAAAGTAACATCTATTAAATTAATTTGGGTATTTTATTACATGTCTCTACTAGGGATGTTAGTCGGGTTGACCCGGTAGGTTTCGGGTCAATTCGAGTTGAGGCAAATACCCGAACCCGACCCTATTTAAGACGCGGGTTAACCAAATTGACCCAAGTAAACGAGCCAAATAGGCTTAATCGGGTTTAACAAAATAAGCTTTTAATGAAAACAACACTTTAAAATTTGTCCCCTTTAAAAAACATGCCTGTAGCAAGTATTTAACCCGCCAAAAACTCCCCATCCTAAAATTGAAGCGCCATTCTTCATTCAAATGAAAATTTTGAATTCCCTCCTCTAGTGTTACTTTCTCTCCTGATATTCCTAATCAATTTGTTCTATTGAAAGCTCTCCAATTCACAAGTCACAACCCATAGCATTCCTCCTTTGCCTGAATATGTACTCGCACTTTCCAAAGCTAACATTATTTGATGATATGTTTTGACTGTTCTTGTTAAATTCCCCACCAAGAGCGTTAATATTTATTGCTTTTGATAGTGCAAATGACTCTTAGATTAGGTACAACTGTTGAGTTTTGGCTGATAAACAAAATAAATTAAAGTAGTTCATGATGCTCATCTCTCTGTTAATATGTTACTGTATTACAACGCGTATAGTGATACTCGTGTTTGACTGTGGCTTTCTCATAATATTGTAAAACGATTAAACCCAAAGTTTGTAGTTTATAATGTAATGGTTGAAAATGACTTGAAAATGGGTTAATGCATTGGAGCAATGGAAAGGGTTATTGGGAGAATAATTTATCTATTGAAAATTGATATTATGTAAGCAGATAAATGTTAATTATAAGTTTTTGGCATTGAAGTTTATAGTTGATTTAGAAAATGTTTCAGTTAATAAGAAAATTAAGTTAAAACGTAAAGTGTATGTTGCTTCACACGATATATTGTTAGCAGACATGTGTAAAAATCAAATGATAGTTATTGTTTATGTTTCATATGAATAGAAAACAAAACAAAATTTGAGAAAAGAAACAATCAACCTATGAAAATCTTATTGATTTTTGTATAATTGAACTGATACAAATTTTCATAAGGAAAAAGAAGAATGTGAGCTAATCCAAACTTGTTAGACCCCTGGTTGTACCTAGGGGTGTCATAAATTCCGACCTGATCCGGACCTGAACCCGAATAAGGATAATCGGGTCGGGTTACTCGGGTTCAAAATCTAACTCGGGTCAATTGGGTCAACCCGAATACGAAATAGGGTCGGGTCTCGGGTTCAAAATGCTTTTCCTATTCGGGTTCGGGTCAACCCGAGTTATTATTATTATTGTTATTTATTTATTTATTTATTTTTTTTAATAATAAGGATTTTTCATTGAAACCAAGGGAATTACATGAAATTGTAGGGGAGTCTAGACACAATCTGTGCTCCCACTCCTTTTTGAATACACAAACTAACTCGATAAAAAATGAAAGCACCGCTCTTAACGTTGTTAGAGTGGCTGCTGGCAACAGTCCCGACACGCGAAAGTGTATTCAAAGCTTCCACATCAAGTTCCCCAAACGCGGAGAAAGCGAAAGGGACGAACTTGTATCCATTGTCTTCACACTTGGACGCATACTTCTTCCTTTTCTTTTCCACAGCCTTACTCAGAGCAGCCCCAGGAGCCCATGACGTTACCCCAGTCCCAGCAAACGGAGAGACCCCGGTCACATCCAGACATGCGTCCTTACCTTGGAACCAGTTAAACAATAGCACATCTGCAGGACGTAGTTCTCTCCCTTCCTCTGAAAGAAATCCCATTGGAGCCTCTTTAGGCACCATAATCCCAGCTTTGGAACATATGTCTACAAGGATATCACGCACCAAATTATGTCTGAACTTAACACCCACTTCGTTAG